>KK119787.1:273571-314024 GCA_000611955.2 Stegodyphus mimosarum
TCCTGCCACTCAACGTAACAAGAGACTTATCCAACCAATGTAGACCCGAGGAATTAACCAACTAATGAACCAATGAATAGAGAAAGATAACCTACCGTTCCCTTCTTAATGCATCGATGTGCGAACTTTGAAGGTAAATTCCATGGGAGGAACTTATTAAAAGACGCCATATTTTTTTGTCTCTTGCTTGAAAGATGAAGTTAGCATAAAATGTGGCTTACGATCGTGCTCGTAAATTATGAGTCGAGTGACGAAGATCGCCTTGTTTTTAAAACATGTTTGGCTGCTATGGCCGACTGCTTGGATTTAATTACATTATAAAAGAATGTTAGTATTGCTGCGTGCGTACGAGTTCGTTATATATTGAATGCACAAGTCGTTAAAAAGTTAACAAAAATTTATTCTTTCTACAAGAAATAAATCAAAATGCTGAAATATTTCTTCACAGATATTCGCACAATATCACAATCTCTCAAACGTTTAGCAAAAACTCAGTTCAAAACAGATAAAATAATTCTAGCTCACAGCGAAATCGCTACAATCAAAACAGCATTAAGTAAACAAACAGCAGTTCGCTTTTTACAGCTACAACTACAACAGCAACAACAACTGTAAGGTTTTAGTTAAACTAACCAAGTTTTATTTTAATTTAAATCTTTTCTATCTCTCTCTGTTTCAACTTCCTGTCAGAAGAAGCGCGCGTTTTTAGCTTATGCTAATTTTGAAGTACAGCGAAGTACTATTTAAGCCAGAGGTAGAAACCTCTCGGTGTGTGAGAGCTCAGACTCAGATCACGGTCACGCCGCTCAACGTTCGTCTGACCAGTTAGCAGCTTAAATTTTATAAGCCATAGTGCTTACCACGTGATTGCATTGTAAAACAAATTAAAGTGCGGTAGTATTTAGTATACCTTGCTACGCACCCTTTTCGGTAGAGGCCAACTTCCGCGAATTGCTCTGCGAAGCAAAGTTTAATTTAATTTCTATTTAGGTATTTATTTTAATTTATTTGATTGTTAAGTTCCACCCAAGAGCGGTCTTTTATGTTCTGTATCTCTCCCGAGTTGGGAAGTCTGTATTTAATAGTGATTGAATAAAAGAGGATTTCAAATCCCTTCACGTGCAGTTATTATCCAGCCCAGCAGATACATCAGAACATAGCGTACCTTCCGCTCCCTGTTCCAGTTCAGGACTGACTATTGGAGGTTAAGAACCCTTTACAGAATTTACATTTCACATCTAAATAACGGGTTATTTCACGGTGATCATTTAAACTGAGCTGAGGTGTTTGAATTCGGCTTTTATAAGCTTTTTTTTATTATCAGTAGAACAATCTCGATTTTTCTAGAGATTTTTCTGGATGGCAAAAATAATTACGAGATATTTATTTATTAAGCATTAAATGCATGCGCTCTTTTATTTTTATTGTTATTTTTTTTTCCCCACGTAGCTTTCTCAAACTCGTCTGAGTTGCACGGGGAAATAAAAAGGAATTTTAATTACAATTCTAAATAAACAGCCAAATAAACGTGAAATTCGTAACAGTATTAATAAAGATGAGGTGCAAATTTAGATGGATTTAGACAGTTCTGTTTCCGTACCACTCTTTCAAGATGACGATGGAATAATAGAGTACATACTGGGAAAGAAGAAAGAGGATGTGAAGCATGAAGATTAAGACCACATGCAAAGCAAGAAAGTTACACAGAAGGGAAATGACGAAGAATTTCACACTTTCATACGATTTGTAGAGAAATCTTCATATATATCAGT
Organism: Stegodyphus mimosarum; assembly: GCA_000611955.2. Lineage (NCBI taxonomy): Eukaryota > Metazoa > Arthropoda > Arachnida > Araneae > Eresidae > Stegodyphus > Stegodyphus mimosarum. The sequence continues at coordinate 275,344 of KK119787.1, forward strand.
ACATAACGTTATAAAGCTTCCTTGTACCCAAAAAATTTTTTTAAACTGCGGCGTCGATCTTGTAAGTAGGCAGACATTCGAAGTGACGCACTATTACAATGAGAAATTCGTAATTTTCTTGGGATAATATATGAGGTAATTTTAATAAGTTGTATAGTTTTACTTTTCTTAAACGTAAAACTATGTGTAGGGGCTTTCAAAATTTTAAATAAACTGTGCGATTTTCGATATTATTTTTTTAAATATGTCCGGTAGATAAAAAAAAACCCCAATCAATGGACTTCGCACGCTACAATTTTTACAGATGGCGTCACAAAACATGAACAAGTTAGTTCTAGAAATATATATTGAATTATCCGGCACAATTGTAAGGATTTTATCTTGATTAACCAATTATTATGATCTGAACCTTTACTATAACTCCTTCCTTTCTAGTCCTCACCAAAATGCAGATTAGTTGTTGGAGCATTGAAGTCGGGGGTTTGTATGTTCCGAGTTATAGGTTTTGGCAACCTCTCTTGTAGTTACGCCTATCGCCAACTTAGCCAAAAATTATTCCGGCCTAAGCCATATTGCTAGCCGACATTAAATACGCACCTTTACGTAACTGAGCCAGCTTAAATACACCTTTTGTGTAGTCTCCAACTATGTTACTTAGCTCTGAATTCAAGTTTTGTGTCAGTTTAATTGCCCACAATTGGCTGTTGTTTTGTAAGCATGAGGGTTACCTCCTCTAATAAAAAGGTTATTTTAACCTTCTAGGACCGTGCCATCTTAATTCAAACAAGATCAATAACTCACTTGTCAGTCTAATAGGGTTTAACCCTTTGACTACGAATTTCAAAGAAAAATTACCCCGTTTTCTATCTAAGTGAACCAAATATGTCATAAATAAGGTAAATTTAGCATAAGGGATTTTTTTTGACAAAAAGTTTTCAAGCCAAAGCCTGGGACACATATGTCCCAGCCGTAGTTAATAGTGGGATACATATTTCCCACATGTAGCGATCGACTTGCTATAAGCTCACCTATTATTCTGGAAAACGTTATTACGTGAAATAGATTAACATCGTATGGTACAGGCTAAAGCATTCTTTGCGTAACCCAACATTGCACATTGGGCTACTCATATTTGCTCTTTTCTCTATGTTCATTTGTGTACAACGAGCACAGGGGCGTCTTAATTGTCCAAGTATTGGAAGATGATATCCCCAACATTCAGGAAATTCTTTATCTCCTTCTCCTGAATGAATTTTTTCTCTTGAATGATTTTGATTTTCTCCTCCTTTTTAAACGTTTGGTGGGACATATATGTCCCGTTAGAAGTCAAAGGGTTAAAGAACATTGATTTAAGCATCTACACAAATAAAATCCTACAAAATCTCTTATTCAGAATCGGCGAGGTCCCACACTTGCGGTTGAAAGAGGTTCTATTGTATAAGTCCTGTCTATGAAAATGTCGACTGTATGCTGGTGTCGATAGTATGTTGATGTCGACTTTATGCAGAATCGATCATATGCACGTGACAAATCTCTGCGGGTAACAAATGCTTATTAACTCCATCATCATTATCAAAATTTTAGTTTTATTATATTTTGGTAATTAGTGTTTATCGTATGCCAATGTCGATTCCGCGTCGAGTCGAAGCTACGCCGCTGATCCTGTGCAGTGTCGATTTTACGCAGTGGCGAAATGATACACTGGTGTGCAAAACTTAAGCAACAGCAGGGTTTTTGCCATAACTCCACGAGAAATCAACTGAGAGACATGAAATGCAGAAATGAAGGAGAGTATTATGTACGTAAAGGATGAAGAAAGCATCGGAGCTGAAAAAGGAATACAATGCATACGGTTTGGAATCAAACAAAAACAAGCTTTATTGAACGCATAGTATCGTGACTCATGATTGTCTATCCAAGAGGAAGAACAACAAGCAGATGTTCCTTAATATGGGATATGCCCTTCCCTCATTGCATTAGTTGCTTCGCACCGTCTCCGCATACTCAGAACTAGCTGGAGCAACATTTCTTGCGGTAGGAGTGCCCATTCCTCAATCAGCATCTGTTTGAGTTGTTGGGTGTTCTCCGGAGGATGTAAGCCTGCTGCAATACGTCTCCGCAAAGCATCCCACACATCTTCGACGGAATTTAAATCTGGGGAGTACGCTGGCCAATCCATTCGAGTGATATCTTCACTTTCCAGTAGCTCCTCAACAGCAAGAGTCCGATGTGGTCGTGCATTGTCACCCATAAAAATTAAGTCTGTGCCAATGGCACCTCGGAATAGACGCACGTGGGGAAGGAGTACCTCCTCATAATAGCGATCCCCGGTTACAGACCCTCTGTCGAAAACGTGGAGCTCAGTTCGCCCGTTCAGCATAATGCCTCTCCAGACAAGAACTAAAGGACCACCGTTACGGTGTCTTTCCTTGATGTTACTGGGATAAAACCGGGTCCCGACCTCTCTCCAAATCAAAACGCGTTGAGAATCGCTTCTGGTACTGAACCGACTCTCATCAGTAAAGAGGGCACGACTCCATTGACCAGTTGTCCAGTTTTTGTGCTCTCTGCACCACTGTAAACGGTGGCGTCGGTGGCCAACTTTCAACGGGAGGCAGCGTTCTCGACGGCGGGCGAACAGGCCACCCTTTGTGAAGGCGTCTGGTCACACTAAACCGCGACACTTGTCACCCTATTGCTGTACAGAGTTGCTGAGCAATGGAGCTTGCTGACTGCTGCCGGCCTCTTTTCGCCTGCAGGACGATATATCGGTCATCCCCTGCAGATGTCGTTCTCCGGCGGCCCCCACCAACCTTTCTAACAGTTGTACATGTGGCTTGGAACGCTTTCCAAGCGCACGAAACGACACTTTTGTTGATTCCGAACTCTACAGCTACACTGGTGACAGTATGCCCCTCCTTCAGCTTTGCGATCATTCTTCCAAGTGTGAAGTCGTCCAGGTGATTTCCTCTAGCCATATTTCACGAACTGACTCACTGGCACTTGCAGCGAATATGTTGAATTGCGTCTCCGTCGTTCCTTTTATTCTACTGTTGAGCTGCGCGCGCCGGCATCACTCGTTTTGTGTACGCTCACGTCGCCTCTGACGTTTCGTTCCTGATATTTGCATACGCATAACGTTTCTATTGACCTACATGTTCATTGTACTGATCTCCAGACCTCCTTTTCTGCAATTTCATGGCTATCTGCTAAATTTTTACATTGTTGTTTAAGGTTTTCACACCAGTGTATAAATGCAAGTCTAACTCGTAATTCGGGAGCGATTAGCACTGCGATCTTAAAACTTTATATAGTTTAACATCATGAAGGCTCTAACATTAAAGTTTCAAAAGGTAAAGAAGTATTAAAATATTGAAAATATGAAAAATGTGAGATCAAAAATAAACTGCAGTCTGACTGTAAATTTCAATTTAACTAAGAAACAATTTTAAACTAATCAGTTACAATAATCCTGCTGGTTTAGGAGTTAGTCCCCAGTTCAAAGGCATAGAACATAAAATCTTATAATGAGCTGTGCAAAATGACGAAACTAAATAATAGAAATAAAATTGCTGTGATATTATATCGTTACAAATTAACTTTACATGAAGACTTGAGCATTTAAAAGAAAGACGAAATTATTCAAGATTAACTTGCGCGTTAGTTTCAAGGGATGTCTTACGTACGAGGGTATGAAGAAATATTTTTCTCAATTGGCAACATTTTCTATTTTCGCGGGCTTCAAATTCTCTTACGGAAAACAATAAACGTTTCAAAAGCGGTTCTTGAAAAATATCTTGCATTAAAAGAAAATTCCAATTTCATATTTGAATTCAGCAAAAGAATATTGTCATACTCGCATATTTGGTACGTATGGGAAGGAAAAATAAGCTTTTGCTACTGAATGCTGATTGACACAAGAAGATAATAATAATAAATCTGAAAGCTTTAAGATTTTATGTTACGCCTAGAATGCCTTTTTTTTCAATTTACACACACATATACATTTCGAGAGCATTTGAACTAACGCCCCCTTTGGACTACAAATATTTAAAAATAGCATATTTTTTAGAATTTCCGATAGGTAATCTCGCGCGCTGGAGAAAAAAAAAATGTTTTATTCCGTACAGCGGACCCCTTCTCGCTTTAAAATTGTTGAATTTTTTAATCAAAATTTCGTTAAAGTTTCACAAAATATGATATAATAATAAAACAAGTTCGAAATTCAAAATTTGGGCTTCCAGGTGCCCATATTCGGATACAGCACTACGTCATTCAAAATTTTATGGCTCTAGACCATTGTTTTATCACAGTACGAGAAATATACATACATTCATGCAGATTTTTCATTATTTAATTTCTTTAACTATAATACAGGGCGATAATATTCGGTGGCAACAAATTGAAAAGTGATTCAAAGCTTTTAATGATTAAACGCAAAATGCCGTTTCTAAACCAATAGCCCTTCTGAGTTAACGCCGCTTGGACTAATATTTAATGAATAGATATCGAATGAAAATTCATGCATAATTAAGATAAATCATTCTAAAAATTTTCTAAATATTAATAAACCTTTTTTTTTCTGACATGAGTCTATGGTTTGGACTTTCCATGTTCATAATGTGCCTCTGTACTTAACTTTAAATAATAATTATATATATTTATTGAATAATAAACTGGCCCATTTCTTCTCTATCTGCTGAAGAGAACTTTATAAATCTGATATCGTTAGAAAGATTTGCTTATAGGTTTCATAGATTTCAGTAAGTATTTCTATGCTTTTTATTTTGCCAAATCACAAGTCTGAGAATTAAAAATAATGAAAACATCGAAGCGGTCATTTCGACATAACGTTTTCTTTTCAAGTGAGATCGAAGACTTTGCAATTTGATCGAAGTAATTTGGAATCTGTTTTATTACTCAAGAATCTGTTAAAAATTTTGAGAGGATATAAAAGATACCTAGATTAAGAATAAGGTATATCTAAGCGAAAATATTATCCAAAAAGGTAGATATTGAGGACAATCTGGGTGACAGTTACCTTCCGAAGTATGAATGCAAGTATTTAGAAACTAAAAATGGCAGCTGATTGAATAAAAAAAGTATTTAGTTTAATTAATATTGTCACTGTTTTAAGTTAAATGTTGGTAAAAAAACTTCGGAAAGAATTACTTTGAACAGGAAAGTTAATTAAAAAAGAATATTTTTTTCAATATTTTTCCATAGAATTTCTCGAACCTCTCATTACAGCCGCTGATTAGAGCAGTTGGTTTCAAAATGTACATTTGAAAGGTTTACATATCTTATAAGTTAGGACACACCTATCCTTTCAGTCAAGGGGCGTTGTGTCAGAGACACATATCATAACTTTCTTCTGATTGTAAAAAGAATTTAACTTATGTCGAGTAAGTAGGTGCGAACTGAAGCAAAAATTATTTACAATAATTCTTAGCATGTATTTTTGTCATTTATAGATAGGAACGAACGTAGGTCAAACTGCGGTTTGAAATGCTATAGATTGACTTCTTTTAAAATACAGTCGAATCTGATACTCTTTTTAGGATAATTTCCAGAGATGTATTTCTTTTTACTTTAAGCCCATGAGCGGCCGAACGGGATCGTTGAATACTGGTAGTTCCTACCTGAGTTCGAATCCAGGCGAATGGACTGGTTACATGGGCGTTTTCGTGGCTTTTCCCATATGTAAGTGTGTATACGAGCCAGTTCGCCTTACAAAGTCCTCCACGAAGGCATCTTTCCCATTAGGCAGATGGCTCTAGTGTGCTTTGCCATAATAAACGAAACCAAACCCAAACCAAATCTTTTGCTTTCTTTCGATATCCATTGTGAGGTGAGAGTGAGATCCATTAACAAGCAATTCGTTGCATGTGAGTGGAGGAATCTCAAGGAAGATGGGGTCAAATACCGTATTCAGGAAATGAATCCCCCTTTTTTGCTGTGTTTGAGCTCTAAAACTTGGTAAAGTCTTAAAATCAGGTATTCTAATAAATGAAATTGCAAAACGAAGAGAAAGAATTTGTAATTATCTTACTGTACAGAATAATTACAATGTTTAAACACTAAATAAACCATAGAGTAATTACCGTATATATGAATTGCATAACTACTGCTAATTATAATGGCCATATCTACTAGATCTATTTCAGTTTAGAGCTTTATCTACTATACTAGTTAAGGATATGCCCGAAAACAAAGAGGTAATCATATTTCATTAATTTTTCTCAATCTCCTTTTTAATTTTGTAATAAAATATTGTATTTAATAAGGTAGTTTAACTTTCATTGTGGTAACCAGCAAATGAATTCTAATCATAATCATGCTTTTATCGAATATCAACCTACATTTTTATGTGTTAAAATTTATCCTAAAATGTTAGAGAGTCTTATTTTCTGTTAAATACGATTCGTATACATCACGTGATCTATTTACGAGAATTAAAGTTGGAAATAAATGCATATCCATGTTTCCAACAAAAGTATGCATTAAAACATATTAACGCGCAGCTGTTATTTTAAATAAAATTCATGTTTTCTCCGTTTATTGCAATGCTTATGAACAGATATGTTATTTAACGAATAGCATACATACAAACATTTTCAGGATAGAGATTTCTCAGAAAGAAATTATCGGAATATTGTGTACAAATATTTAAAAATATTTGGGCAAATTATTTCCCGAAATTTTTTTTTCATCAGAAAAATATATTTAAATGTAGTAAATGAAATACTAGAAAAATGTTCATTTTAAAATTAGGAATTACTAGTTTTTCAGGAATCAGCGATTTAAGTTTGCCATTGGTTAGAGTCGTCAAAATTGGTTAAGTTGGGTTTTGCACATGAACCTTCTTTTTCCCGATTTGGTGAACCTAAAATTTTTAAATAGAGATTTCTTGGAGTCCGACACAAAAAATAGATTAACTGAATCGTCATACCTGTGCATCGCAAAATGCAAATTCTTATTCTTAATGCAAAGTAAAATGGGACAAAAACTTATGCATGCTGAGGATAATGGGATATAAACTTATGCAAAATGGGATAATAAAACATGTAAAAGGTATATATGTATATATGTACATTATACCTTTTACAAATTTTCTCAAATTTCAGGTATACTTCAAGTTTTATTAACTTATTAGATTCAGCTGGGCTTACAAGTGATGTTAAATACTTTGATCGATATAAGCAAAAGTGCCATAAGAAGAATCTTCTCCAAAGAATCGATATTAGGAAAAGAAAAGGTAGAAAAAATTACGCAGCAAACAAAATACATATAAACAATGGATAAGGTAGATTTTAAGAAAGAAGAAAACGAGAGAGAAATAAAATGGTAGCTACGAAACTGAAATCGAGATGCTTACAAAATAATGCACAAATTCATGAAGCAATAGACTAGGTTGCTAAATGGTATAGAATTATACACATTTAGAGACCTCTTTTTACGATATTACTTCTGCAATAGTTTGTGTCTTAAATCATTCCTGAAAGAATAACGAAGTTATATGCTGGTTTTCTAAAGGAGTCACTTATTTTATTTTTCACATCGAAATCAGAAGGGAAAATTCTGCTAATAACATATCGTTTTACAAGAATTCTAGTTTTCCTTAAAATTTTCTCTTCGAATCCAACCCTTTTCTTAGATAGGTTCGTTTTGGTTTTATTTATTTAATTATGGTAAAGTACTCGAGAGCTGTCTGCCTAAGGGGAAGAATGTCTTCGTGGAGAATTTTCTAAGGGAAACTGGCTCGTATACGCGTTATACATGGGGAAAACCACGGAAATGTCCACGCAGCCAGCCTATTCGCCCGGATCCGAATCTCGGACCATGCTATCGATATTCAGGATTTTACCGCTTGGCTACTAGTGGGCCATTCTTAGACAGATAGCCTCGTGTGAATTGTCATCATCCAAATAATCTAGTCTAGTTTTCTAGAATTTTTTATTTAAGTACTGCGAACAGTTTTTAGATTGATAAGGTAAACTGAGCTGAATGACTAGTCACTGGCCAAAGATATTTTAATCACTTTTTAAGCACATGTTTATATCAATAAAGAGTAGGTTGTAGGGTTCGTAACTCCTTTTGTCTAAGATGAACGTGAAAGAACCTAGTGAACTACGTAGCGACTTATCGCTGAGTTCAGAACAACTAAGATGTAGACTAGAGAAGGGTTAAATTACCCCTTTATTCACTCAAACAAGAATAACAATCGGCCCCTGGCTTACAGAAAGCCTCTACTCGGGCTTTAACTTAGAAATAAGAAACTAAACGAGACTTAGCCTACACAATTATCTAATACAGTTGGCCCTTAAACCTCCGAGCGTTACAGGTTTAGCCCTGAAATTTCAGAGTTCTTCAGAATGTCATGAATAAGTGGTATTTTCTTGATTTTAATTGAAAAATGACTCTGTCACATTTTACCTTGATTCCTTTTCTTCCAATATACATCCAAACTGAAATCGGATACATTAAAAGCTGGCAGAAATTTTCATGTGTAATGAACGAAGAGTCCAGCCTTCTGTACGGAATTTTCCGTCCATAGCGTTGAGAGGTCGTTAATCCTAGGTTAATCCTGGTAAGCTCGAGAAGGGTCGCTGACATAACACATTATCTGATTATCCAATATTTTGGATAGATATTTGACTTGAAAACTAATGTAATGTAAAAATTGCATAAGCTCGCTAAAATTTATAGCTACGGAGATCCCATAGACTACTGAAGTAATAAAGCACACGTATTTTTAGAATCTAAATAAAATGGTTTAGCTTAGAGATGAGTTACATGTGTAAGCTAAACCACTTTATTGTGATTCTAAGACTATATCTCAGCTGATTTATTACTTCAGTAGCCTATGGTCTGATTTAAACATAAAAAATGGCACAATGAAAATGTTAAATGGAATCCGCATTTATACTGTAAATTACATTGTAGGGATTTATATTTATTTTAACTAACAAGCTAAGTGTAATTTTATGCTTTATTTCCTATAAGCCTTCCTTTCCCCTAATTGCCAATGCCAGAATATTTAAGTTTGGAAGCGCGCGTGAAATAATGCAAATTCTACCTTCAGCAGAAAAGGTTTAAATACTGAGTTCTAGAAGGGAAAGTTAGAGAGTTTGGGCAAGCGCTGTATTTTTGTAGTGCGAGCTTCTATTCTGCATTTCTTGCTGGTTAACGTGGCGTAACGTCTATTACTTTGCTGCCACGACGCGGTTTTAGGAAACAGGATTATCTGAGCCATGCACAGTAATTCTTGTTAATATCTTCGAATTTTTAGTTTAGTTCTTCTTATTTGAGTTACCGCCCGAGTGACGCGAAGTGTGCTAGCGTCAAGTCGACGCATTGTGAGTTTTAAAGAGCTAATAAAGGGCTCTTTTTACCCTTCTCCTGTGTGGTTTTCTACGCGTACTTCAGCTGTCACATTAGAAGATAGACAAGTGGTTCTTACAACACAATCAAAATAGAATAAATTAAATTAAAAAGAAGCTTATGTCGCGAGCATCTTTCCCCTCTCTAAGAAAATATTAAAATATTTTAACGACATTCTTGTACTTATAACTAGATATAATTATAAAGCAGGAGAACGTTTCCATCCTTCTAATTATCATGAGGTTAATTACATCAGCAAATTCTGGTTGTAAATTACTTCTGCTTACGGATACAACAATTAGTAAGAATCAATTCGGATATTCTTCTTTTCGTCTCAATTATATGGGCTATTTTATAATTCTTCTAATACCTTTGAGTACCTTCTTCTTAGGTGTAAATCGCAACACTTTTATTTTACAATATGATTGCCAATAAAACTTAAAGCTTTGCTTTAGATGAAAAACACAGACGTTCAAGCTTTTCATGAGTGCTACACAATGAAGAACTATTTTATTTTGGAGATCAAGTAACATAATTAAATAATTAAAAGGGTAAATACATGCATTTTTAAAGGACTATTGCATTGCATTAGACAGCAGGACAGCAGAGCATACCTTGCCTTCGAGAAATAATTTTCAAATATTTTCAAATATTTTCAAGATAAAGCTGAATATTACAAGGACTGAAAAATTAATATTAATTCTTTTCTTTTATGTTCATTATCTCTATCTTTTACGAAAACAATCGGCTACCTACCATTAAATTTTCCCTAATCACACCATTGACGTTGGGAAGACATTAGGATTTTTGGAATAGGAAGACGTGAAAAATGTGCAATGCCCTCGCCGGGACTCAAACCTGGACCTCTCGAATACGCGCCGAATGTGTTGACCATTACACCACGAATGTATGCTAAGAAGGCTGGAGAAATATCTTATAACTCCCCCTTTTAAAGTTTTAAAGGGCGACTGGAGATTAGGGGACCCAGTCGCCAAATCCTGGTGATGAAGAATCATCATTCGCCACTGTTTTTAGTTCGGGCGCCACTGTAGAGACATTAGGATTTTTGTAAGCAGAAGACGTGAAAATATGCAATGATCTCGCCGGGACTAGAACCTGGACCTCTCGAATACGCGCCGAGTGTGCTGACCATTACACCACGAAGGTATGCTAAGAAGGCGGGAGAAATACCTTCTAACGTAAAAGTTAGGCTGATGATTAATTTCCTTATTATTAAATATATGCGATAAAAAGCGTATAGTCTTGAATTATTGCAAATTCTTGGTTTGCTTTCAAACCTAGCTCGGTAAACAGCAACATTTTTAAACAATATGATTTATTAGACTTAGTAGAATTAACACACTGATGAAATTACATAGAATTTATAGCTGTCGAAGAAAATTTCTAAGAGATTTAAAAAAAAATCTAATTGAAAGTTTTTCTTTGCATTCATTATTTTCTATACAGGATTCAAGATCTTCACATTTTTGATTTATTATTCAAAATTTACCTGAATAAAACTGATACATACCCATTGACTATCTTCCATTCAGCTTAGGAACAGTTAGTTTCCCCCGAAAACAAGGAGAGACTGGAATACTACGCCGTGACGAAGCTCAGAGTTGTTCTTTATTGGATTATCTTTTAAAGGCTTCTCTAGAAAGGTTCAAAAAAATTAGAAAGGCTCGCGATCTCAAAAAGAAATAAATCTGCATCATAATTTCATTTATTTTTTGCAGCACCTTAAATGTCAAATGTAAAACGAAAGCTTCCAATTTTTTTCTTTATTCACAAACTAAAAATTCTTTTTGTTACTTTAAAACGGTTAAAAATTTTATTTTAGTACATTTCTGTTGTAGTAAGATATCAAACAAGCTTAATTTCGCGTTTTTAAACACTTTTTTTGTGTCTAGGGGAAAGATTTACAAATATTTAGCAACTATAAACACCTAAGCCTTGAACTAGAATCCTTTTCGCCCATGCAGAGAGATGTTCTTATCTGCTGAGCTGATGAAGCCAATAGCAAACTGCTGCTAATTTCTACTTCAAGATGAGATTAGACTAGTTATCACATTCCCTCGTCCGTGCTCCTGTGGTGTAAAGGATTAGCCCATGTAGTTAGTAAATCGAAGATCGCTAGCTTGAATCCTACCGAGTGCACACTTCTTGATTTTTCAAGTTTCCTAGTCCAAAGCGTCTAAGAATCTCTACAGACAGAACTTTCTTTTGAATCTGGCTATGATCTGACTGTATGAACGAGCACTAGCCTTTTCGCTTTGTATAGAGATACATTCCTGTTATGAGCCATGATGAAGAGTAAAGACTTACTTAGAAAAGCTCTAATTGAGTGGGGATGGCCTCTACTGCAAATGAGATCTGTCAGTAGAATTAATTATTTTAAGAGGCAGCCAACTTATAATTTCTATTTTATGATAACACTTCATGAATTCAAACTGGAAAAAAAAACACGTCAATGCAAAATTGAAAATTACGTAGAACAACAAGTTTACTTTGAAAGAGATTTTGAATAAAACTCTTTCGAGGGCGATCAGATCAGTTTCGTTTTCTTCAGGAGTAAAAGAACTCTGCGTAAACTCTACCCAATGTTTTTATTCATGAAGAAGAAGGATCTGCGCCAGAATATTTCTGTAGAAGGGAGGTTTCTACCGGAAACATCGAAACATCGCAGTCGATAAAGTCGGGGAGAAAACAACGCAAATAGAAAACATCGCAGTAAAAAATATCGTGGGAGAAAAGAACGCAAGGAGAAAAACATCGCAGTTCTAAAACATCGCTGCAGAAAGTAAAGCTGTTAAATAACATCGTAGTTTTAAGAAATCGACTTAAAATAAAGTACCTACAAATCATCGTATGACGATAGATATATATTTTCAGACTTTGAAAATGAATATTCATGCCAGCATTTTCATTTCATTAAAGAGCTTAATTAATAATGGTTCTTAATAGCTTACTGCATAAGTTTAAAATTCTATTAACACCTATATACAGCATTAATTATCTACTGCGTTTTAGTTTTTGAATGCTTAAACTTCCTTCTTGGATTTTCAATAAGAATTTCTTAGTTAATTCAAAAATATTAAATGTGGATATAAAAATATTCCTCATTCATTCTTGCGCTCACAAATCATAATTCGAGTATGCAGGTAATTATTTTTAAGTTTTAAAACAAATATCAGCAATGTTATCATTATACGATGATTTGCAGGTGCTTTTTTCCCACGGTAATTTATACGACGGTATTTTAAGACTTTGAAGTTTCTGAATTGCTTTAATTCCCGTGACGATGTTTTAGATCTGCGATTCTTTTTCTTGCTTTCTTTTCTCCCACGAATTTGTACGATGATGTTTTTGAGTCATGCTTCGTTCCCTCCAAGACTTTTTGTAGAAAGCAGGAAATTCCCAGTGGTCCTTTAAAGGGCGACTGGGGATTGGGAGACCCAATCGCCAAATCCTGACGGCGAAGAATCATCATCCACCATCTTTTTAGTTCGGGGGCCTTTGTAAAGACATTAAGTTATTTCGAAGCAGGAGACAAGAAAAATATGCAAAGCCTTCATCGAGACGCCAACCTTGAACCTCTCGAATACGCATCTAGTATGCTTCCAAGTGCAGATTAATATCTGAAGTTTATCTTTGGTTAAGATAATCTGGAGATTATCTGAATCTAATATCCAAGTCTAATATCTGAAGAAAAAAGAATTTTGTTGTCATGATGCGAAATGATTCAAAATACATATCTAAAAACAATATTTAAAGAAATAATAATTTTATTATTATAAAGACAAACGACTGAATGTATATGTCTAAAATCAATATTTAAAGAAAGAATTTAATATTTTATGATGGAAAAGATTCCATCTTAAGTACTTGTCTAAGATTAATATATAAAGAAATAATTTTATTATTACAAAACTAAAAACCTGAAAATGCAAGTCTAAGATTAATATTTAAAGCATTCTTTTGCGGAAGAATCCGTAATATGCAGAAGAATTTAAAGTACATATCCAAGACCGATATTTAAAGAAAGAATTTTATTACTGTGTAACAAAATGATTGAAATTACATATCTAAGACTAATATTTAAAGAAAAAAGTTTATTTTTATAAAACCAAAAGACTGAAAATACATCTCTAAGAATAATATTTAAAGAAAGAGTTTTATTATTATGACGCGAAATGATTCTATTCGTAATATAGAGCTTTCGAAACATATTTTATTAAGTTTTAAAGCACTGCAAATATTTATAAGATTTATCATTTGAATGTAATAACATAATTTATATATATTTTAATTTATATTAGTTGCATATACACTGCTGGCCACCCAAATTGCAACACCACGAAAGACAAGAGATATCACAACAAAATTTACTTAGTAGATAACATGTTGACCAAGTATCAAATGATTAAATTTATAGACTTCTGTGAAGTGTGGTGTCTCCAGAATCAGTAACCAGAGTAGCCGCCATTGTTGGAAATCACCGCTGCCACACGCCTCCGCATTGATTCAAAGAGACTTTGGATGTGTTCTTGGGGTACAGCAGACCGAGCAGCTTCCACACGTTGCCAAAATTGATCTGGTGTGGCAGCTTGGGATGTAATCTGGGTCAATCGTTCAGTAATCGTGAACCACATGTTTTCTATTGGCGAAAGATCCGGAGAGCGAGCCGGCCAGGCAAACAATTCAATCTGGCGATTGACGAAGAACCCTTGGACAATACGTGCCACGTGTGGTCGCGCATTATGCTGTTGAAATATGGCTGTGGGCAAGCCCTAAAGGTAAGGAAGGACAACTGTCTCCAACACATCGGAGATGTAGCGCTGGCTGTTTAAAGTACCGGCAATGCGTATTAGAGGAGTGCGAGAGTGATATCCAGTACCGCCCCATACCATAATACCCGGTGCATACTATAACACCAGTGTGGCGGTGCATAACGCAGCTGTTCAGCATCCTCTTTCCACGGTGTCTCCAGACTCGAATCCGACCATCGTGGTGTTGCAGACAGAAGCGTGACTCATCAGTAAAGACAATTTCATTCCATTCTGCCATCCACATCCTTCTTTCATCGCACCGTTGGCGGCGGAGACGTCTGTGGCTCTACATCAATGGTAGACGAAGCAATGGACGTCTTGCGGACAGACCACTCTGCAGTAAACGGCGTCGAATCGTACGCGCAGACACTGGATGATGCGTTACAGACTGAATGTGCTGTGCTATGGTTCGCGATGTGATTGAGCGATCCGTCACTGCCATGCGCACAATGTTCGTGTCATCACGTGAAGTGATGCACTGAGGTGGATGCGATTGAACACGTCGGTCCGTCGTACCCTTCTGCATCCAACGGTCACATATCCGCATTACAGTTGTTTGGTTTCGTCCAACACGACTACCGATTTCTCTGAAAGATAATCCACACTCTCGGTAGGCCACTATCCTTCCTCTGTCGAACTCGGATACTTGATCACACGATGATCGCTGTTTACTACGAGGCATAATTGATCGTTTTTTTGAAAAAAACCACAAGAAAAACACAATTGCAGAACTTGAAACCATCGAAATCTCCAAGCCTTAAATAGCGCTTTGAACTCGCGCCACAGGCGCGCGTGATGTGCGTCTGCGCTGAAATTCTAATCATTTGCATATCTCACCTCCGCTAATGCATGTTGTAAATTTCATGTTATTTGCATGCTTCCTTCAGGGTGTTGCATTTACGGTGACCAGCAGTGTATATTATTAAAAAGTAAAGCAAGGATTTAAATCATTCAGAAATACTTTATTGCTTTGAAATTGCTCATTTTACCACCGAATTACAAATTGATTAAATATGCAATATAAATTATAGTCTTTGAGTTTTCCCAAATGACAGTGCTGAAAACTGTTAATATGCAAGGTCTGCATGTAAAATTAACAATAATACCAGTAAAAATTTATATTTCGGTAAGTGAGAAAACTTAACAGTTTGTGATCAGTATTTAAGGGCGTAAAACATTGCAGTCATGCTTACGAGCCCGGTCTCATGATTAGGTCTATGTTAATAGCGGCATAGTTAATTAAGAATTAATCAATAGTGTTTATATAACGTTTTATACGTACGATCCCATTAAATGCTATTCCTCTCTGCAGGCGTAGCGCTTTTAAGTTCAGCGATAATTTCCAAAAATACTGAAGATAGAAGTAAGCTTTGCAAATGATGCATTTTATCTATCGAACACTTCTTTCCTCCGCATCTTATTAGGCATTCATGTAGTATTTTCTTTCTTTATATCTTTTCAGGCTTTCAGAAAAAAAAGTGTGCGAATGCGATTTTTTAAAATAGCGCTGAGGCCCCGAAAAAGGACCACGAGCCTTATTTGTCCATCCCTCTTTTAGCTCTCTGAGAGTTATACTTAATGATACACAGTATCACATTATTTCGAAGATTTTAAAATCAAATTTCATGTGTTTTTCATACACTAAATCACATGTTGTTTCGTGGGAAGCAGATGCAGGAAATACAGTGAATATTTAAAAGCCAAACATTTAGAGTTTTTGTTAATGCTCATTCATCAAATAAGTCAAATTATGAAGACTCTAAACGAGTTTTGGAGACAAAATTTAATTTATTGTGTCAGGAATAAGTGTTCTATGAATACTTTTGGCGAACATGGTCGTGATAGTATCAAGTCCTGATCTCGAACAGGGAGGAGAATGCAGCTATGTTCTGTGGTAAAATAACCGTGGTTAAGTAGTAGAATAACTGCACGTAAGGAGGGTTTAAAATAACCCTTTTTATTAAACTAATATTTACAACCACTTCCCAACTCGGAAGGGATAACAGAAAATAATGACCGCACTTGGGTCTAAATAGAACAATCAAATAATTTAAAATAAAGTTAAGTAGAAATTAAGTAGTCGTTGCTCACGGAGATATAAACGCGAGGTTGGCCTCTATGCTAAACTATTAATGGTGCGTAGCAAGATTTAGCTAATACTAACGCACTTAGATTTCTTCAATAAGTAATAGCATAACAGCGCTAAAGCTTAGAACTTAATTACTAGCTAGTAAGGTGGACGTCGAACAGAGCCGCAGTGATCTGAGACTAAAAGCTCTCTCGCCCCGAGAAGTTCCTCGCTAACCCTTAAATACAAAACTTGGCTCCACTTCAAATTAGCATCTGAAACGCGCGCTCATTCTAACGGGAAGTTGAAATAAGAACTTACAGGAAAGAGAAAATTAACATAAAACTTTCTTAGTTTAAACTAAAACCTTACAATTGTAAAAATGCAAAACTTTAAATGAAACTCTGTGCAGAGTAACTTTACAAATATATTTAATGACTGAAAACATACTAGAAGACAAACAAAATATGCATAAACTGTTATTTCTAATGAATTTGCATTTCGGAATCTATCGTATTACTCTTGCATGAAGACTTTCGGGATTCTAATATCCGCTTTCATGTCCAAAGCATCATAAAGGCGAGTACGAAGATTCATTTTTCCTTCATGCATTTCTATGTGATTATTTTGATGTATTAATTCCACTAATGTATTTAATGCTTCATCAGCCTTACATCAAGTAATGTTAATTAAATCGTCTTTATCGTCTCGCTTCACTTTTTGTTTTGACACCAGAAGGATTTTTCTCTGGCGCATCTTTGACTTTTAATCCAGTTAGCAATTTTCGTCTTCAGAAAAGGTATAATAATAAATTAATAATGAAGGTATAATAATGTTAGACGTAATAATGTTGATTATCAAATAATTAATCATAAGACCTTTTACCCTCTTCAACAGTAGCATTCAATCTTTGTGTTAGTGTCTTCGAACGCTTCCCCTTGCTTCTGAATTCAAATAACAATTCTGTCAAATGTACGTATGCTAGATTATCATACTTCTATTGTAATACTTCTTTTAGAATAAAAATATAACGAAAGAAGTAAGTGGAAGAGAAGGGAATTTTTTTTAATATTAAAGCATATACGTACGTTGAGTATTTCACCATACAGGCAATTACAGCAGTGAGGCGTTTTACAAACTTGAACACATGCGTCTACACATTATCATCCTATTCTTTTACAGCAAGTTTACTTGGAAAGGCAGCTACCATTTACTGGGATTCTTCTTTATTAACTAACCCTTTTCATAAAAAAATGATCATCCTTCTTGACAGCCCCTTTGCTTTAGTATATTTCTGTTTAAGAAGCATTTAACATAAACTTCTGACTTCATTGCAGCGATTACAATTTTTTCACTAAACCAGAACACTTTTTGGGTGGAAAGCATCTTTCTGACAAGAACTCCAGCAAACTATAAGTGCATATCTAAACAGAGTGGGTTTGGTTTGGCTTAGTTTATGTGATTATGACAAAGTCTCGAGAGCTATCTGCCTAAGGGGAGGAATGCCTTCGTGGAGGACTTTGTAAGGGAAACTGGCTCATTACACATGTATACACATTACATATGGGGGAAACCACAAAAAGGCCCATGCAGCCAGTCCGTTCGAGGAATTCGAACCCCGGACCGTTGTTCAGCGCCTTAACCTCTCGGCCGCTGGTGGGCCCCTAAACCGAGTGGGTTCAGTAGTGTAACAATGGCGTGGGATGTTAATAAATAAAAGTGAGGATCCCTACAATATGTATATGTATGTAATGAGTTGAATTAACCTACGTAAGAAACGGATTGACTACATGTTCGTTTCTTTTGTTTGCTCCACGAGGAATGTGACTGCAAGATTCTGTTCCATTCATAACGTTAATATGACTAGTTTCCAGTTTCTAAGCCCTTCGTGGAGAATTTTAATCTTCCACGAAGGGAAAAAAGAACTAACGTAAACGCAGATGAAGCACCAAAATCTTTAATGGATGGAGCTTCTAAAAGTCTTAACCTGACCCCAACTGCAGATTAATATAGGTAGCCTAAGATCCGCAGCTTATAAGCACCATCTAAGATTTGACTGGCTATATTTCTGGAATGACGCTCGAGAGTCTTGTATGATTCACATGAGAAGACCTTTGATTGAGAAATTTTTATATGGGCCTCTTTTTCCTTGCGCCAATCACAAAGAAGGACTTTCAAACGATAGACTTTATATACTGCTGCGTTTCATAAACACTGTTGAGTAATTAGATTATTTTGAAACATGAGACATGAAAAATGAGCAATGCCCTAGCCGAGACTTGAACCTGGACCTGTCGAATGCGCGCCTAGTGTGCTACCGCTACAACCACGAAGGTATGCAGAAAGGAGGGAGAAGACCGACTTGTTTGGTTAGGTAGGTCGGGCTGCGCCAGCTTTTGATACCTTATATACTCCATTACTATACTTACTCCATATGCTACCATTACACCACAAAGGAATTCAGAAAGGATAAAGAATATATCTGATAACATGGTTATCTAAAACATCCAAACTGAACACAAGATTCGATCCTAGCCATTCGACATTTACTAATCTAAACACCATAGCAAATGTAAGGTAATATTATGAAAAGATTCAGCCATCTAATTACTGAATATGCTATTTCAAAATTGCCTTGAACGGTACGTTTTTGGCCATAATATTCCCATAATGATTTACACAGCTTAAAGTACGTTTAATTATTCAGTCGTAGTTCCAGCAGCTTTAATAAACTTTAAATATGAAACCGTATGTCAAAATTATAAAATATAAGGGAAAAATTTATTGAATCTAAATGTTAACAACGTTGAAAGAGACCTAAGTTTTAACTAATTAGGAGCGGTGAAAATGTTTTCATTCCTTTCACTCAAAAACGCATTTTTTTTTTAAATTAAAAAAAAAACGTGTTATCTAAATTGTAGTTGATAGTAAAAAGAAAGTTCAAGCCTTCTAGAAGAAAGCTTTACAATTATGTAGTTATATTTAACTAAGATTTTTAATATTTAGATGTATTAAGCATAAAAATAATCATTCAAGCCATTGTGAGCAAAATGATAAGCTATTCATTTATTATTGACATGTGATGCCATTGCGTAATAAGAAAAGGTAAGCTCGAGCAGCGCATCAGATGGATCATTGAATGTTTTCGAGATATCACGATGAGATAATTTTTTAACATTAATGAATATTACTTGCTGCACGTGAAGTAAGGAAAAGGATAGCAAATGGATCTCTCGCAATCAAATTTTGAGAAGAGATATAGAATACTTTCAAAATCGTATTGAAGTTTCAAAAAATAAAAAGCTCAAAAATCTTCTGCGCCTTTTTGAAAAAATGAAAGGCTCGGAAGTATATAAATGTAACTTATTTGAACTACACTCATGTCCATAAATTAAGGATAATGCAAAATCAGGCAAAGGAAGAATTAGAAGCAAAACAAATTTGACTTATTTGTAAAGCTTATTTATTAAACAAAAGGTAAAGAGCAAAAAAAGATGCTATATGTTTGATATTATTAAAACAAATTAGCGATTTTTTCTCCCTGGATCAAATTACAAAAAAAAAAAAAATTGCGATTTTTTCTCCCTGGAGCAAATTACAAAAAAAACCTATTTACAAAAAACCAGCATTACATGGTTGGGATGCTTGTTAATACATTGTATGTCTCCCAGACGATGCAATACAGTCCGTACAACGCCTAGGCATGCCGAGTATCAAATGATCGATCTGATCTTGGGGGATATTACACCACTCAAAAAGGAATGCTCTCCGAAGTTCCGGTAGACATGTAGGAGGAGGTTGACTGGCTGCAACTCGTCGGGCAAGCATGTCCCACACCTGCTCTACTGGATTCAAATCCGGTGAGAATGCCGGCCAGTCCATACGGGTGATATTCTCCGACTGAAGGCATTGGCTTACGATGTTTGCACGGTGAGGACGGGCGTTGTCATCCATAAACACAAATTGTGCGCCCATGGCGATCCGAAACAAACGTACATGTTGTTCCAGAATGACGTCCCGATAGATTTGGCTTGTCATGGTTCCAATTTGAACATCCAGGTCAGTTCTGGAACCCAGAATAATTTCACCCCAAACGAGCACTCCTGCACCACCGTAACGGTGTCGTTCAATGATGTTTTCTTGGTGGTAACGGGTACCTGGAGCTCTCCATATGAAAGTCCGGCGAGAATCAGACTGCAAGCTAAACCTGGACTCGCCGGAAAACATCACACAAGCCCACTGTTGCGGTGTCCACAATGCATGCTCTCTACTCCAGGCTAACCGCAGGCGACAGTGAGTTGCAGTAAGTGGAACGCATCTGACAGGTCTACGAGCATATAGACCAATCTGCCCTAAGCGTCTGTACACGGTCTGCCTTGAAATTGTCGTACCAGTGGCTGAAGAGAGCTGAGGAGACAGGTCTGAGGTTGTGCTCCGTCTGTTTCTTTCGGCAGTAACTGCCAAATGCCGGTCCTCATTCGGCGTTGTAACTCTGGGGCGACCTGTGCTGTAACGTCTACTCACATTACCATCATCTTGGAATCGTTGGCAAAGCCTGGAGATGACACTCTGGGCAATTCCAAGTTCGTCTGATACTTCCAGTTGGGTACGCCCCCATTCCAGACGGCCGATAATTCTACCACGTAAAAAATCATCCAAATGCGTCCTTTGTGTCATAACTATTCGGTTATTGCACTGAAATGCTTATAAAGCGCCTGCGAACAATTTTACTTCTTTGCCTGTATTCCTTATATATCACTCTCTTACACTCTTGTCATTGTGACGTACCATCGGTGTCATCTGGTTACTTCCTGAAATTTGCATATGATTCTTGAAGATGTGTGTAGTGATTTTACAGGTGATATATTTATTTTAGAGTTTGATTTCCGCGTGACTGCGAATTATCCTTAATTTATGGACATGAGTGTATATATGGGCATAAAATATGTCTAGAAAATCTGTAAACGTTTTTGAGTGGTGGAACGCAAAACTCCCGTCAATAAATACTAAAATTAAAATTGATATATTTTAGGTGGAACTACATAAAAATTTTACAGGGGAACCGTAATTTGCTGGATAAATTTTTAAAATCTAAAAAATGTGATGTGTACACAACAAGGCTTCCTTGTACGCCCTATTAAATTACAAATGTTTTTTGCTGCATTTCATTTAAACTTATTTCCCTGAATTTCATTAGAGATAGATTTCTCATTCAATCAATTCAGTTCTCAATTCGCGGCAAGGAAAAAATACATAAAAACACAAAACAACGTCATTAAAAATTGTAAAATACGGAAAAACTTGAAACCTCAAATAGAATTAAAAACCGTTAAAAAAAAGAATTTTTACAATTAAAATTAGGCAGAAAGACAGATTTTTCGGTGCGCAAAACTTTTGGCTCCACTCGAGGAAAAGACACTGAAGTTGATGCAGAAACTGACTCAATTCACTATGCTACTAAATTTCAAATATAAACAAATGGCGGCGTCGTTAGGCTTAGTGGCACTTAAACAAGTTTTAAATTGTTGATAATTCTACAAGTATTCAATGCAGATTCACTAAAGGAATAAAAACCGTTACATAAGAACTGCAACCAGAACATAAGAGCAGTATAATTCAATCACTTTTAAGGCAAAAAAGTATGATTTACCAAAATATAAGAATAAAAACTTAGCTCACCGAACCGAGTAACAGAGTGGGTAGATATATACATGTATTTATATACTTTTCGGCCGATTGCAACCAAAAAAGGAGGTGCATATCTATACGTTATTAGCAGTCCCATGTACAACATTTTAACGTTCTGAGGCGACTCGTTTTTGAGTTATGCGAGATACATACATATACACACGTACAGGGGTCATGAAAAAAATTTCTTCTGAATCTATTTTAAATCCATTTCACAATCCGTTTTGGGAAAATGAGTTCTTTATTCTGTCCGTACGTACAGAAGTAACGCAAAAGCATTATTCAGATAGAATCGGGAGCCGTCAAAATGGATATTTTCGTTGAAATACGACAACCGAAATTTTTCGCAATTTCAATGCTTCCTTCACTTCATACAAGGAAGTAAAAAGGACCAAAAGCAGACATTTACTACATTCCACTGTTTGGAGTTTTGAAAGGCAAACAGCTGAAAAAGTATCTGAGCACTTCTATCGATTGCTATTGATTATAGCAAAGTTTAGAAGTTTCAACGATTTTTTTTTCTCCGTAGTAATACAAAGTTTAAGAAATTGATTCAATCAAGGTTCTACACTTTTTACTTTAGAAATTAAGCCTGGCTTGATATATCTAAGATTACCTTAATCAAGTATTGTTAGCACTATCTACAGTGGTGGTATATTAAATCTTAGTTCCAGCAAATATCGCTTGTTGACTGGCAGATGACAAAGCGGCACAAAATAAAAACAAAGTGAATATTTTTATTGATGAAATATTTTTTAAAATAAAGAATTTATTTCAATTTTCTTAATCTAGGGAAATGCAAGGTCGTTCAGATCATGTCATATAGGTCGAATAATTTGAATTTTGATGGTTTGGCAGAAAGTAACAAAAATGATTACAAGATTATATAATAATAACAATAATCACAATAAACACGCTTATACACGCACATAAATGGATAAACTGTAGATCACAATGCTATGCGATGACGAATCATCATAAAGCTGTGCGAGTTATCGTTCATGGCATTTTAGTCGAGCACCATTTTAAACGAGTCGACTAAATTTTGGGGAGCGAAAAATGTAAAAAATCAGCTGTATCCTCCTTGGGATTCGAACCACAGATCTTCCGATTGATATCCGAACGTGCTATCAGCTCACCGGGAGAATAAGACGGCAAGTAATAGTTCAATAAAATAATCGTGGGATGATGGGTATCAAACACATTTAAGTAACAAGCTTTATATCTTGGGTTAAAAAAATTAGATCCGGTGGGAAGGAGTTTAGAATACTTAGCCAGACGGAATGACAAGGATTGAGCTGATAATTTCATTAATTATACCGTTTATGGGAGAATATTGTTTAGAGCAAGGATACCTTGCTAAAAATGCCCGATAGAAACCAGTAAAATTTTTTATGGGTACCGATAAAATTCTATGGATTTCTGTTGGTCTCTGTGGGTTTTTCTTACTGGTTTCAAAATGCCCCATAGAAACCAGTAAAACTTTCTACTGGTACCCCTAGAATTTTGTTGATCTCTACTAACTTTTACTGGTTTCTATTGATTTCTGTGGGTTTTTCTTACTGGTATCATCTGACACCATACAACCAGATCAATGTCAGAACTTTCTACTGGTTTGTATTGATTTATATTGATTTTCACTGGTTTTCTTACTGGTATCAATATAATATAAATAGATGCCAAGTAAATCTTCTTTTCCTTTATATGGGTTTATTCTAATTGTCTAACTGAAATCAATAAACTTCTTCTAAACAATGAAATTAATACTGGTGTCAGTAAATCAAAATTCATTGGTATTCTTGTTGTCGACTGATTATTTTAAATTATTTATTTATTTACTTTTATTTCGTTTATTTGGATACTGTTGAAAATAAAGTTATTTCTGTTTTGTAACCAACAGAAAGCTTTAAAGTTAAAATCTACAGATAAAATGGGAAAGGAAAGCTGTACAATTTCATTTTTGATCACATCACGAACCGGTAGTTTTTGATACACGTTTTCTAACATTCTACATTGGATATGCAGAAGGTTCTGCAAGCTGAGCTACTCAAGTCATATCAAAGTTTCTGCTTAAAACTATATCATTATTAATATACGAGTGCTACAGCAACATCTTTCTACTTTTGAGGCTCATTTTCAGAATACACTTTTACAGTTTTGGTATTGACTTTTGGAATAGATTATTCGGATTCTAAGGCAGATGATCCTTTTGAATTGCGACTGACATAATTGTGCCAAATCCTTATACTATCTTCTTCTGATAAGTGATAGAAATTACATATGTATATGTATCATCATCGGAAATAAAGCGTTTAAATAACTTCGCAGTTTAAAAGCATCGTCATCTAAAATATCGTGGTAAAAAATAAAGCACTTATAAATCATCGCATGTCGATAACATCGCAGGCATGCATTTTTCAGGCTTTAAAAACTCTAAATGCATATTCGCATAACGATTGTGAGCGCAAGAAAGAAAGAATAACATTTTTATTTTTACATTTCATAATTATGAATTAAACTAATAAATTTTTGCTAAAAAGAAATTTCAACATTTAAAAGCTAAAAATGAATAGGAAATCAATGCAACTTTCAGCACTTATTAGAATTTTAAATATGCATAGTTAACAATAAAAAATATAAATAAATTTATATTTTTTTATAAAGTTTTACTAATAATTTTTCATGAAAAATACATTCTGAAAACGTTTAGAAAAAAAAGGATAAGTTATAAGGTATTTCTCCCGCCTTCTTCGCATGCCTTCGTGTTGTAGTAGTCAGCACACTCGACGCGTAACCGAGGGGTCCGTGGTTCGATTCCCGGCGAAGGCGTTGCTCATTTTTCATTCTTCTGCTTCCAAAAAAGTCCTCATGACTCTACAAAGTAACTGCATGAGATTACATCCATAAGAAGAGTTTAATTAATTATTAGATTATTTTCTTTCACGGTTCTTAATTTAGCAGTAAAATGTTATAAAAAAAGATTAATTTACTTTACTTCTGACCTTTATTAGTTAATTACGTAAGTCAAAAACTTTATTAAATGCTTTAGGTTGCATTAAGTTTCTACTCACTTTCATTTTTAAAAAACTTAAGTTCCTTTCTTCCCCCTTGTTAGGCAAAAATTTATTAGTTAATTCAAAATTATGAAATACGAATATAAAAATTTACAGCTTGTAGAGCCTGAAAAACATATCTTCGATGTTATCATCATGCTATGATTTGTAGGTTGTTGTTTTTACCACGAAATTTTCGACGACGTTTTTTAAATACGAAGTTATGGAACCGCTTTATTTTCCACGATGTTTTAAAAATGCGATGTTTTCTCTTTGTTTTATTTTCTCCCATGATGTTTTTTACTACAACGTTTTCGCGTTACGATGTTTTCTCAGCGACGTTTTTGTCCGTGATGTTTTTGCCGCGATGTTTTCGGCGGACTCCCTCAAATGCACAAAGAGCCGAAAGTCTTCTCGAGTGACCGATGGTAGGCGAAGAAGGGTGGAAGACTATTTAATCGTTCCTCTTTCCACGGATGGGGGGGGGGAGAGGTTCTTCTTCAAAATTGAGACGCAACTACAAAATTAGTTCGATGCGACTATACCTATACAACATATGGTGGCGAAATTCTGGTGCCCCGTCCACTTATACATGTATAACAACATCGGATACATTCATTTATGCGGAATTTTAAGGATTTGCGGATATATCCTGAAAAATGCATTTCAAGAACTTTTATAAATTTCTACGAATAAATGTCGGATATTCTATGCTTTACAAAACAGGATTTCACATTAATTGCATGCTTAACGGATATGAGGAAATCTTCTTGCTTGAAGAATTGAGAAAGCAGAGAGAACTAATAGTATCTCCAGGCTCCAGGAAGGAATTTAAATGTCATGAATTAGGAACAATAATTATTTAAAAGTACTTTTTTTACAACGAAAAAAGTGACTGACGGTTTTACTTTAAAAAAAAAGTTTCGTTCGGCTTTATTGCGCAATAACTGCACCAACAGAAGGAAGTGAAATAATCCACTGTAACTTCGCACCGTTCGGGGAATCACATCTCTCATTTTTCGGAAGTCAAATTTATTGCTCAGGTTAATTAGCTCCTAGGTTTGTATTCCTCCGAAGCTTCCGAAACTTTTCTCCATAGCAGTCTCATGAATGACATAGCTTCTACTCTGTTTCTGTCACAGTTCTTTCTGAGCCCTGAAACTCTGCTTCCGATTAAGCATGACATGTCCTGGAGTAGCAGTGCAAGAGCCACGTCAGATGGTGGAAGTAGTATAAAGCTCTCATAAAGCTCCAAGGGAACTGCAATCAGCAATAAATTTCATATTTATTTGTTTCAAATTATTACGTTTAATTTCTTCATTTTTCACGACTGTCTCAAATACTATCACATATGCTTATATGAAAAGGGGAAAAAATGCTTTGGGTTTTTCAGAATTGCAATTAAATTTCTGCATGTTTAAAAAGATGGTGTTGATTATTGATTTTTATATGTGTATGTAAATGACATCATTGAATAATCACGCAAATACGTGCGTGTAAATTTAATACCTCAAAGTTAGACAAAACTGAACTTCAGTTTGGATAATAATTTATTCCATTAAATGCTTTTATAAACTTTCAAAGATAATCTGACTCACAACTGCCGCATTGCTAAAGCATGGAGATAATCTTAGTTTGTCCTGAGATCTATTTCGACAAGATGAACGGGGTAAAATCTTGGACGATTCATGGTTTTTTTTCCAGGTTTAGATCGACAAGTTTAAAACCGACCATTCTTCTGATTGGGCATACAGTAGCTCTGGGCTTTGTCATAACTAAATACTCTTCTTTAACGTAAACTCTCTTCTTAAATAACAATCATAAATTTCCTAATCTTTAGAGGTTTAAATTAAAAGTTAATTAATTTTTATTAATGAAGTTCGTTCTGTTATTAAGAGTGTTCCTGTCAAATTCCTTTACAATTGTGATTTTATCATTTTCTTCTCCTTGTTCTTCCTCCCCTTCAAATTTCACTACTAGGTAGTTAGAAGAAAAATTTATGAGGGAAAGGTAATTGCGGAGAGTTATTAGAAAAGGATTCTAAATAGGTTTCCCTCCGGAAAGGGTGATTTTTTTTCCAGAAGGGAACCCCATAACTTAATTCACACATACTCTCTTTGACTAATGAGTTTTTTTCATTGCCTTTTCATAAATCTAATTTATGGAATTTAGGTAAGGCATTACAATTTATTATTCTAAATTTTGACTTAAATTGTTTTCAGTTTAGTGTCAAAATTTCTGAAACATCAGTTTGCAACAAATAATATTTCAGTGTGAAATAAATAAATTTTTCATGTTACTTTTGTTTCCATGTCAAAAAATTTATGTGCATTTTACAGATAAGCTCACTAATATTCTTTCGTAAGAGAAAAAAGTGATGAAAATAGAATTAGAAAAACAAATACAGAGTTGTATTGAGAAATTTTAGTTACATTTTGCAGAAATCATAAAAGTTGAAAATACATAAATACAGAAGCAGTGATTAGGATTTTAAATAGTATAAAATATTTTCAGATCATATTATGGCGATGTTAACTTTAAAGGTAAGAATACTCAACACATTTTCAGCCCAAAGGGTATAAGGTATTTCTCCCGCCTTCTTCGCATGCCTTCATGGTGTAGTGGTCTGCATGCTCGACGCGTAACCGAGAAGTCCGTGGTTCGATTCCCGGCGAAGGCGTTGCTCATTTTTCATGTCTGATGCTCCGAAATAACCTAATGTCTCTACACTGGCGCCCGAACTATAAAAGGTGGTCGATGATGATTCTCCACCACCGCGATTTGGCGATTGGGTCCCCAAAACCCCAGTCGCCCTTTAAAAGGGGGAGTATATAAGGTATATCTCCCGCCTTCTTCGCATGCCTTCGTGGTGTAGTAGTCTGCATGCTCGACGCGTAACCGAGAGGTCAGTGGTTCGATTCCCGGCGAAGGCGTTGCTCATTTTTCATGTCTGATGCTCCGAAATAACCTAATGTCTCTACAAGGGGAGTTAGCCCAAAAGGACTATTAGTTTCGGAAGCAAGCAGTGGCAACACTGTACTAAAAAAAACATTTTTTATCTCCAACGCGCGAGACTGTCTATCGGAAACTCTAGAGATATACTGTTTTTAAATATTTTTAGCCGAAAGAGACATCAGCCCAAATGATCTGGAGATGTGTATGTGTGTGTAAATGAAAAAACGCACCTTTGGATGTAATATAAAATTTAAAAGTTTGCAGATTTTTGAATTTTTTTAAAACTAATATTTTTAATCACAACAGCACATAAGAAACTAGAATGTATTTAAAAATAGTCATTTATTTTTCAAACAACGCGATGTCGTATTAAATTCCTAATCTTAGAGGTTGCTCTATTATTTATATTTGTTTCATAAATGTTGTAAATAAGAGAATAAATTGCCAATTAGTAACCAAGTAAATCAAACTGAGAATATTGGTAGATTAAGCAGTTAAGAATCCTATATCAAACTTGAGTTTCGAGGAAATTCATAGCATCTTTTGCCAATGTAGTTTCTTTCATTATAAAATTAAAGGGAATTGGAATTTAGCATTAAGTAACACAAGTACAGAAAAAACGACATATTAATCAATTTTTAAATAGCTCTTAAACAACTGTTCTGTTGATTACTTTCTGATAAGGTAAGGCAAAAGACTTCTGCACCGGACGAATTAGATTTCCTTGAAGCTTCTCACATCCATCAAAATCTGTCAGTTATAGTTGGTTTTTAATCCGTGCCTTCTTCAACAATTCAGAAGACTTACATCAAATTTTTTTTAAAAACATTTTTTGTTCTTTCTCCCCTTTGATTTCACTCTGCAGAGAATCTACGCTTCGTCTGCTTTTAAGGCGATTTAATCATAAAAACATTCGTAGAATTCTGCTTCTAGGGAAAAGACATATGACAGCTTTCAGAATTTTCATTTACTTTTGTTATTAAAGAATGAAAAATTTGTGTGTATGTATGTATGTATTTTTCACGTATTGTGAAAAAACAGGGGCATCTAGATCTATTAAATTTTGAATAAACGTAGTTCTCCACTTGGATATGTGCACTTTGAAGCTTGAAGTTTGATTTTCAATTTTTTTTATTTATTTTCTATCTTAAGAGAAGAACTTACAGCAGTTTTGATTAACAAATTCAGCTGTTTAAAAACAATGTGTTGCCACTAGACAAAGCTTGATAGATATTTATGCTTTAAATTTAATCGACAAACTCAGTGATTTAAAATAAATGTGTTGCCACTACCCGAAATAAAATATTTTCACCTT
This sequence comes from Stegodyphus mimosarum, assembly GCA_000611955.2. Classification (NCBI taxonomy): domain Eukaryota; kingdom Metazoa; phylum Arthropoda; class Arachnida; order Araneae; family Eresidae; genus Stegodyphus; species Stegodyphus mimosarum. The sequence goes on from KK119787.1 coordinate 304,639, forward strand.
CCATGTGTCAGTGTGTTGCCATTCGACAAAACCTAAAATATTTAATATTTTTTTCAAATTTATTGTTTTTAATACAGTAAACGCAGTTCTTTTCTATCATACTGTATTACTAGGTGGATTCAATAAAATCTTGATGTAATTTTTCTTTTTTATAACATCTATTTTATGCGGGTAGTTATTATAGAAATACGCAATTTATTTAAAGCCTGTGGGAATCTGAGATTGAATTTTGTCTGATTTATACTTTATGTTAACTTAAAATATAATCAGTTTATAACGTTCATTTAAATTTCCTCGCGCTGCGCCATTCTCCCAGGTTTTGAGAATTTACTCATATATATTCTTTCGTATGCAGCTACTGCTTGTATCTACGGCAAAGAATAAAACACAGCTTTTAATTCATAGTTTCCCAAAGCGGATGCTAAGGAGATCTAGGAGACATTACTGCAGTAATTAGACAATCAAAAGCAAATCGGCAATAAGAACATATTTGGAAAACTTGCTTAGTGCCTTGTTTTGTGAAATTTGCTTGTTTACATTTCCGCTTAGGCAGCAGAACATTTGCATATTCGCTTGATTATAAAAATATTACAATCTTTACAAGAAATATACCAAATCTTTACAGAAGTCATATCAAATCATGTCTGTAGATCTTTCACACATGCTGGTTAAAGTTGTATATGCTCTGTGCATTAATTTGTTTCAAGAGAAATAGACTGTTAAGTTACAAATTATCAATCCAATATTATAAAAATATGACCAATCATCCGTACTTGCAGTGACATCCAATATCGGAAAGTAGCATATTCTTACAACACTGTCATGGCAGGAATCTGTACATTATTCATCAAATTCATTAGTATACTTGCTTTGAGAAATCTTTAACCATTACCAATCTGTTTCTATATTGTATGACAAATTTTATATAACAATTTGATATAGTGCAAGTGCAACAAATACTAAAAATTATCATTCATTTTCAGTTAGGGGGTGTATGTTCAGTTTTCCAGTTAATGTATGTCATTCAGTTGTGTATGTTCCATAGATTCTATCAAAAAAAGTCGAAAATATTATTGTTGTGAGGACGTTGATTAAAAAAAAACTATAAAAAAGCGGAATAGGAAGCATAAAAGTTATGCCTTAACGTTTAATTTTGGAACAGAACATCTTTGTGTTTGGTTATGTTTGGAAAGAACGAATAATTTCCCTCACCAGTACCATATTATTATACCTTTGTGAAACCGTGTAGCCGAGAGTCATTCTTTGCTGAATATTTTGTAAATTCTTTTGTGTGAGAAGCAAGAAGTAAATTCTACAATAATAATTTGAATTTTTAATAAATTTATAACAATAGATTTAAGTAATTAGAAAATTGTTATAAAAAAGCAGAATTCATTTCCTTTGTTTTTAATAAATTACCTAAAAAATATAATTTCAGACATAATTTTCTAGCTAAACTTTCTTATTGTTTCATTATCAAGTTTTTTAATGTCGTTGCAAGAGTTATTTTTAAATGACTCAACATGATAATTTTTCACCCGTGAACCATCTATTTTTTATGCAAATCTAAGGAATCTTTTATCTGGAATTGTTTGATTTTTATAGTCCTGCAGTAATTTCTTACAACACATGAAAAATCTGCGTCTGAAACAAAGCTGCCAAACCGTCTTGAATCTTATGCACTATTTTTTTAAAAATATTCAATTAGCCTGAATAGCGTTCTGTTCTTCAATGCGATTGTTTAATACATATCAGTTTGCACATTTTTTCCCTAGTGTATAGCATAATTATCTCAAATGGTTTCAAACAGACCTCTGTTTAGGCAATTCTGTACCAACGGAAATGCTTTTGAGTGCTTTGCTGTAGTAAATTTTCAAAATTTATACTGCTCTTTGCATCAAAAACAGAAAAACCTAGATCCCAGAATTTTGTGCTGAAAAACTCCTGCTCAAATTATGTATGTTAGAACCTACTTTGAATGTAAAGATGATATAAGTAAGTATTAATTTGTTCATGTTATGAAAGAAGTTCTAAAAGATAATGTGCGTAAGCTCATATAAATGTTATCTTTGATGGGGTGGAGGGAAAGGAATGCTAAAAATAATAACTAGACAAATACATTCAGATGACTGAATTCTTAATTTTAAATTTAAATCTGAAAAATCATTAATAATTTTCAGTTTTCTTTCTTTTGACCGCACGTCATTTGCAATAAATTTAGTACTGCCATTTAATGGTATTTCCTTTCTATCAGTATTACTTCCTAAGAATATGTTTAATAAACTGCTCTCATTTAGCATGACTGCTATGTGTTTTACAGCTATTTTTATTCATTTATATTTTTGAATAAAGAAGAAAATTTTATTTTCTCAGATTTGCGTTTTCTAAGTCACAAAATATCTAATAATTGACAGACAATTTTCAATCTGTGATAGACGACTTAAACAATTTCAGACATAGAAGATAATTCATAAACTGTTTTTGCAAATTTTATGTTATAATTTGATATCGCACTAGCGCAATGAATACTAAAATTATTATTATTTTTTTAGTTAGTCTATGTTAAATTTTTCAGTTAGTTTAAGTGTTTCAGTTCTAGTATTCCATCAAAAACGCATCTAATACATCATTATTATGAGGACGTTAAGAAAAAAAACACTTTTAAATAGTTAAAGCATATCTACCTAGAAATAAATGTATTCACAATAAACGACGGGTAATAACAAAATAATCAACGAAATTCTTTCCTCTTTGGGTAGAAATCGTTCATGTGCCCAATCGTATACGTTTTTTTAATTTGTGTATGAGTGAATTTATATGCAATACCATTTCTTTCAGTTTGGAAAGCAATTGGTTTTGAAGCCAGCGAATCCCTTTTTCAGATCTTCCCGTCACAACCAGGACTGGAGTCTGTCCAAAAATCTTCTCCCGGACTATTTTTACACCACATGGCGGCGCTAGTTTCCGAAGAGAGGATGGTTGTCCGTGTTAGCTGGCTTTATTGATTTGTCTGAAACGTCCTTTGCTTGGAATATTCTTCCGATACTACATAGAATGGCTGCTATGGATGAGTACAGCAAGCAGTACTCATAGAATGGAACTTGAAACGGATAAGCTTTTGACCGGAATCTTTATAAGAACTTCATTTCATGTTTATTAGAATCTCTTGATTAATTGGTAAATAGCAAGCATAATTTTTTTTTCACTTCCCAATTGTTTATTTGGTAATTAAAGCAAGACAATGCCCATATTCCAACGACTAGGAGGATCGCAGGTGAACACGCTTCCTCTCACAGCACGTCATCTTCCCAAAATCCTTTGCGCTCAAGGCCGTCGAGTGAGCAAATGGCTGACAGGAGGAAACTCCGTGATTTGGAAAGAAAGCGCTGCGGTGAGCGGAGGCAGTTTATATTCCAGCATGGGTTTAAGTAACCAGAAAATGTATTGCGACCGTAGGGATTCAACTAAACGGAATAAGTCCACGATGACTGGAATGTACCTCATTAACAATCCTAAGCAATTTAAGGTAAGTTTTTTTTTTAAACCGAATCTATGAAATTTTAATTTCATAAAAATATTTATTTTCTTTAAAAACATTCAAAATTATTAGAATCGTTGAAAAATGATAAAAGTGTCTGAAGTTTAATTTGTGTAAATAAGTTCTATAATGGTTTTATTTTTATGCTTTCAGATGTAGTGTTTTAAATATTAACTAAATCAGGTAAAATATTTACACAATTTAGTTACAGACTTAAAATTATGTAAAATTTTTTATGAGTTTATTTTGTTGACTAAAGTAATGTTCATTCTTTAAATTTATTCGGTAATTTTTTTTCTCCATTTACCTTAATGGTTATATGTACTTAAGCTTTTTATTGGAGATATAATAATTTATTAAATTTTTAACTAATTAGTCAACAGCAGCGGAGGAGTGAAATAGTGGTAATCAGGATTACTAAAGTTTTCTTTTTTTTTAATTACAAAGGTTTTAACGAACATTTGGAAGATTTTTTATAACTGAGATGTTAGCAAAATTAACCAACGCATTGCAAAGAAGTCTAACGCTTTATTAGCAAGGTACACAGTAGCGCGTATTTATTACATTTATTTATATATTTGTGTGGAATTAAATATATTAAAATCGCAATAAAATATCTAATACTTGCGCAAAAGCTGCAAAGTAATAAAATAATTTATTTACTAATGGAGTATTGAGTACATTATCTCCTCTGAGAAAGCTAGTAAAATTGTAGTTGAATGAAGTAAATGAGAAGCATTTAAAAATGAATCTGGAAAACATTTTTAAAGGGAATATCAAATATGAATCATGAAAAATTTGAAATTGGAAACTTTTAAAAATGAAAAAATAATCAACAAACCAAGTAATTATCGTCATTGATCGGAAATTGGTTGACTTTTCAATGGGAACAAACCTACACCCGATCAATTAAGAAATGCGAAGGTCTTTTACTCAAGTAAGAATTATGATGCTAAGGAGGAAGTTGAGTTTTAGCCAATTAGTTAGATTTTAAGCAAGATGAATTAAAGTGAAGGTACTATATAGAATTGCAGAACTGCTACGTTCATAATAATCTGTAGTATTTATTCAGAAGGAACTATATAGTATCCTTAATTCCTCTCACTTGAAATCCAACTAATTGGCTAAAACTCAACTTTTAGTTTAGCATCATAATTCTTGAGTAAAACACCTTCGCATTTCTTAATTATTGTTAATTGATCGGGGGTAGGTTTGTTCCCTTTGAATAGTAAACCAATTTCCGATCAATGACTATAATTACTTGGTTTGTTGACTATTTTTTCATTTTTAAAAGTTTCCAATTTCAATTTTTTCATGATTCATGTTCGATATTCCCTTTAAAAATGTTTTCAAGATTCATTTTTAAATGCTTCTTAGTTACTTCATTTAACTATAATCCTACTAACTTTTTCAAAGGGGATAATATATTCAATACTCCATTAGTAAATAAATTATTTATATATTTAATATATTTATTTTATCTGTAGTTATCTTAAACGGCTAGTGCAAATGCACACAAGCTGCCATTTGGGGAAGTTTTAATGTTTTACATCGTGCACATATGAAGCATAAAATGCTATTAAAATGAAATTAAGACGAAACATTAAAATGATTTAATGAATAAATATGATTCATGAAATCTGGAATCAGTTTGTAAAAGCAAGTTTGCGTTGCATGTGTGACGACAGTTGATATTCTATTCGTAAAGAAATAATGAACTCGCTTGTATTTAAATAATATAAGCATAGAATAAATATTATGAGTGAGTTTTTCCCATTCAGAATTCTACATTTCTTTATTTAAAGGTGACGATTCCTATGAGTGACCATAGGTTTAAAACCATGGAGGTAGAGATATACTTCTTACCTTCCATGGTTTAAACTGAGGAGTATTTGTAGTTTGTCATGGATTCGATTCCGAATGGCAGAAGAGAGGGCTTGAGTGCAGTTTGTTTTTTGCGTTAACATTAAATGTGAGATGGTATGTGTTAAAAAGCTGCACATGAAGGAATCGCTATACAAGGAGACGACACAATACTCTCCAAGTACAAGATTTGGATAAATTCGATAGTCGTAATTAACTTAAACCTCAAAAAGTGAGTGGATAACTTATTGTTTCTATGGCAACCGGTTTCCACATCGTTCACTTGTATATGACGTAAGTTCAAAATATTAAGACTCTTCTATTCCCAGATTGTGTGAAATTACTGAAGTTAAACGCTTCATTTCTTGAATTGCACACATTTATTAAAATATCGGAAGATGTACAGTAAATTTAGCATTTTAATATAGGTGACTGTCGAACGACGTCCTTACTGAAGTTATAAATTTCAGCTGCGAAAAACACAGTCTGTCATCCTGTGATAAATAATTATTTTTCGGGGCTAAGCATTTTATTGCAAAAAAAAAGGGCAAGATGCCTTTATCCTAGGAAGTACATGTAATACTTGACTTCCATGCATCAAACTGATTTAGGAACAGGGAACTATTCGTGAATTTACGATCTCCAAAGCTTTCAGATCTTCATTCGTAAAGAAGCGATGCTTGAAGAAAACGCCTCTATCATCATGTAACTTTTTACCATAAATTCCTTTGGTTGTTATAGTTCTTCCATCTGCCTTTGTACTCTTGAATTGCAGTTTCAATGCTATATTTTTCTAAAGTTGCCCAAATTGTCCTTCAATGTAAGGTTTTGTTTTAGAGAGTTGAAAGTAGCCATATGATGTTAATCTAACGAGTAAATGGATTATTAGTAAAAACTACATTTTAGTTTATAATTAAAAGTTTGAATATGAGCGCACTTCTGATAAGGGCAAAAAAATCCATTATTTAATAATTTAGCTTAACAATGGCCGAAAGAGAAAACAACCTGTCAAGGTCATGTCTGTTGTTTCTACAAGACAGGGATTCTACTGCTTTAGCCTCGAGAAAAATTCCCTGTAAATAAGCCCACTTTCCTTAGAAAGTCCTTCATGAAAAGCCAGGTCACATAGTGTCAGATAGCCAGTGTGTATTTTACCATATTCAAACTAAATAATAAACTTTATCAAATAATAAACTAAATAATAAACTTTATCGAAAGTCGCGAACACGGTTTTTACCTGAAGCTGGAGACGGCGAATTTTCTCCGGTCCAGTGCAGATAGTCCTGCATTTGGTTTTGGGGTTATGTAATAAAATTTCAACATTCCTTACTAGCAATGATTTAAGGAAAAATTCGCGCATTATTATCTGCCATTTCATTCAAATCCTTATTACTATTTGGCCCACCAATGGTCGAACGGTAAAATCGCTGAACACTGGTAGTTCGATCCAGGTTCGAATGTGCTGCCAAACAGGGTTTGCATGTTTTCTTATTGAGTAAACTGAAGTATGGGACAGTTTTCCTTAGAATTCTCCACGAAGACATACCTTTCATAAGGCAGACAGCCATCGAGTGAATTGGCGTAATTCAAATAGTTGAAATCCTTACTTTTTTTTTTCGTTTTCAGCCTTTGAATCTGAACAGATAATACCGGCTTCATAAACCCAACTCCCAACATTTGAACTCCTTGTCATAAGCAGACACCCACCAGCGGCCAATTGGATAAAACCCCTGAATACTCGTAGTTCGACCAGAGTTCAGATACCGGTCAATGGAATAATTGTTTTAATGTTTTTATGATTTCGTAACGTGAGTACGATCTAATTTGCATTAGAAAGTTCTCCTCGAAGGCATCTTTTCCCGTAATCAGACAACCTTTAATCTAAGCAATCAACCTAATCCATGACAAAACAAAAATATTAGTAATCAATGCCGATAATTATTATTCGAGACTTTCCACTGTAGCGATCCAAAACTTTCAATCCTAAGACATCATATTTTCACTGTGTTCATAAGAAAAAAAAAAAAAGATTTGTCGATAAACCATTAACCAAGTTAAGTTATTTATATTGCAAAATTCTGGTGGTTATCTGTCTCATGAGGTATGTTTGTGTTTATGAAGGATGTTTGTGTTGTATTCATAGAGAAAACCCTTCCATACACTACTGCAACATTATTAAGATTATCGACACAGTTTCTAATGAGCAAAGTGAAGATAGAAAATATAATATAGTAACTATTTAAAGAAAAAAAACTGAACTGAAAAATGTTGGATTATTTTTTATAAGCTTGTCTGCTACTGGAAGGTTTCCTTATATACATTTCAAAAGCACGTGCTTTTGATTGTAAAGTCTGCGCTGTAACAGCTTTGTTTTGACAGTGCAGAGCGGTTGATTCAACTCGACGGGAAGTTACGTCAGGTATTAATGTGTCTGCGCGTAAGTTGAATCAGTGCCAAGTGTCCTAAAGATCAGTCTAAATCGGAATGTAAATTCGCTTCATTTTGGCTCTTAAAAGAGTGACTCATTATTTTCACGCAACATAACTTCTACGATGACTAAGAAATGACTTTAGAGGTGAAATTGTAGTTTACCTTTTAAATTTTCGACTTGTAGACCATTATTTCCAGGTTTTGGGGTAATGCTCTGTCTTTATAGATTCTGAAAGAGCTTTAGGGATGAGTTTTAAAAGAAAATGAATGAATGAAAGTTTTAATTAATGAATTTTAGAAAGCGATCTACTGTGAGAAAATATGGCAGAATACTTAATTTTTGCTAGAAAATATTTTGATGAAGAGGAATTATGTGGTAACAAATTATTCGATGAATAATGTGCAACAACTACAAAATTAAGCTAGTTGTTCGAGTACAACACTGAAACTGAGGAAAATGGACCAAGATTTACCATTTTCAGAAGAGACCTAGGTACTAACATCCCTTCAAGCGTGAAATCGTCGTCAGAAGCGCAATTGAGGCCAAGTGTTGATAAGCGAGGTGTAACAACACACTGGTAACATCTGCACTTTCGTTTGATGTGACCCTGGTTGATTCTCGATGAACCATCTTTTATTTTCGTCAAGAAGGATAAATAAATTGTTATTGTTGCATTTTCCCCCTTCTATTAACCTACCTTCTACAGACCTATGACCTACCTTCTACAGAACAGCAAGCAGTGGATTATTTTCAAAGTTATGGGATCCTACCATACAAAAGTGTTTATTGATAGGCATATGGTCAGCTGAATAAGGCCGACAAAACGGTAATTGATTGAAACAATTACCTTTGAGAAGTTTGCACTCAAAAGTTTTGAAAGTTTGAGAAGTTTTAGTGTTTTAAACAGCTTCTCTGTAAAATCAGAGGGCTTAAGAAAATAGTATAAATTGAATTGCCTTTTTACGAAGCGGGTCGAGGACTGATAGTTTATCAGGTGAGGCGTCAGCTCTTTCAGAATTCTGCAGGAGCGATTGGCGCAACTTTGGCGGGGTCTCCGCCAACTTTGTTGTTTCTCCAGTTTGTTCGACGTTCGCTGTCGACGGGAAAATACGTAAGTACCGAAAAGAATTCCAGTTCTGGAACATTAGTAACTGATTTCTGCAACACAACAACTATTTCGATAAGTAATAATAGGAAACTTCGCATGGCGACCACTTTTAAAAGTGATCATAGTTTCTGAGTAACAATCATCACCGATTCATATTATTTGCGATGGTTATCTAAGTAAACAATCACATTGGATTCATGTTATTTATGATAGTTATCTCAGTAAATAATTATCACAGATTCGTCTTCTATAATGATCACTTCCAGAAGACCAACATGGTTTGGAACTGTGGATAGTCGTTTTTCGAAAGTTTCTCAGGGTATTTTAAGTAGAAAACTTAAGCGCATTATGTCTGTCTATCAGATACCTCAATTAAAAAAAAGCAATTAAGCTTGCTTATTTTGTTTGAATTAAAAGTATTATGCCTCAAACAAAATTTCTCTTTC
>KK119787.1:321203-356468 GCA_000611955.2 Stegodyphus mimosarum
CATTACGATTTCGTTAATAAATAAAAGTTCTATGAATTTCTTTTTTTGCGGGGGATGGCATACGTTTCCATTTCACTGATAATAATTCCTTTATGTACGTAGCTTACCAGTATGTCATTCAGTTACAGCTAGAATTTTATCTAGACAATAATTATAAAGTATTTATTTTGAATATGTAATGCAATTTTTAAGTTTTTTTTATATTTGTATTAAGACATTTCAAAGAAATTGGAAGTGCCCAGGATGTCCGTCTGAAACAAGTAATAAATTATACAGTGATGATTTCGCTGAAAGAAGTTATTTAAACAAAAACCAAGCGTATTCAAGTCGTAATTAAAATGAGCAGTTTATAAAATGTTAAGAGAAATTAATTTTTTATATAAATGTTCATTATTAGGAATGTATTTAAGTAAAAGATTGAAACTGAATACAAATCACTGCTTTTAGAAAGTCCATCATGATAGTAGTATCTCTGAGCAAGTAACCCTTTCATTAAAAGTAGCTCATATTTGTGCTTATTTAAAAATGAATGCCAACGGCCCATGAGCAAATCCCACTTTACAGGTAAAAATCTTTACTGATGTTAGCGTAGAAAAATGACTCTGAATTTCCTATTTTAATGTAACACTATAGTTTTACCCACATGGCCAATAAATTAAAGAATTCATGTTCTATCTTTATAAAATATTTAGCTTAAATTCGTCATTAATATATTTTGTTACTATTTGGTTTGCTATAGCAATGCGATGTTTTAATTCGAGCCCACGTATGACTTAATAAATATGACCACTGAATATTGGTAATTTACGTTGAGTTTAATTCTTGGTGAACGGGCTGGCTGAATGGGGTTTTCGTTGTTTATTTTTTCCAGTATAATGTGGGAATCAGCTATTTTCCGTAATGAAGTTCTCCACGAAAGCATCCCTCCTAAACCAGATAACCCTCGTGTACTTTGTCATAACTAACTAGCTAGCTGTTATAATTTGAAAGATCAGTAATTCTCGGAATTAGTAAGAGATCCAGTGCAATTAATGATATGAATGAATAGTGATTTGGAGCTGTAAGGTAATGTGTGATACATAAGGTAGGGGGTGGAGTGGACGTAAAATGTGGGACGATCTGACCTTTCTAATATGGAAGGGAGGAAATCTGTTTTTTTTTTACTTTGGGTGAGGAATAGACTACAATTTCTGTTGTATGGTTAATATCAACGTTTCTCAGCCATTGTTCAAGTGGGGACCACTCTTATAAATTGGAATATTTTGGTTATTACTTTACCCTTGCCCCCTTTGAAAACATTCTTTTAGCAAATGTTACTACCACTACTTATATATTTAAAAATAGAATTAATTAAAATTTATTTAGTTTTATATCGGTATTAAGTAATTAAGCTATTAGAAGAAAATTTATATAATATTCTAGGCTGTTAGAGATTGGATAATCTTTACCTTTTTAGCTAAAAATTAAATAAATGTTGGTACTCACATTAATGTTGGTACACTCTGTGTTTGGATGTATGCTAGTAAAAAGCACCACAGTCATAGTGCTTTAAATCCCTCTTCTGTTGCTAAGACTGGATTGGAAAGATCTTAAGTGAGATAACTGGCAAGAAATTTCATAATCTATCAGTCTTGGGCGAAAACGTGATAGACGATTTCCACGTGTAATTTCCATACTTGGCGATTTACTTTTACAACTATGTTGCGATATATGCAGTTAATTTTAATTAAGAAAATTCTTTTCTGGAAATCTGGGAGGAACACAAAGGCTGGCTTCGAAGACCACAGATTGAGAAAGATTAGTGAAATTAGTATTTTGAGCTGTAGTTGGATAGTTTAAATTTCTTTCCACAGTATAATGGAAAAAATGAAATCGCAGTTTGGATGATGACATAGTCATATGCAGTCTAAGGCGACTGTGTTACCATTCAAAGTAGACCGAGGTGAGAGGAGCCTCCTAGTTACGTTATATTATTAATTTTATATGGAAATGTGACTGGGAAAAACTGTTTTGACCCATCTGTTACGCACATTGTGTGTTAAACTGGGCCGCAGTGAAGAAGTTAATAAATGATCTACCAGCTTTTGACACGAAGCGAGAAACCATTCCTTAAAATAATTCGAAAACGATTATATTGAAAAAAAAAAGTAAATTTTCTTCGAATATCGGTCAATGAGAGTTGTCTGAGTCCCCTTTCACGCGAAAGATAAGAATAACCCAGTTTTTTGACGTTTCCCGGATAAAGCGACGTCGAGGATGATGATATCGTCACGGAATCGCCGACACGTTTTCGCTTTGATGAGTTATCAAGAAAAAGACATCTGCCGAATGGCAACGTCGACGGAGATGCGCTTAATCGATCGGTCTATCGTTCCCTCTTCCTCGTCTAGACGGTTCGCAGAGGAGAGAGTCTTTCCGCTCTAGCAAAAAAGAGGAAAAACCGGGAGGAACAAAAGCTTTCGTGGAATTGGAAGCAAAACAAATATGCTTGGTTAAAGCTGCCGCCCAAGACTGCTAAGCGGTACGAGGAAATTTTTCACAAACGAAAATAAAAACCCGCTCGTGAAATGTACATAAAATACTCATTTTGTAAAAGGAAAAGCGAGAGTTCTGAAAGGAGAATAGAGCGTCTAAAAATACACGAGTGTTGAAATGCCACACAAAATTTCTTGCACGAAGACGAAAACGTGGAGTTTAAGCAAGAAATGTAAATGGCGCGGGACTAAGGAGTAAAACTAGATGACTGCAGTAGGTGTGCTGCCGCAGTATTTCATCATTATTAGTTCATAGTTGTGACGCAGATGATACGAATTTTATATATATATGTTAATAATTTTAGTGAAATTTCAGTATCTTTTATATAATGTAACATGAAAGACTTGAAAAAGTGAAGCTCTACCGGAGAAATAATATTACAGAGGCAAGTCTATTTAACACTGACGTAAATGGCAGTCTCTCTTAATTGGCGATGGTTTTGGCGACTAATTTCTGTCTCAAAATTTGGCGAGAAGTCGGCCAAAGTCGCCAAGCTTGGCAACCTTTTGGTCTGGTCCTTGTAGATATTTTTGTCTGGTCCTTGTATAACTTTAATTGGCACTGTTAATTGAATAACTGTAATTGATCCCTGTATGTAACTAACCATATCTGGCCCTTGTATGTAGCTTTAACCGTGTGTACCTTCCAGTAATTTCGAGAAAAGGAAGGTACTAGAGATTTCTCAGCGGCCTGGGGGAAAACTAACACCGGAGAGAGAATCGAGTCTGTTTTTTAGTTCAGAGCTAACTTCGGAGTATTGAGATTTCCGTGCAAGGTTCTCCAGATGCGCTTTGCATTGTTTTGTTTAACGTTCTTAGTGGTTTGAAGTGTAACTACTGATTGCGCTCTGTGATGATACTGAGAAGAGCTGTACGAGTGCTTTTGTGGATAGTTTCAGAACTATAAAGTAGTTGTTCTTTGATTTCTGGCCACGACCAGGTGGCAAGAGCACTGGGAATGTCAGGCACTGAACAAATTAAGGCAGGTAAAACCCAATTTGGAGTACTGGGAGTCGAGAGGGAATCGATAGGAGGATGTACTGTTGACTCGCCTACGAATTGGTCACTGCAGATTGACATATCAGTAGCTCTTGAAAGAAGATACTGAGCCTATTTGTGGTTCTTGCAATATTCCCATTTTAGTAGATCGTATTTTAAGCTGTTGCCCTTCTTTTAGTCAGAAACGTGTGTATCATTTTAACTCTATGAATACTAATTTAACAGAGCTCATTGGAAGAATTCCCATATTAATCTCATAAGAGTTTTAAGACATTTCTTTTTACCATATGATTTGAGTTATTTTCCCCTTTTTTTCTGCACTACCTGTTGCTAGACCATTTTTCACGGTCATCTGTATATACATTCAGCAACATTACAGAATATGAAAGCACTTTATATTATACACTATTATGCTCCTTATGCATTTTAAGTTTCGCTATATTTTATTTATGGTATACAAGTGAATGATTTTTATTTTACTTTCGAAAAACTGCTCATATGAACATCGTCTAATATATTTCAGTTTTTCTGCATTTGAAATGTATAAATCATTCGTCTGACGCATCATAATCTTTAAGGTTTTGGGCCGATAAAAGTAAACCAACCAACCAGAACTATAAAGTGCGTGCCGCCCAACCGGTGTAGTGGTTAACGTCGCTGACTGTCGTGCCGAAGGGCTCGGGTTCGAATCCCGGAGAAGGCATGGATGTTTGTAAATGCATAATGTCGGTGTGGCACTCTAAATATGCGGCGAGCCGAAAGCCCTCTCATGTGGTTTGGTGGTGGGAGAACCTCGGACCCGGGGTGCTCTCCATCAAAATTGGGGGTGGAACTGAGCCAAATCGCACTGTCACCTGCTAGGTGCTCAAGGCTGTTGCCAACGACAGGCGTAATCTAGCGCTCCTGAACGCGAAAAATTTCGTGGCCTTGGGCTGTCAGACAAGTGGCAGTTTAACAATATAAAGTGTGTCTTTCGGGGAAATAGATTTTAATGAAGCTGTCTTCGGTTCTGTGTGTTTTCAATCCATTACAAAACCGTACGCACTCAACAATATTAGAAGATTAAAGAAAAATTACTTAAAAATGGTTCATAAATAAGCATTAGAAATTTTATTTGTTTCGAAATCAGAATGCTGAGTTTGTAAAGATCTGATAATTTAACATTTATTTTGTAATATTAGTATAATTAATAAGATGTTTTTAACGTAAATATTGTGTGCCTTGCTCATAGAGATTTTCCTAGTTCTGCTTGTACGCTATCATTTGTATCAGAAGTAAAAGCTAATAATTGATTTGGTGATTTGAATATGGTAAAGCCCACAAGGACTATTAGCCTGAGGGAAGGGATTCCTTCGTGGAGAAATTTTTAAGGGAAATGGATCGTATTTGCGTTATTATATGGGAAAAATTAACGGCGAAACAACTATGTAGTTAGTCTGTTCACCGGGATTTGTGGGTAGGTGATTCGTTAATTTTATCTACTAAATTACTGAGAACCTTTAACCACTCGGAAGCCGATGGACGTGCAAAAGGTAGCTAACAACCGAGGGTTAATCGTAAAATTCTACAGCAACATGTGGATTTCCACAAGTCTATTTCTCTATGTATTTTGTTGTTGTTTTTGCCCGATTATTTATATATTATCTAAATTAATTTTGTTAAATCAGGTATGGCAGAAAACTGGACTACCGTTTCTCAAACGGGGACTAATTTTATAAATTAGAATATTCTGCGGACTACCTCACTCTTGTTCACTTCGGAAGCAATTTTTTTAGCATTTAAGTTAAGTCTGTTTAACTTTTTGCTGGTATTAAAAATTAAGTTAAGATACGAAAATTTATATTTGTTTTTGATAATTCAACGCTTTCAGTTTGAATAATCTTTACCTTCTTCACTGAAAATTAGCCGCCCAGTAGGCAGTGATCAGCGACGCTGACTGCCGCGTCGAAGGGCTCAGGCTCGAATCCTCGAGAGGATATGGATGTTTGTAAATGTATAGAGTCTATACGTCATGGAGGTGTACTCTAAATATGCGGCGAGCTGAAAGCTCTCTCGACAGGTTGGTGGTAGGGGAAGAGGTTTGGGAGACCCTAGGGATAAATAGAAGTCCTGGGGAGACCCTAGGACCCGTCATCTCGGTGTGCTCTATGTCACAATTGGGGACGGAAGGGAGCTAAGTTGTACTGTCACGTGTATGGTGCTCAAGGCTCTTGGCAACGACAGGAGCAGTCTTGCACTTCTTGCCACGAAGAATTTCGTGGGCTTGTCCTGATGTTGCTCTCAGACAAGTGTGATAAGTCACAACAAGAACCAAAATTAAATAAATATTGGTATTCACAATGAATGGGATGGATAAGCTTGCCAATTCTTGCGCAGCTGTCCTATGTTTGGATGTACGCTTCTAAGCTTAAGTCTGAGATCAGCTAATACATCAAATCGATTCCGGTGCAGTTAATTTAGCTTTTATCTTTTTTTTAGAAATGTAGGAGGATCACAAATTCAGGCTTCGTGAAACACTTGTAGTCCGCGAGTTCCAGAGTGAGAAACGTTCAGATTGATGACTCTGCCTAAGGTGAGGAATGCCTTGGTAGAGCATCTTATGAAGAAACTGGCTCGTATTAACACTACAAATGGAGAAAACTACAGAAATGCTTATGTAAGCATCACTTTCAAACGTGAGTCAAGCTACCAGTATTCAGTGGTTTTAACCAGTGGTCGCTGATGGGCTCTTAAGTTCAGTTGTGTACAGTTGATTTGTTATTTACATTTATTATTAAATTTCGCGAAAAAAATTCTTGGAATCGCCACTTCTGAATATCATTTGTACATATTGATTTTATTTAATTTTAACATTGTCTCCTCTCATTTTTAAAAATCAGGCAAGGGCCTCATTCGTTTCTCCAACATAACCATTTCCCGAGAAAGAAACTATACTACCAATTTATACGCTTGAAACTGATGGATCAGATAGGAACTTTTGTTTTCCTTCCCGTTTTGAAAGTAATGATTGATAGAACATGCTCTTTCCTTCATTTAAATTACGGCTTGAATTCAGTGACCTACAGTGGCAACATCACGGTGTATATACAAGTATTTGCTCTGCTCGTCACACCCACAAGTCTTTGGGTAGCTTTCCCAACCTAGTGACCTGGAAAGTTGATTGGAGGGATGATGTCATTCTCTTGCCGCCGGGCACAGAACGTTTGATTTGAAAGGATATTCGGTGTATCACAAGGTTACCTACTAGAAGTTACCTAATCTTTTAATATTGTTTATTAAATTTTCGTGACATTGTTCATTGTTAGTTGCAACTTGTGTGTGACGAAATGATTCTTATTAAGTTAAATTGTCTGAAAACTTCGTGCAGGATTTGAAAATAGTTAAAGAATAATTTTTCTAGGTCTTTCTTGTTTAGAAATGTAAATCGCGAAATGTATCGCGAAATGTGGTTGTCAGAACTGGAATTGGTTCAAAATAGTATCCTAATTTAGTAATGTGTAAAAATAATTTTGCAGTAAATTGAATCGATTATACTAATGCTATGCACTTGCGGAAGATTTTTAAGCCACACTAGATTGTAGCTGACCAGCTTAGGAGAAATGTACAAGGTTATTCAAAATCATTCGTCCGATTTCAAATGGCTTTGTTCTTGAAATTTACGAATACACTCAAACCTGATTTTGTGCGGTGCATGAAAATTTCAATCAAATTGGAACATAATTGACGAAGTTATCAATAAAAAATATAATTAATAATCGATAAAAAAGGGAGCTTCAGTCTTGTATATCTAGCTACCAAGACATACACAAGCGTCTAGTGAAACAACAATTGTCGCAAAAACTGATCACCGACTACATGGTAACCGAAAAAAGTCAACCCTAAGCAACTGTATTTTTTATAATTGCTTGTGAAGTTTTGTGCGATTTTTTTATGCGGTCCCTATCCACAGCACAAAAACATGTTTGAGTGTTCTGAGAGGAACGATACGTAAAAAGTAAAGAAAAGCTGTCCAAGTTTTACAGTTAAGCTGCCCAAGACGGCTTAGTGATTAGGGGGGCCTACTGTGTTACCGAAGGACCCGGGTTCGAATCTCGGGAAAGGCATGGTTCTAAATTGTCCGTCTCTTCAAAGGAGGCAACGGTGTTATTAAGTGCCTATAAAGTGCTTCCGTAATAAAATGGGCACCATGTCTGGCCTTAGGCGTGAATGCTGAATGGGCAAGTGCTGACCATTAGGAAAATTTTACAATAATTCTGGGATTTCTTTTAATTACACAAAATGCCTTAACATTATAAGGTATTTCTCCCGCTTTCTTCGCATGCCTTCGTGGTGTAATGGTCAGCACACTGAGCCGGTAATTCAGAGGTCCGTGGTTCGATCCCCGGCGAAGGCGCTGCTTATTTTTCACCTCTCCTGCTTCGAAATAACCTAATGTCTCTACAGTGGCGCCCGAACTAAAAGGGTTGTGGATGATGACTCTCCACACCCAGGATTTGGCGACTAGGTCCCCTAAAACCCTAGTCGCCCTTTAAAAAGGGGAATATATAAGGTATTTCTCCCGCTTTCTTCGCATGCCTTCGTGGTGTAGTGGTCTGCATGCTCGACGCGTAACCGAGAGGTCCGTGGTTCGATTCCCGGCGAAGGCGTTGCTCATTTTTCACGTTTCCTGCTTCAAAAATATCTAATGTCTCTACAGTGGCGAAAAAAGGGGAGTATATAAGGTATATCTCCCACATTCTTAGCGTGCCTTCGTGGTGTAATGGTCAGCACACTGAGCCGGTATTTCAGAGGTCCGTGGTTCGATTCCCGGCGAAGGAATTGCATATTTTTCATGTCTCCTGCATCGAAATAAACCTAATGTCTCTACAACATGACAATCGAATTCTTTTAGCATACTTGTTATTAATGTCTTCCCAATATAAACAGTCAGCTTTTACGATGACGTACGCGTCTGGGCAAAGGTTGAAATGACTCACCATCTTCAATCCACAACGGAGGGAGTCCTAGTTTAAATTTCCATGATCTAGGAGGCTAATCGGTATTACAACTGAGTCAAGGAATCTCCACTGAAATAAATTGTACATGAATCTTTTGGTGACAGTCTAAGAATCGAATACTTTTTTTTTTCATTTGAAGTATATCAGTTAAGCTGTTGTCTATTATGTCCCATTTGAAACTTTATCAGTCATTTCGACTAATCATATGTTATTTGAATATCTTTACATAGTGTTACTATTACGGAGATCAGTGCCCTAAGCTGGAATTATTTTACGAATTTTAGCTTCTACAGCTCTTCGTTATAACTGCTGTCGAAAGTCGCGGGAGTTTGAATTTGCATGGAAGTACAAAATGATAAATAACCTACAGAATATGAATAAACTGAAAATTATGAAATTACAAGGTATGGAATGATATAGTGATTTCATCAAACTATTATTTGTTTTAAAATATCAGTTCAGAACTGTAAATTAACTACCGAATTCTACCACTTTGAAGATCTAATTCTCACACCACTCTAACTGTTGACTTTCGACCAAAGCCTTTCTAAATCTACGTTAAACCAATGAATTTAGACTCAAATATTATCCGTGTCTTTTTATCTGAAAGCTGTGCCGCAGGTGCTTCCAAGGGATCGATATCGATTCTGAAAAGTCAATAAGGCAAAACTGGAATCGTTAAATTTTTAAAGGATTTGATTAATGTTCTAAGCTTTTGGTCCCGAAATTTGTCAATTTTGTCAACAGTAAAGCTTAAACTTTTGCATCATATGCTAAAAGGATGTCTTTGATGTTAAAAGGATGTATACTCCCTCATTTCCGATGCCTTCATGGAGTAATTGGAAGCATATTCGCCGCGCATTTAAGAGGTCCAGGTTCGAGGGCATTGCCTATTTTTCACGTCTCCTGTTTCAAAAAAACCTAATGTCTGCACACTGTGACTGAAGAAAAGTATATATTGTTAAAGAACCCTAAGTTTAGGGCAGCTTTGCACGATATTTTAATTACCTACAAAAGAACTCTTTGCCAGGAGAAAATATCTGTCCAAGTATATGAATATACTATGGCACTCGAAGTCTTTCACATCAACCAAGGTAAATTATAAACCTTGTATTTCCGCACGGGACCAAACAGAAAAAGAAAATTATAGCTACATTGACCTAGTGAATATAACTTTGTCTCTCCCGCATTCTTTTCCTAACGGACGATCTTCTTTCTCTTACTCCCTCGTCTCTTGCATTTTCCATTACGTAATCTCAGAGAAATCAGGACACATCATCTTTACATCTTCTAAGCCTTCCAGTTTGCTTTGTCTTTTCCAGAAGGGAAAACTATTTTTTATGTGTGTATTCTATTTATATGGTCTTCGTATTTCTCACAATATTCTGGATTTTAGTGTTATTTAAGTTTTATGACTTGGAGAGATTTGTCTTCGGTGGATCGAAAAAATTTACTGGTATAAATTTATGGTAACTGCTTCTTCACTTGGCGCCATTTCGACTACAAAACATTTCAGAAAGACAAATGGATGAAAGCAAAATTTCAAATCTGATTTGAAAATGAAACACAAGCATTCTTTAGAAAAAAGGTGTTTCATTATATATGACATAACCATCAATTCTTACGATTGTCTTCCAATGTTTTAAAAGTTTGAAGACTTTTTTTTTGGTAGAATATATGAGGTTTAACTTCAGAGACAGATGTGAAGTGCATAGCAATGTATTTCACAACGGTTTTATTCTGTTGTGAAATTTGCAGTGAAATTTTGACATATTTCTCGGAATCAAACTTGTCATTCAGAACGTTTTACGTAGACAGGAACAATGAAAATCTGAAGAAAGAAGTTTTCGAGGAAACGATTGTTGCTGAATGCCTTTCCATATTTACTTCGATTTTACACCATCGCTTGAATATCATACATTCTGGCACTGTCGTGATAAACAATAGCATCCTTTCTAAAGGCCAGTTCGAATGCTTAAAATAATACACATCGATTTGCTTACATTACTGTTCGGTGTAATTGTTTCGATAGAAAAAAGATAGTCAAATAAAATGATTCTGCTACAATTCCATCGATCAGACATTACCGTTAGAATGCAAGGCAGTCCATGGAAGGATTTGAAATTTCACTAGCTTGTTTTCGTGTCCCTTTTTCATTTTATGCTCTTGCGAATGTCAGTTGTTGCGAATGTCAGATAGCTGGGTACTTTCTTATTACGGCCTCTGCTGTTTAAATGGTATTAAGAGTACTCTTTTAATAGACTTATGCCAAGCGACTGTCCATTATAACATGAAGTAGTAGTTTTTAGTGGTTTTATAACATAAAAGAGGACTCTTGGCGCCATTTAGGAATGCAAAGTACATTAAAGTTTGATTAGAATAGTTATTCTTGTAAAAATTGAATGGAATTTGCTATTCCAAGGTTTCAGGAAGATGCTTTTAGGTTTTTAAATAAGAGCAGTAATGTTTTTATACGAAACCGTGTTTTCTATAAACACTAAATTTTCCATCCCAGAGGCGACGAAACATCTCCAAACAATTATTCTTCCACCTCCATGCTTGATAGTAAGCAATAGAAGTTTTGGATTTAATTCTTCATTTGACTTTCGCTACATAGTAGCTCGTTCGTTTGACCCAAATATGTTAAATTTTGACTTGTCTGAAAATATAATATTTTTTAAATACGGTAAATCTTTGCTTGCCATGAATTTTGCGAACTCTGGCTGGGTGTATTTTCCTGGTTGAGGAAAAGTAGCCTTCTTGCTGAAAATCGTATTCATATGCCCCCAATGATTCTCTAAAATTCTATAGCTATTTTTTTCAAACCTTTTTTCTAAATCCTCTGCAAGTTTTAAAACTCTAATTTTTGGATCTTGTTTGATTTTTCGCAAGATGAATCTCCGATACCCATGGTATTAGCTTGGAATGTGGTCCAGACCAGTGCATTTTCAACTGTTCCACACCATTTTCATAGTTTTCTAACATTAAAGACAGTTGAACGCTTTACATCAAGGAATTTTTCGGATATCTGGAATACTTTTACCATCTTTTAAATGACGAATAACTAAATTTCTAACGGACCGTTTCGTCATGCTCACTTAAGATAGGGAATTCTTAATATATTTTGCTAAACAGATTTCCAAATGCAGGCGATAATTCTTTTGATGTGTTTTAATTTAAAACAAATATATTAGGGCATCAAAAGAAAAAAATTCTGAAAGGCTTTCAAATTTGATATTACGCTCAAAGCGACTATTTTAAACTCTTTGTACGTTACCTTTATTTATTAAATATCATGTTCTTCGCACTTACACCACATAAAATTCAATTCAAGAGCATATCGCAAAATATTTAAAAACAGCATATCTTTAGAGTTTCCGATAGACAGTCTCGCGCACTAGAGATAAAAATATTTTTTCCGTACGGTATTGCCATTGCTCGCATTAAAATCATTGAGTTTGTTAATAAAAAGTCGCTAAAACTTGAACAAAGTATGGAATAGATGATAAAACAAATTTCGAAATTCGAGCTTCCAGGTACCCATATTCGCGTGGAGGGTTACGTTATTCAAAATCTGGTGGCTGTAGGTACTGCGAGAAACATACATAGATTCATGGAGATTCTTCGTTATTTAATTTCTTTAAATGTAATACACGGAGACAATATTTGGTGGCAACAATTTAAAAAGCGATACGCCGTTTGTAGAGAACTGACTCAAAATGCCGTTTGGAGACTAATAGCTCTTCTGAGCTAACGCTCCTTTGAGGTAAAAACATTGTCTGCTGAAACATTTGAACAAGACTTTCAAGTGAGTGAATTATTATAAGTTATTAAGAGTTTTTGAATAAATTATTTTATTATACGAAATACTTTTGCTTTTTATTTTGCAATAAACAAGAGTTAAAATAGAGAAAAAATAATATATTAGAAAATTCTTTTGTGTCTTTAAACTCTGTGTTTCAGTATTTAGTTCAAGTTCTATGGAAATAAACTTCTAAAATACAAGTGCCCGAAAACAACTGTGAGCCATTCTAGGTAACTTTTACATCAGAATGAGATGAATCTAAAAAATTATTCTCCTCTATTTTTTAACGTGGATTGTTAAATTCATATTTTAATTTCTATAATATTGCGAAAATTGTAATTAGTCTTATATTTTGATTCTAATTATATAATGTTAACGAAAATTTTAAAATACATTTATATATTTGGTGTGCAGCATGTAAATTTATAGGTAATTATTATCAGTGTAGTCTTGGAGGGCGTTCCGTTCTAAACTTAAGAATGACAAAGCTATTGATAGATTGGGGGGAGGGTTAAATTGAGAATGATTGACAACAAAAGCCATCCTTGTGAAGTGCAACCAAACATAGACATATGCGTAAATTTAAGGAAACAGGAACGGGCTTATTGAGTTCACGAATTCTGAGTATTTTTCTTCTGCTAAATAAATGTTAGGCAATTTTTCTTAAAGCAGCGTTGACGAGACAGATGGTACTTTTGTCGTAATTTGCCATTATTAATTACCTACAGCACAAAACAAAGTAGGGCTGGCAGCCTTTCGATGCTTTCCTTTAATTTAACCAACGATTAACTCTATCTGCATTTAAGGTATGCTAATTTTTGCAAAAACGTTCATTGCTATAGGACTCGTTTTACATTTTTAATGTTGTAGAATGAAAGGCAAAATAAAAACTGCATACTTCAGGTAAATATTTTATTTTTAAAATTCCATTAAAAATTCAAGAATAAAATTTCAGCTAACCTAGTTTCTTGGACGCAATTATAAAACCTGTTTTTATTCGACATTGAGCCGATCCAAGACTGGACAAGTGGATGAAGAATTAAATTTGCGCTTTTATCCAAGATATTGAATTTCATTGCTGCAGAATTGTTATTTTTTTTGCACTGTTTTATTTGGCTTTGAGTGTTTTTATGCTGTGGATCAAATTTTGAAACTAATTTTTTTAAGATTCAACGAATTGTATATTTTTCAAGTGTTTCACTTGCGTTGACAGTACGTTTATTCCATAGAATATTTTTTCCAAATTCGATACAGAAATTAAAGATTAGAATAAACATCGTATAATTTAGCGTTGAATGTATCTAAACTACCCTTGATTTGCGATCAAACTAATTATTACAGAATTTCAATTCCTTGCACCGTTATGTAGGTAAATAAAACAAATACATGAACTTTTTAAAAACAATTAAATTAATCTACTAATTTTTTTTTCCAGTTTGACAAATATTGTTCAGGTTTTTAAATTTCTGGGAAATTACGAACAATGACGGATTTTCAAATCAAAAGGATTCAATTCTTCATTGTTAGCTGCCTTATGAATTTAACTGATGTGATCAAATTCCTAAATCACACAGATTTAAATGAATTGAACATAATCTTAGGGCCGCATCGTACATCAGATCTTGAAAAGGTACTTTTGTACTGCAACACGTACTTTTTGTACTGCACCGATTAGAAAAAAGTAATCATCCCACATTCAGAGGCAATAGTTTTCTGTCTTAGTCATCCCTAGTTTGTAAATTAAAAAGGTTAAATGAATTGAAGAATAAAACTCATTTTTTCCTAAACGGGCGTTAGCCGAGAAGGAAAGAATAATAGCTTGGAAATGGCATTTTGCGTCGAATCACTATAAACGGCTCTATCACTTTTCAAATAGTTGCCACCAAATATTATTGGCCCTGTATTATATTTAAAGAAATTAAGTAACGAATAATCTACGCGAGTGTATGTATGTTTCTCGCACTGTGAAAAAATAGCGGTATCTGGTCATCAAATTTTGAATAATGTAGTCGTCCATCCGAATATGGGCACCTGGAAGCCCGAATTTCGAATTTGTTTTATTGTCTAATTTATGTTTTATAAAACTAAGGAATTTTTTATTTAAAAAACTCAGCAATTTCAAAGCAAGCAGTGGCAACACTGTAGGGAGTAAAATATTTTTATCTCCAGCGAGCGAGACTCTCTATCGAAAATTCTGAAGGTATGCTGTTTTAAAATATTTTAAGTCCAATGTGGCGTTAGCCCATATGCACTCGAAACGTGTTATGTGTTTGCAAACAAAACAAAAAAATGGCGCTTTTGGGCGTAATATAAAATCTGAAAGCTTTCAGATTTTGTTTTTTATCTCATAATATTCTTGATCCTGGGCGATTCCAAATAAAATCGTGAAGCTGCTCAAAATGGCGGGTTTTGAATCAAAATTATTCGAGAAATTTAAGCGAAATGAACGTAGGCATTCTTGTTCATTTCTATTTTACTCATTCTAGTGTGCCTAAAATACTGTTTAATATCCTCGCGCAATTCTAATGCGGGCATCCAATGAGTTGTAGCTAGAAAGTCTTTTACGTTTTGAGACATTTAAATAAAACTTTGAACTGTAAATTAATTTTTTATATTTTATTTAATAACTTAGGATGAAATAATATTTTGTGCTTTCGCAAACAACTTCTGGTGATTTAACACTGCTAACGTTCATCCTCTTTAGCTGTTTCGTAAGCTTAATTTTTATACCCTCTCATGGGGTAAGCACGACATTGTGGTGTATGAAAGTTTTTTTTCCTGATCGTTTAAAAACGTAATAAAATCTCATTGTAAGGAAATAACGTATGCGAATTGGATTTCATTTATTATTGCATTGGATTGTTTGATCCTGGCATTGTACCCGTCAGTTATCTAAGAAGAGGAACTTTCTAAGTGAAATTGTGTCGTACTTAAGTAACACATGTAGGTAACCACGAAAAAGCATCCATGCAGACAGTTCGTTCAGTTCACTTCAGTTGATGAATAGGGACACCTGGTCTTTTATCAGTGGCCAACAGCTTTTGTCCCATATAAATCATTTAGATTTTTTTATTATAATAGCAACATTTTTTTTACATTTTTCATAATTCTAACATAATTTAAATGTATAAATTTTGAAACATATGTACATGAACGAGGAATAGGAGACTACTAGGGGGCAGGCCACGCTGCGGCCAAAGCAAAATTTATAAGTTCTCAAAAGAAAATGCGTAAGAACTATGAATTCACTATGAATAAAATCAGTTAATTTTTTTCCAAGCAACAACCAATTCGTAAATAATTTTTGTTGCCAAACCAGAGAACAAAAACTTTTGACACAGGTTAATACGTATGACGTCATGATTTAGTGTAATATAATACTTTTTTTCGATATCAATGAAAGAATTAATATGGCAGTAACATATCCTGAGAATTATCCTAACCTGAAACAAAAAAATGTTGGCAACAGCAGCTGTTTAAAATGCGGACATTAACGAAAAATTTTCGACATACAGTGATGTCGCATGCGATCCTTTTCTTCAACGTCAGAAATATGACCTTATATAATAATACGTTTAATGTTTGGCAGTATTATTTGTATTTCATATTTTGTAATGTATTTCATATTTTGTAAAACCTGCAAGTTTTTGATTAACAAACGCTACGATTTTAAAAAGCACTGGCAACACTCTTCGAAATAAAGCGCTTTTACCTCCAGCGCGCGCAACTGTTGCCATTCGAAAAAACGAGCGAGAAAAATTAGCGCTTTCAGAGTTTTTAATTAATATCTCGGCTAATTAAAGTCGTTTGAAGATGACAATGGTCGAAATTGCTTCCGACGAATTTTTGGAATCCAGGGGTACCTCTCTCGAAACAATTCCCCGCCGTTCCGGAGGAGATGTGCCGCAAACAGACAGATGCGCACAGATTTTAATAGTATAGATAATTAAAATGCAATAGAATTAAAATTCTTGAAATCCAGATTTCATGGAGACCATAAAGTTCAATCAAGCATAATTTAAAAAAATCATAATATCTATATATTAAACTTTAGTCTATAAAAAGAAAGTTACTATGTGTGATTTTATAAATGGAATTTTAAAAGCATAGAAAATTTCAATCTTTGAACTACCAGCGTTCAACGGTCTTATTTATTTAACCATGTAGGGGTTGCTCGTTTATTGCAGAGGCCTATTAATGATCGTTCAGATAAAAGCAGTTGAATGTTGGCAGCGTCTTTCAGAATTGCTAACATTCCAAGAATTTATGTCCTTGAGCGATAATCATTTGTATTTCTTTGTTCCTGTCTTCCTTACACTTAATTCTCAACTGGTGTGAATCCCAATGAACCGAGTATTACATTTTAGGTAAACAAATGTAGTTAGTGGGTATTGTGTGTATCTTCATGCTAATCGTTTTTATCAAATTTAAATTATTGAATCTTTTTTAAAGAATAAAATTATTTTTATCACAGTGGAAAAAAAATGGCTGTAATTAACCGTTCCGGAGGAAATGAAAGAAGGAAAAGAAGCCTGTATTACAGTGAATCGAGTTCCTCAATGAAAGATCCCTGACTCGGTCGGAATATTGTTAAGTTTATTCGTATATTGGTGTCAAAGTCAGGTTTTAAACCACATTTATCCTCCGTTTAATTAACATGGATGAATGTGTGTTTCGCATAGCATATGAACGTGTGTCAGTTACCTCATATTATTGAAATGTATCGCCTTTCGTTTTTTGGTAGATTTTGCTGAATGTCAGTTTTAATGATTTTGTTCAAGCACTGGAAAAATATCTCCAAATGATGAAGCAATTTCTTCTCTTCTAAATGTTAGGGGAAAAAGTAGGATTCAAATTTTGCTACGTATGAGACTGCAAAATATTGAGGTTATCTTCTTGATAAAGTAAAAGCTGTACAGTAAGTAAAGCTGAAAAAAATTGACTCAGCAATTTCAAAATAAATAAACATCTTATTATTTTTTCCGAGTCCTAATCTCAAATACTGTTTTGCCTTCGAATTTTCTACATGTGTAACGTTATGGGAGCTGCCGCCCTTCTGGCATGTTAGTAGAAGAACGAGCTGCTATATCTTGGGCCCAAATTAGAATCCCGGAAGTGGAATGGATGTTGTTAAGTGTACTGCCTTTTCGGCATAATGTTACTTAAATACTGTCGAGCTGAAAGTCCTCCGAGAGATTGGTGGTAGGGGTAGAGGCGTGAGAGACCCTATAATCTGTTCCTCGGGAGATTCCATTCAAAACTGGGACAGAGATGAACAGATTTGTACTGTTTCCTGTAAGGTGCCCAAGGCTTAAGCCAGCGACAGGCACAATTTTAGACTTTTGGCGGTAATAAAATTCATGTATTTGATCAGGCAACAGGTTTCGACCAGGAGTATTAGAAACATCAGTCATAAGCTCATTTCTTGTTCAAAAGTTCCATAAGTTAGGAGAGCGAAAAAAACCTCAGATTAATGGAAGTTAGTTGAGATCAGTTCCTAGTTCGCTACGTGGATTTTCGTGGTTTTGCCTTCTGTTATTTGAATAGGAGCATGTTTCCCGTTAAAAGTCCGCCACGAAGGCACAGCTTCTTTTAGAGTATAATCTTCACAAGCCTTCTCATAATCGATTAAATATCAAGTAATTGAACATTTTTAGAAAATTTAGCATCTTAGAAGCTAGCAAAACTGAATTTTTATTTCATTTTGTAAAATATTTTCCTTGTAAAAACTACAGGAACTATTATTATGAAATAAATTTGCGACATTTCTGATGTTATAAAGATTAGTTCTTATCAGAAATTTAAAACTCGTCTAGGATCAGAATTGGGCAAAAGTAATTGCAGTTACAATTACATTGTAGGTGAAACATGTAATTGTAAATACACTGTAGTTAGATATATGTAGTTACAAAGTAATAATAATTAGTTTCTAATTGTATTACAAATTAATATTTACTTTGTAATGTTGACATGAATCATGTTGCAAAGTAGGCCCACCAGCGGCCGAGCGGTAAAGTCGCTGAACACTGGTAGTTCGGTCCGAGGTTCGAATCCCGCGAACGGGCTGGCTGCATGGGCGTTTTCGTGGTTTTCCCCATGTGTAACGTGTATACGAGCCAGTTTCCCTTAGAAAGTCCTCCACGAAGGCATCCCTCCCTTTAGGCAGATAGCCCTCGTGAGCTTTGCCATAATTGAATAACCTAACCTAACCCATGTTGCAAAGTAGTTGCAAACCGACGGAACCTTCGACCATCAAATTTTGAATAATGTAGTCCTCCACTGAACATGTACTCCTGGAAGCCCGAATTCTGAATTTCGAATTTCATATTTTGTAAAACTTTAATGAATTTTTTATTACCAAATTAAACGATCTGAATGCGAGCTGTGGAAACACTGTACGGAATGAAGCATTTTTTTACCTCCAGAGCGCGAGACTACCTATCGGAAATTCTAAACATATGCTGTTTTTAAATATTTTATGAATTTGCCATTGAATTGAATTTTTATGTGGTAGAAATGCGAAGAACATTATATTTAATAAATAAATTTAACGCACAAAACGTTAATAATAATAATAATAATAATAATAATAATGAAAATAATAATAAAAACAATAATAAAAACAAGTTTTGCAAGCCATCTTACTAAGAAACTGAACATTGATATGATGAACTGAGAAAAGACTGAAAAAAAAAAAAAGAAAGGAAAACGTATACCAAAACTTAACGCCGCATCAGTAATTTTATTCTAAGCGTACACTGCTATGCTGATTTTAAAATTTTTCTAATTTTGCTGTTTAATTAAATATCGTGTAAGTGCTTAATTATAAAGCTAAAAAGACAAACAGAAATGAGTTAGCAGATGTGAATGGAAGAGCAGACTGGTATACTGTGTGCTCAGCGAGAGCGTAAAGATATTTAAGAAACCCAATCTGTTAAAATCTGAACGCTTTCAGATTTTTCTTTTTCATTTTCTACAGTTACTATTACTTTGTACGATTTGTAATACAATTGCTTTGCAATTGAATAAATTGCAACTGTCTGTTTTAACCGATTTATAATTACAATTAACATTGCGATTGAAGGATTTCAAATTACAATGCAAGTGCTTAAATTGTAATTCCAATAACGTTGCAATTGCAATTACAATTAGGTTATAAGTACAAGCAATTGCAATTGCAGTATAATGAATTATATTGTAATGTAATTACTTATATTTGCAATTACATTGTATTAAATTATTAATCAATTACATTGTAATTGAATTATGACCTGCTCAGTCTAGGATATCATGCGAGCAAAATAGCTGAAGCGGTTATGAAATCCATTTACCATTTACCATGAAATCCATTGTGCATGCTAGGTACGTCAGTCTAGTATTGATAAAGGAAGTTAAAGCATACTTGAGTTGTGAATTTTGTGTTTTTATACTTCCGCTATTAATTCTGCAGGTGAAATGAGGATGTATTAGTCATTTCCGCAGAACCGAGTTTCTTCGAACGGTGAGAATTTCCACATTGTTCAGAGTGCGCTTGTGAAAATCTTTCCAGAATTTTATAAGGCAAAATTATCTAGTGAAAGATTAAATGGTGATTCATGCTGAAATAGTTGTAAAAAAATTACAATTTTTTACAATATATTTTCCGTTTTCATTGTAGCTTTTTGGTGAGCGAACGGTTGGTATTTATTTTTGTAACGTGGGAAAAGTCTGGAATACTCCACGCTGCCAATCCGTTTAATTAGTTATCAAAAGAAACTGAACATTATTATTTCGCAGCTTTAGTCATACTGCCATTTGTGGGCTGTGTACTGAGAGATAGCAAATATATTCATGTCGTATCACAACAAGAAATTCTACCTGAAAATAACATTGAAAAAAGTGAGAAATTTACAATAAAAATATTCGAAGGAATGAATAGAAATGCCATATATTAATGCAAAATGTTTTATGAAACAGTAATAAAAAAAAGTTGCTTTTTCCTCAGTTCAGGATCCTCTAATACATTTCGTTTAAAAGAATTACTTTTGATAAGTTTGATAAGCATTTAAAGTTTTAACACTTTATTAGAATTTTGGCTAATCTTTGGACAAGTTTTAGTTAAAAGTCCAAATAAAATTAAGGAGAAATAACCTATATACTTGCTGAAGACCTGTTGAATCTTAAATAACTGGTAAATGAAACGTTTGAGTGTTGATTTCATTTGAAATTAATAGCCAATAAACGTTGATTTATTATTTACGTTAACATACCGCTCTTATTTGAGCTTTTGATGCAAATGAAACTAGTTAGAATTTTATCAGTTTACACTGTGCACAGATACAACCTATGACTGTATCTAAGGCAAAGCAGAGCAAAAAAGGCAAAAAAATCAACCCAAAAGGGCGAACGGCATTATGCGTCTCGGAACGGTGTTTTGCGTCGAAACACTTTTAAATGCATTGCGTCACTTTTCAAATTGTTGCCACTAAATATTATCGGCTTGTATTATATTAAAAGAAATAATGGAGAATCTACATGAATGTATGCATATATGTTTCTAGCACTGTGAAAAAAAAACCTGTACTTAGAGCTATTTATGTTTGAATAACGTAGTCCTCCACCCGACCATGGGCACCTGGAAGCCTGAATTTGAAATTTGGAATTTTATTTATTATGTACTCATATTTTGTAAAACACTATTGGATTTTTGATCAACAAACTTAACGATTCAGAGCGAACAATGGCAACAGTGTACGGAATAAAACATTTTTATCTCCAGCACGATCGAAAACGTCTATCCAAAATTCTAAAGATATGTTATTTTTAAATATTTTGTGATATTACTGTTGAATCGAATTTTATGTGGCGTAATCAAGAACGTGATAATATTTAATAAATAAACACACAAAACGTTAATAATAAAAATACGAAAACAAGTTTTGTGAAGCCATCTTGGTAAGAAACATTGACTGATATTCATTAATGTGATTCATTCTATGTAATTCATTCATAAAACATTCATTGATATGATGAACTGAGAAAAGACTGGAAAAAAAAACAGGAAAATGTGTGCCAATACTTAACGCTTCATCGGGAATTCTTAAACGTATACTGCTAGGATGCTTTTAAAATTTTTGAAATTTTGTCGTTGAATTGTGTGGTGTAAAGTGCGAAGAAAATGATGCTTAAAGCGCAATAAAAATGGATTAGTAGTAGTAAGTGTAACAGCAGATTGGTAGACTGAGTGCTCAGCGAGAGCGTGAAAAATCTTAAACTCTTGGGCGACCGTTAAAATCTGAAATCTTTCAAAATTTTTTTCTGAAGAATTAGAGGGAATATGTCAGGTGGGTCTTAAAACTAATAGTTTTATTCAAAACCTAAGCCAATTTAATGTTGCTTTCCTGCGGAATTTAAATCATGTGGGTAATAAAGATATGATTACGGGCAACTTTTCGTGTTATTCTTTGTATTTCATAACATAAATACAGATATTAAACGATGTTTTGGAGCTGTGGAATATTGTGCTCTTACCAGACTATCCAAGTTTATTCATATTGCGAATATTTTTTACATCATACAGGAAACTAAAGGGGCAAAAATTAAAATTAAATCCATCTCTTATGTCTATAATAAATTAAACACGGCTCCTCATTCATTAAAACTGACGAAAAAAGTGCGGTACACCTTAAGTCAATGTTTGCTGGAGTAAGGAACTTCGATTGAACGGTCGGCTGACTTTCCAAATAAAATGAAGGAAAAGTAGCTGATATACTTACGTCAGACGTGCGTAGTAGATTTCGGGAGAAGATGTTTGTAAAGCGGAATAAACCCAAGCGAGGTTGAAGTGAGGAAAATATTTGGGCCACCTTCTTTCCCCCTTCATTATGCGGGTGTGCGACATTATTTCGTTATGTTTACTTGAAAAAACCAAAAATTATCTACGAACATTTTCCTTGTCTACCTCTACTGATGTCATCGACGACATAATTAGAGTGTGAGGGTCATGTTTAAAATTAGATAATTTACTTTTTTCCATTTATTTGCGTACACGAAGTTAGAGCCTCGTTAACGTCTTGATTACAGTTTTATTTTGGTTTAATTTATTGCGAATTAGTTTTTGACGAATGTTTGAAAAAATAGGCTAATTTATGTCAAGTGGGGTTCAATTATTGCATTTTTATTACGCATACGCGGCCGAGCTTGAATGGCTATAAAAGCGTGGCATTTTATCCAAGGCTCGATTTCCGATTGCGAAGCAGATGCAGTAAAACGTTTCTTATGCATGGGTTTTCTTTAAAAAGCTCTCTAACAAAAGTACTTTCTGTCTACGCAAATAAGTCTCGACGATAATTGTACAAAATCTGCAGTTAAAAGGGTTAGATCAAGTCTAAGACGGATGAAAATTTTCAGTAATAAAACCGCGGCCAAAGTATTCTTCACTGCAGATGGGCACTTTTATAATATTTGAGCACGTGTTAGCTCAAATGTTTGTTAATAAACTTTTTAATAATATTTAAAAATGGAATTGCCTATATACTGCGTGTACTGTTACTTCACATTAAACTTGCTGGCGCCGGCCAACCAGTATAGTGGTTAGCGTCGCTGACTGCCGTGCCGAAGGGCCTGGGTTCGAATCCCGGAGAAGGCAGGGATGTTTGTAAATGTATAGTGTCATATGCGGCATGGCGGAGCTCTAAAAATAAGGCGAGCCGAAAGTCCTCTCGTGTGGTTTGGTGAAAGGGGTGGGAGACTCTGGGATCCGTCCTCTCGGGATGCTCTCCATCAAAATTGGGGCGGAACTGAGCCAAATCGCACTGTCACCTGTTAGGTGCTCGAGCCTGTTGCTAACAACAGGCGTAATCTTGCGCTCCTTGCCACGAGGAATTTCGTGGGCTTGGGCTGACTATATGCCAGACAAGTGAGCATAAGCAACAACAACAACAACAAACTTACTGGCTCACGAATGGCCGAACGGATAAGATAACAGAACACTAATAATTCGTCCTAGATTCTGCTATTGTCACTTTACTGTAAATTCCATAGGTCATTATTACGTTGAGGGAATTAGGTTATTCAAAAACAGCAAAACACCTGTATGGTGACCCAAGTCTCTTACCAACGACAAGCGCAATCTTGCACTCCCTTGCCACGATGAATTTCCAGTGCTTGTGCTGATGTCACTGTCAAACAAGTGAGATAAAGTCACAACACCATAAACGGGAAACGCACACGAAGAATATCTACGGATGCTTTCGTGAAAGAGTTTATAAAGGAAACTGGTTCGTATTGACGCTACAGATGGGAAAAACCAAGCATGCAACCAATCCTTTCGCCTGGGTTCGAACCCATTTTGAACTAGCAGTATTCAGCTGTCACTGGTGGGGTTTGTTTCATGCAACCAATACGTTTTCCCAGATTTGAACCTGGCTCAAACAATCAGTGTTTAGCGGTCTTATATGTATTAGGCCAATGGTGGACTCTTAAAACGATTTGGTTTATTTAATTACGGCAAAGCACTTGAGGGCTATTTGCTTAAAAGGAAGGGATGCTTTCATGGTGGACTTTCTAAGGAACTGCCTTGTATACACGTTGCACATGGGGAAAATTTCGAAACCGCCCATGTAGCCAGTCCGTCCGCGGGATTCGAACCTCGGACCGAACTACCACTGTTCAGCGACTTTACCGCTCGGCCGCTGGTGGGCCCTTTGTGAACGGAATCGTTAGTTTAAATTTCAACATTATGTCATTGCCCTTGCCAACCTGACAGTTCATTAACTCAAGATGTTTAAAATGAACTATTGTTTAACCTGCAGTTGCAACTATTGTTTAATTGCAGTTTTGTTAATACCTGACCAGCTAGCATGGCTTTGGGAATATACGTATATTATTAGGAAGAAACATGTTTAATTACGTTTATGTACCCGAAAATATGCGTATTGGTTTTTGAACCATGCTGTCATGAATCGTGTGTTATTATTTTCACTACGGAGAGGCTAAAGTTCAAGTCGCATATTAACAGATACTACATGAAAAATGCTGTATATTTTATTGTTGGCAGCCGTAATCTTTGAGAACTTCCTACCTAAACATTTTTAATTATATTTAAAAAAGGAATTGCCATATTCTGCGTGAATTGTTACTTCACGTTAAACTGTGGCCGAATTAATAAGATTAATAAGAACACTAATAATTTGTCCTAGATTCTGATCTCGGTATTTTGCCGTAAATACTTAAGAAAGTCTGTGCTATGTATTTATCATCCCAAATATCTTCTTAATAAGATGCAAATAAAAATTTCTACCTCCGCATCGACAAAACAATGAAAAATGCATGGCGATATGTTTGAGTAACAAAAACAAAAATCGGAAAATTTCTCTTTTCCTCCTGAATTATTTGAGAACAATAAACATTCTAATTTAGTTGAACGATAAAATTTTTGTTTTAGAAATGAGACCGAGTTCTGCATAATACACCTTTACTTTGAAAGTACATTAGTCATGCTGTTCTGTAAAATAACTTAATGATGTATCACGTGAGTATTTCGTATGAGTATTTCGTGACGTATTTAGAAATGGCTATCCCTTGACTGATAAATTTTTGTACAGCTATTGGTGTAAAACGATGTGTACTTTTCCCTTTATCTTTTCCTTTGAATTGTTAGAGCTTTCAGTTTATATTTGGTAAAGAAAACTTCCTTGGGAGGACAGTCAGATGTCATTGTTGTTATAAATTGGGCATTATTGTGGACTTTAAGTTTTGAATTTTTTTGCCTATACTCTACAATTTCCGTAACCGGTTTCTACAAAATTCGCAAATATTTAGCTGCATGTGATGCGAATTTCATTTTCGGTGCATCAATTTCCCATGATCAGCTGAAAGCTGAAAAAATAAGTGTTAAAGGAATTATCTTCCGACCATTTAACATTCAAAATTAGACATCAAATTCAAGGAATTTGCGTTTTATAATGGATGAAGCTTTGCATTTCCAGGTGTTTTATAAGCTTCTTTTCTTCGAGAAGGAAAAATAGTCTGCGCCATTATTTTTAAAATTTATTAAATAGTAATTTTGAACTATCTTCACACAATGTATTTCTACGAATTTTAAGTGAGTTTTTAAAAGTTCGCAGATATCGATTTTTTTCGCAAATTTCGAGTAATTTTTTTTTCAAATTTGTATTGAAATTTTTATTTTTATTTCTGTATTTATATGCTTTTAGAATACTTTCACCAGAATTTATGCAAAAAAATTAGATTACTTTGCATTGCATTCCAAAATTCAGTGAAAGCTTTGAATCTTTTTTTCATTTATTTATTTTTTTTCATTCATTCATTCTTCGTTAGGCAATACACAGAAAGGATGATGGATGCCCCGTGGAAGACGTTTTAAAGGAAATTGGCTCATATCCACGTATAACATACGAGGAAGACCACGAAACCGTCCATGCAGTCAGCCCGTTCGCCGGGACTCTAATCCGGACCAATCTACCAATGCTTAGTGGCAAACTTTTAACATTAACGTTGTAGAAAAAAGTGTCGTTTTAAGCAGCATAAGGTTGTTATCCATAATTTTCCTGTGGCTATAAATAATACTGACACCAAATGATCATTTTCTAACAGATGTGGTATTGTAGAATGATAGAACTATGTTAAAGAAGAAAAATCTGCATGCATGTAATATATCAACGACTTAACTTACAAAGGAAACTTCGTTTTACGTAGCAGCTTTCATGATACTGCTACAGATTGCCTGGCTTTTAAATTCAAGTATCAATTTTAAAATGTGTCCTCTGCTTCAGAAGTCGCCACAGCCGTAGCTAGGGTTTTCAGCGCCCGGGGACAAATAGCGATTTTGAGCCACTTTCTGTGGGCTAAGAATGGAATACCTTTCATTCTAAATTTTGTAACATCAATTTGGCGCCCTCTGGATGCTGCGCTCTGGGACAGATGTCCCCACTTGCCCCACCCTAGCTACGCCACTGGAAGTCGCTCCTATTAAGGTCCGTTTCTGCTTCTCCGGGGTGCCTACTAGCGGCTGACCAGTAAAGAGACTGAACACTGGTAGTTCAATACGGGGTTCGAATCACAGAGAATGGACTGGCTGCATGGGCGCTTTCATGGATCTCTTGAAAAAAGTATTCCACGAAGCCATCCCTTCCTTTAGGTTGATAGCCTTCGAGTTGCTTTGCCATAATTAAAAGAAACCAAACGAAAGTAATTCTCCGGACCCTCAAAGTATGAGTTCAGTGACCTCTTATTTAGCCGACATTGTCTAGTATTGGTCAAAGCCGTGATCCCTTGAGCATCCACAAACGAAAGACTTGATAGTATTTATTTGCTTACTACTTTGCATATATGTAGTAGATTATCATTTGTATTCTTATCTTTAATAGTAAAACAATGTAAATTGTAAATTATAAAATATTTTGCCAAGAATCTCAATTTATTCGACAACCGCCTACTAATTTGGCTTTTTTTCCTAGATTAAATTTTTGCTATAAAAATTATTGGCATAAAAACACATCAGTTTCAGTTTTAGAATTATAGAAGCGTTATGTTTGTAGAAAGTTTTCTGGGGTTTAAATTTTGCCTAATTTTAAATTTCAGGTTGGCTGCTTCTGCTTTATCCGACATTCAAGTGTTGGACCAAAAACCAAGACAAATTCTTTAATGGAGTTCCATAACAGTAATCTCCACACTTCCTCATAACCGAAATAAGCGCTATCACAATTCACAGAAAGTATTAAATTGTAAAACAATGTAGGTACCATTAAGAGGTTTTTACCTTTAATTTGGGCTTTCGAGTCCACGTACTGCATAATCGGAAAACCTTGAAAGTGTTAGTTTATTGTCAGTATTATTTAATATCGAAACCAGATTCTAAAATCATTTATGGACACAATAAATAAATGAAATCCTTTTAATAAAGGGCTTAATGAAAGTTTTAAAAGATTAATTTGATTGAATATATAAGAGGAAAATAATAATGAAACAAAGTCTAAATTTTTAGCTAATTAAAATTTTTTTTGCTTTTATTGGGTCGATGCTTCAAACCGACGACCGGTTCTTTCAAAAAATATAATCCACTTGAAGTCGTTTTTTTGTGAGCCAATTTCTAATTGAAGATTTCGGAAGAAAGAAAGATTTTTTTTTGAAAGGAATGAGATGGATTTACTAAGCTTCTTTATTGAATTTCTAAGTTTGAGTTAGTAAAAACTTATAATGCTAAGAAAAATTCCTAATTAGATTGTAAAAAACTCAGTTGAAATTTCCTTGCTTTTAATCGCGTTTACCCTAAATTACTGCAGTTTTATTAAAGTAGTTAAAAGAATGCACCAAATTAATTCCGGCGAAAAACAGGTTTTTTAAGAAAAATTTATGTAAAGGAGTTAGTTGCGCTGGAGGCATTTCGAAATCGTATTTTTTTCGCTAGTTGGTATAGTCAAACTTTCGAAACGCTGTCAAAAGCAAATTTCCATTCATTACAACCAATTTCTGTCGGAAAGCGGGAAGACGTTCACTTTCAAACAGCAGGATTTCCATATTTATTACATTTTTATTACTATTATCATCATTGCAGTTTTTTATTTTCGTATACCTCTCCCTTTTGTAATAGCTTATTAGGGATTGAATTTATAGTACTGCATCTTACGTGGTCAACTTGTTTCCCAACTCCCATTGCATTACTTGTAATCACATGTACTTGGAACCATTATACAGACTGCTTATGTACTTTGAATACAATAAATTTTTGGGATGCCTTCATAACAGTGTCCCAACTTTCTGAAAGTCGACCGCTGGAGCGCGCACAAGTTGAAAATTATTTTCTCGCTCGAAGCATGCGGGTAGTGTTCGTCGTAAAGTGCAATGGTGCTTCTGTGATATTCCTTTTGCTGCGCTCTTGTTGCTTGCGAAAACGAGATAGGAGGATGCAAATATCCCACTCTGGTAGAAGTTTTTAAAAAATAATTACGATTTAAAATAACATTTTATATACTCTGAATGTAAATTTTCACAGTGATTTGTGATTGATATTTATATTTCATATACCTTCATTAATGAGAAAGTTCTTTCACATAAATATATCGATCCAAACGAAACTAAAGAGTTTTTGACGTAATCCAGAATATTTCTGAATTTAACTGCTTTCAAGGAGCTTTAAAAAAACTGTTCTTTTACTCGGAAACAAATGAACCTAATTGAATCAGAATTAGAGCATTAAAATTAAAACAACTTCACATTAAAATTAACTTCATATTAAAACTAAATGGCATATTAATAAAGCTTTATTTTTTTAATTCTTCAAATTTTTGGCAAAATTCAACATGTAACTTTTTTTACTAGTTTGCTATATTTAACAAAATCATTTCTCAAGTTTACTGGTCATTATTCCAATGTTAGAAAGAGATTTAACTTTTCTCATATAAAGTTTCAGAAAATAACTTAAGGAAAGAGATGAAAATGTCGTTGTACAGGATTTTATAATGGAGCGGATTACACAATTGAAAGGGCTGGCTTTAGCCCACCCTTGGAATAGTGGCTGTACGTAGCAGCACTTGAGCCGTCATAGTAAATGCAAATTTACGAAAAGCATAGTGAGTGCAAATGTACAATATTTTTTTAACACTGCGCGCGCAAAAAAAAAAAAAAAAAAGGGGGGGGGCGACAGATTTCTCCCGTTCTACTGGGCCGATTGACGAAATTCGTCTTGGCGTTTTTCATGTCTCGAAAGCGCGACTTAGCATATACATTAGATTTATATATAAGATTGTTCTAACATAGGTATTTTGACACAGAAGCGGACTTTTACCGAAATAACACACCAATTTTTTTCCATATTTCGATTCTACGACTCAAATTATGCCTAGATATTAAATTCTGTAACTTTTGGGGAGAAATTTATGGAGAAATATAAAAATTTATCCTGGCCCCTTTTTTTCAGTTTGCGCCAAGAATAATTCACTTGGCGAACTTCTTAATTTATGGTAACCTATTTTCCTTTCCTTTTTTTTCATTGTACAGGAGCGGGAAAAAGTCATTGTTCATAATTTAAAATAATTTTAACAAAGTGCCTAAACCACATTTGACGTTATTATCGCTTTTTTAACAAATATGCCAAATTTCAAAACGCGTCTGTATGTAAATCACATATATCTTAGAAAAGTTTGAATAAAATACTCTTAATTTTTCGTAGGCATGCTTAGAAATACATCGACTGTATGATGCTGTTAAATTTTTATAGGTTATAATTGAAATTTTTTTCGAAAAATTCATAAAAATTATTTTAAATACAAATTTTAAAAATAAATCATAAAAATGGGAGAATTTTGTTTGGAATGAACGTAAATTTCGAAATGTAAAAGGAAGAATCAAGAAAGGTTTAATTAAAAAAAGAGATATTAATAAATACATACAAGATTCAATTAACTGGGAGGGGCTAAAATTTTGAGAGCTAATTTTTTAAAAACTACTCTTGCGATTTTTACAAAAACCTGTCATTTTGGGATAATTTCAGTCGTAGAATCGAAAAATGGAAAAAAAAATTGGCGTGTCATTTCAGAAAAAGCCCGATTTTGTGTCACAATTAGAACAATGCTATATATAAGTCTAATACATATCCTAAGTCGCGCTTTCGAGATATTAAAATAAGCAAGTTGAATTTTGTCAATCGGCCCAGTAGAAAGAAAGATATAGAACTGTCCCACTTTTTTTTTCCCGCAGTGTACATATAATTTTCACTTCAATGTTTTTGCATTTTGAAATGGGATTCTGCAAACTTTCCTGGCTAAACAAAATTGTAGAATATAATATGCTTAACTTCCGGTAGGCCGATGGGAGGAAAACTGCGTAGGAATTCGTAGTGACATTACATATGAATGCCATTGTCTTTTAACAAAATGTTTAATTTATATATGAATGACAAACCCATTCAGAAAATGACAGGATCGTTCATACGTGTCACATGGCAAGCAATGTGTTCAAAAAAAGTTTTCAATGACTTTGGTGATTTCCAAGACTATTTCGAAATTGAACGCAATAAAGTTACTCTCAGTGAATTAAATTCGTGCTTTTCAGGTATTAGTTAGATATTTCACGTGTTTTCTTTCTTCATTAACACATGACATATATCATTCTTCATTTGTCTCTCCCAGAAATATGGTGAAATCTTTGAGAAAGCTTATTTGCCGAAGGTTAAGTACTGTATATTGATTTTCTACTTGAAATAATTTTATCATCCGCTAAATCTTCTACCGAGGTGAAATATATGGCCTTGATTTTTAAAAACCGGAAATCAAGGCTTGTTTAAAACTCGTTAACATCCAAATTGTTACGTGCTAAAGCAAATTAATTGATTACTTTTGGAAGGGTACGATTAGAGAGTTGGAAAGAAACTTCTCTATAAAAAAATTTGGTGTTATTT
The DNA here is from genome assembly GCA_000611955.2 of Stegodyphus mimosarum. Classification (NCBI taxonomy): domain Eukaryota; kingdom Metazoa; phylum Arthropoda; class Arachnida; order Araneae; family Eresidae; genus Stegodyphus; species Stegodyphus mimosarum. The sequence continues at coordinate 351,936 of KK119787.1, forward strand.
TGCTCGTTTATATGCACATTTGGTTAGTTTTGCAGATGTGTATAAACTGAGCAATTAAAGTCATCTAAAGTTAACATATGCTTGAACAGTAATAAAAATAATCTCGACAACAGTAGCAAAGCATGCAGTATTTATAAAAATAAAGGAAGTAATATTTTTGTGTAACGTAGTCAATTATTTTCATAACTGTTAATTATTAATTATGATCATCTGCAATTATTCATCTGCATCATTATGATCTGCAAAATCAAGCAATTATATCTTCCCCTAAACGCGCGATATCTGTCAGACGTAAATTTGTAATGCAATCTGTGTTCGTTTGCGCTCGCTGCAGTGCGCAAATGGAATGCGAGCTGAGCTTGTTAATGACCATCGAAAGGTTAAGAGCCGACTGGGAAGGCGGGTCCCCCATCGCCAAATCTGGCGGTGAAGAAATTTTGTCCACATTACTTTAGTTCTAGTTGTACTGTAGAAATTGATTGGAACCGAAAGACATGAGAAATTAGTGATGCCCTTTCTAGGGTTTGAACTCTAGACCTCCGAACAGCTAGCCGGAAATGCTTCCTATTACATCACGAAGGCACCTGATAAGGAGGGAGAAAACACCTTAGAGTAAATAGCTGTTTCAAATTTGGAAATCGAAACTGAGTGCTAGATAATGGAGCATAGGGAACAAAATAAATCATATGCATGGACAGTTTGTGTGTTTTATCATTCCCATGTATGTTTTTGTAGATGTATATATAAGTTTAGATTTGTTTGTATATGCATATATGTGTGTATCGTTTCATGTGTGTTAAAGAGAAGGTTGGGTTTTTCTGTCTACATCATAAGTAATTTTTCTCATTTTTCAGGGCCTAGCGCATGCGCAGAGTGAACGTCTTAGCCTCGGTCTTCGAGGTCTTTTACCTGCTGCTGTTCGGCCTGTTAATTTACAAGTGGAAGCCGTCTTAGACAATCTGAACCAGAATCTCAGCCGTTATCTCTTTCTCAGGGAACTGCAGGTGAGTAACGCTTTGAAAGTACTATCGCCCTGGAAATATATGTAATCCTTATTGTTAACTTGTTCTTCGTAACGTGTTCTAATCGAAATTATGCATAATAATGACTATTGTTTTAGAAAACTGGTTTTCTGTAGATGATACATGCTAATAATTGTGCAGCTTTCAGTTAGATTTTTTTCAGGCGCTTATTGCGGGATTTTTCTTCTTTTTCCGTTAATGAGCGTAGTTTTCAATTGTTATTCAGTAGCTGGGCACGAAATATAAAAGCTGAAGTTGAGTTTTAAAAATATATTCTTTTGGGTTCTTGTCACCTTATCATCATATAATAATCAATCGCAATAATCATGTCATCCCTTCCGAAATTTCCCGAAGTCTGCATCAGTGGATATAAATTCAGCTTCCAAGTTCTTTTTTATTCTATGGTCATCAAATTTGATTCAGGCCCACCAACGGCCTAGTTGTGAAAAGTAGCTGAACACTGGTAGTTCCGACACGGACTCGATTCCAGAGGAGCGAGCTGACTGCATGGACGTCTTCGTGGTTTACCCGTGTTAACTTATGCACAAGCCAGTCCCTTAAGAAGTCCTTTATGAAGGCATTCCTTCCCTTGGTCAGATAACCCTTTCGTGCCTCGTCATAGTTAATCAAACCAAATTCATGATTCAGTTTTGAAACCTATGTCTGATCTCTTTTTTTTTTCTTCGGGATATGTCACTGTTTTTTGAAAAATGTGTTAATATACGGGATCTGGCAAAACATTTCGCGCTCATTTATAAGCAGTGTAATCTCAACAGAGGATCATCCATTTGTACATTTCGCTTAAATATCCTGCAACGTGCTTCATTATTATCTAATTATCATTTTCTGTAAGAAATTTATACATTTATGATCCTGTTTAAAAGATTTAATGCAGATTGAATGAAAAAGGGTTACTGTTCCCTGACCCAACAGATGTTGGTCTGAAAGAGCATTAAAATTTCACATTAAGGGACACAAGCCTCATGCCAGAAAAAGAAAAATTAATAAAGTTTTTATCGCTAATCATTGTAATTCCTCAGTAACTATTGTAATGCTTCTGTTAAAATGGAAAAGCTTTTTGTTTAAGCATTCATCGGGAACGGGAAATCGTCTGCCATTTAGTGATATTTTCAGAGAGAACATTGTCCAGGATGCACCATTGTGAATGACCAATATTACATTCACAGAGAAGGGGGACAAGTAACTACAAGCATCCATACCGTCTACGAGATTCGATCAAGAGCCTAACGATTTGACATCTGGCTTCGCTAACTGCCATACCGAATAGGGTGGCAAGCAATCGGAAGTACTTTCTTTAGTAAATTGATTTTTAAAGTTTTTTTCATTTGGTGAATTGGTGTTCCTCGAAGTCTTTTATATTAATTAAAACGTTACCAGTTTTAGTTGATGATTTTAAGTCAAGTTCTTTCCTTCGAAAAATATTTTAATATCTCAATTCTTTTGTCTTTTCTAAATAGACGAAGCTAGTCTTCGTTTTTATTTCCTTTACGAAAGAGGTAAAATTTCAACTGAATACCCTGTAAGGAGGAGGAAAACCTTGTACAAGATTAGATGGGACTGCACTGAAATTTTCTCCGAAATTAACCTATCTGAGGTTGGATTTTGCCTGATTTTAATGCTGCATTAACACGTTTCTCTTATGCAACAGTATCTCGGTATACTTTTCGTTTTAGAATAAATCTATCTTGGTATACATCCTATTTAGACGAAAAGTTTTGTTTGCTCTACGACTCGAGTTCGATGAGTTGCAATTGGCCTGGACTCCTATCTTTGCTTACTGTTTTCGAGGCAATGCACCAATTCTGCCCAAAGACGTGATGAGAAATGTTCGGCAACCTGTGGTGCGAAGTTTGATGCCAAATTCAATGAATGTTGAAAACTTCGCAGAGAAGTACTATTCCAACAAAGCTCAAATAGACCGTTACAACATTGTCTGCAATGACCATACAATGTCATCTTTCCGAAAATTTCCGAAGGAAAGGCGGAAATAAATTTCTCTGGACATGTATTTAGTAAAGGTAAGACTTGGTGATTTTTAACCAAATCCATTTAGGGAACTGACAGAAGAAAAGAGACAGAAAAGAAATCAATTTGGTAAATTTTCATTTATGTACAGTATATGCTTCGCCATTGCATTTTAGTATTAAATAGTGTTATAGTAACCCCAATAAAATTTTTTTGTAAAAATAATTATGTTCCTTTGATTTTTTATTGGAAACATTTGTTCGGTGTATGACGGTTTACTATAAATCCGAAGATCTGGTACGGAACAATGATGTATATCGAGATATCGTTGTTACTGCAATTTTTCCCATTATTTTCCCCGGCAAAGCCGTAGGAAACATGAAAAATGATTAAGTTTATTTTATCATTAAAGTAAAAATCTAAGCATGAATTCAAATTATTTGGCTAAATTATTTGCTGCTGCAGTTTTACACAAATTTGTGTGCTTAAGTGTGAAGTTTCTTGTGTCAAGTAGGAGATATTACTATTTGTTACAAACAAACAACACAAACAAACAAAATGTTACAAACAAACATTATACAAAAGCGTACATATAATAGAAAAGCGTATTATATTGTTGCGTTACACGGGTTCGTGGATTTGAGAGTATCCGATGAAAACACGATGCAGAACAATAAAAAGCACAATTTATTTACAAGAATCACTATTTACAGCACAGTTCCAAAATTACCTTTAAAAGCGTCGAAAATCTACGATAAATACGCTGAAACAATCAGCAACACAGCTTCAGACTGTAACTGTAAAGGTAGCTTCACGGCAACACTAAACTTATAATAAACACCGTGGAACAATCACCAATACACTGTCAAGCTATATTGTAAAAGTAGCTTCACGGCAAAGCACTATCTCGATCGCTTTCCGTTCACAAAACTCTCGCGTTGCTTAGCACTCACAGTAAGCAGCTATTCTCGCAATCCTCACAACTAATCACACTTCTCGCAATGCCGGCTCTCAGAAACGCAGGGGTTTATATAGCTTCCACACGTTTCGAGAAATATCTCGACAGGAAGTTATTCTAGAAGCTTCCCAATTGGACCATGGGATATCGCCAATTTGGCAACCCTCCCATACACTATTTTACGCAACCCTAGTGCTATGCCGGAAAGCTTACATACAGGCGCAACCGCCGAATTTTTCGCAACACTGCCCCCTCCCAAGGACTGCACGTCCCGGGCAGTACAATCCCTGGTTGGGAGCCAAAAAGAAATAATCGAAAAAGCTACAAAACAAATAAATAAATTACAATAATAACAAAATTTGCAAATATTTACAGTATTTACAAATAACAAAAACATTTACACTAATTACAAAGATCTATGTACAAGCAACTATGCATAAATCATACAATTAAACATAAAACCATTACGAAATACGCGGTACCCATAACAAAAATAACTATCACTAATTACTATGGCCATAGTATGGAGCTAACCTATCATAATGTACAATCTTAGGTTTGGAATTG
>KK119787.1:371395-436511 GCA_000611955.2 Stegodyphus mimosarum
ATATATATATTTGGTGTGACCGATTGCCACCAAAAAGGGAGATGCACAACTACATGCTATAGCAGTCCTGTATCCTGTATACAAAATTTCAACGTTCTGAGGCTAGTCGTTTTCGAGTTATGCGAGATACGTACCTACATACGTTCGAACAGACACCAAGAAAAAAATTTCTTCTGAATCCATTTTAAATTAGTTTTATTCGCTTTGGAAAAAAAAAAGTCCTTTATTTTGTCCTTACATATAGATATCAAGCAGCAAAAAGATCGTTAAATTGCATTCGATACCAGTCAAAGTGGATATTTTCGTTGAAATATGGTACACAGAATGTTTCGAGATTACAATACTTCTTTTACTTCGTGCAAGGAAGTAAAAAGGAGCGTTCTGGTTGGTATGATGTTAGAAACGCAATGGCCTACTGGATAAAACTGTCTAGCACTGGCATTCCATCCTAGGCTCTCGGCACTGCTATTTCATGACTTTTTTCTCGGGTGTATTGTGAATGTAAGTTGATGTTTCTTAGAATGTTCTCCAAGAAGGCATTTTCTCCAAGCCAGATAACCTTGCCGTATCAATTAACTAACCAACGAATCCATGCCAGTAAAATTATTTTCGCACTGAAATTCGAGTTTGAGGTATTGGTTACAAGTGCAAAAAAAGCTAGAGGTCAAGCAACATTAGAATTTAAAGAGAAGCAATATAAGATCGAGGTTCTTAGGTTATTGCTACTGTAAATTACATTTAAATCCCAATTCTGGCTAATTCCTAGAAAACTTTCCCATAATTGAAGATGTAGATACAGATGTTGTTCGGCGTGCGATGCAATGTTTTCACGAAGCACTGCTTCATGGGAGTGTGAAGAAAACGGTTCACTGGGGAACGCTGAATTATAATTTAAAAAATGAGGCTGACTTGGCCTGCCAAATTTTAAACTTATCGGAAGTCGTAGACTGTGATAGCAGAGACAAGTTCCAATGGAGTTGAAAATGTTAGACGACAAGAAGAACGAATTATCCGGATGAACATTTTAATTAAGTATGTGGAATACAGCAAAACAAGAATATATCGGCTAATATTTAAGACATCCCTGCGATTTATTGATTGAAGAAATGAATTCTTTTCTAACCCCAAAACGGATTATCTTTGAACTAGTACATTCGGCAAGACGTGAACTAAAACAATGATCATGGATGTAAATTTATCTTAAGCAGTTGCATCTTAAGCATCTGCACCGGTGAGCGTGTGGTAATATCGCTGAATACTGAGAGTTCGTCCCGGATTCAATCTCCCAGATGAACAGGCTGGCTGTTTGGTACTTTCCTTGGTTTTCTCCATGTTTAAAGTGAATATGAGACACTTTCCGAGAAAGTCCTTCACAAAGGCATCCCTCCCTTTAGGCATATAGTCCTCGTGCGCTTGGCCATATTCAAATGACAGATCAGAACTTTAAGTTTGTGGGGGTTTTACTTATTTAATTCAGTGTTCAATTCTTGAATCCCACAAACACTAACAAGCGAATAATCGCTTAAGTGTCATAACAGAGACGTAAGACTTAAGAAGGGTTAACTACCGTTTATTTCTTAGAATAAATACAATCAGTTCCTAACTCGGAACGTACAGCAAAGCCTCCACTTGGGCTTAAACTTAAATAATTATGAAATTAAACTAAACTAAGCTTAACTAAAGCTAACTGAAGATATAGCCGAAGCTATCAAGATTATAAGTAGTTGGCCCCTAAATCTTAATTAAATCGGCGAAGCCAAACAAGGGCCTAAAGTATGGCCGAGCGTAGCAAAGCTAAGACAGATGTAGCCAAACGCGCGCTAGTCAGAAACTCAGACTCTCTCTCCCGAAGTAGGTTAAACATCGATTTGCATTTACTGCGTTTCTGAAATTACATTCTGGTAGGAAATTGTAAGCTGAAACTAGAACGATAAAAAAGAAGCATAAACTTAAAAAATAACTTAATAAAATTGGGGTTAACCTTACAAGCTGTTGGAATTTTATGTCATATATTTATATTACTAATGAAGTTATTTACAGTTAATGCAAGAATACATATATACGTTTTGCAAAAACATTCGGATTCGAAGGCTTCTTAGCGAATTTTGGAATTTTCGTAGATTTGAAATATTTTTTAAAATTAAGTTATAATATTTAATCCAGACAGCTATGAGATCTTTAATAGCCCGAACTGATTTTCAAGTGTGTTTGTTTTTGTATAATGGCAAAGTTCCTTAAAGAGTCTTCGCAGAATCAAAAAATTATGACCTCTGTCTTGCATTGTCTTGATCAAACAGGAATAATGCTAGATTGGGGAGAGTTCATACTAATAACACCAGTGACTAGGCTATTTGACCAACTGTAGAATGCATATTTTTTCTTAAACTTCTCGGGCTTCTAGCATACGAGCAAAGACAAAAACCTTAATTAAGGAATTCATGCAATGCAACGCTTTTAAAACATTGAATTATTCCACTGGAAAGAATAGCTGTCCTTGGGTGTGTCTGTTTATCCTCTCTCTCTCTCTCTCTTTGGTATACATACACCAAATTGCCTTTATTTCTTGATTTGTTTATACAGGGCATAATGTACTCACCGTGTATGCATAATATATCACCTGATTAGAAGGCACTTGTAGATTTGTTTAAATGTCATTACATTTTTGCTTTTGTCACTAAGCTTTGTCTTTAAGAGAACTGATTTAAAACGTTTTAACTGCTTGAATGCAGAAAGATGCCGTATTTCTCAAATTTGAATCTATATAACATTAAAGTAATGTAGGATTTGCATATTACACTGCCCTCCAAAAGTTAAGGAACAGCACGTTTTTCAAAGCTCACAATTAAGAAAATGTCAGTAACATTTAAATTCACAGTTTATATGCGTGATAGCAACAAAATTTAAGAAAATATACGCAAAAACAATAGCTACCACTTTTATTTTATAGAAATAAATACTCATGTACAGCAGTTATAGAAAAAACGCAAAAATTGCAAGTTTTGTTTGCGAGAGTTGGTCTTTAATTCTGATTGTCAGTTTCGTTGACAATCCTTCAGAAGTCGTTTACCCAATTCGTTGAGATGGTAGGCGATCCGATGGATGGGAATAGGAATCTCATAAGCTGATGATGCTAGACGTCTCAATGTCTCTTGTAATGTGGTCAACCGACTATGGAATCACTTTGAATCCCAGAATTCTCTGTCTAGAAGACGTGTTCCAGGCAGACCAAGAGTTGCAACATCTGAGGAAGACAACTGTTTTCGCTCTGAAGGAAGAGCAACATTACTGTGCCTCAACTCATGGCAAATCATTTAGTGGCAACAGGAATAAAAATCTCAGCTACTACAATGGCAGACGGATGCACAATACAGATCTGTATCCAAGACGACCAGTTGTTTCTATCTCCTTGACCTGAGGACACAGAGGTGATCGTTTATGTTTGGAAAGGTAACTCATCTCCTGGATTGTCAACAATGGGCGTCTGTTCTCCTCACAGATAAGTCCAGGTTCACATTGAACAATAATTGAGGTAGTCAGCTGATCTGAAGGGGAAAACGCACCAGATACAGCCAATCCCACATTGTAGAAAGGCATAGTTACAGAAGTGGTGGAATAAGGGTTGGGTTGGGATCTCTCTCTGTGGTCACATTGACTTGCATGTGTTCTATGGAGGAACTTTGACCGGTGTGAGATATCGAGACAAGAAATTTGATCAATATGTCCGCCCATATGACGCTGCTATTGGTCCTAGATTTCTTCTTACGGACGACAGTGCACGACCGATTGCTGAAGAATATCTTGAGGGTGAAGGTATGGAGTGGATCGAAAGGCCAGCTCAATTCCCAGATCTAAATCCGATAGAGCATCTCTTGGCCTACGTTGGGAGCAGGTTGCTTCTTTAGGCCCTCCTTCAAGGTTGTTAGAGGAGCTTGAACAAGGATTACTTCGTGTCTGGCCGTTGCTGCGCATTTCGTTAATCGAAAACTTAACTGACAGCATAGAACGTTGATGCCGCCAATGTATTGGAGCTAGGGGTGGACATATTCCTTATTAGAACCCACTTTTGTAATGTTACCACCCCATGTTTCCTTAAAAAACTAATGTACTGTTTCTCCAAGACGACATATCTCCGCCAAGAGTGCAATTTTTTGTTGTAATTCCTGTTTGTGTTGAACTGTAGAAACATTCTATGTCGCATTCATTAAAGAACTGTTTAATGAACATGTATCTTAAGTTTCTTGTTTCTATGCTGCTTCAGTTTCAAATTAGACACAAAACATCCTATTCCTTAACTTTTGAAGGGCAGTGTATACAGAGAGATTGTTAAGAGTTTATTTATTTTGTTTTGCTGTTTTCTGAAAATAATAGTATTTAGTTTTTCGCGTCGTACGTTTAGGAATTATTGTTGATAAAAAAATTGTATTGTCTTGAATAATTAGAATCATGCATATCAAATACCTATTGTTATGCACATTTGTTTTTGTTATTTGTATATTCTTCAGTGTCGAAAGTTTTATTTTCAGTGGTCTATATTGTATTTTTATTATTTTTTCAGGGGCCTTTTTATTACTATTAACGACTTGGGTCATATTTCTGAAATCCTTGGCAACTGGCCAGAAGAAAATGTGAAGGCAAGTAATTAACAAATAAAGAAGCCTTTAAAAAAATGGTATCTGCTTGTAAAACTGGTACTACGTAAATCTGAACACTCTTCTTTGGTTACGATACAAAACAGAAGAAAAACTGATTAAATTTTCTTCCATTTTGTATGGTAAATAAATGTTTTTCTTGTTTCTATGTTTATCAGTGGTTGAATGGATAAAACGTTTAAATAATAGTCTAGTGTTTGATATTTGGCTAGTGAACCGGCTGCTTGCATGAAGTTTTAGTGCTATGCGCATGCAGACTGAATGTCAGCCAGTTTCTGTTAGAAAATCCTCCATGAAAGCAATCTTTGCTTGGCAAATAATTCATGTGTGTTTTGCCGTGGGAAACGACTTAATTGCGCGCTTTAGAATAATAAACAAGTTACTGTGGAGAGCGTTATGCATTTAGGAAGCAGGAGACGTAAAAAATGAGCAATGCCTTCGCCGGTACTCGAACCACGGACCTCTCGAATACGCGTCGAGCGTGCTGACCCCTACACCACGAAGGCATGCGAAGAAGACGGGAGAAATACCTTATATACACTCCCTTTTAAAGGGCGACTGAGGAATAGGGGCCCCAATCGCCAAATCTTGGTGCAGGAGAATGATCATCCGCCACCTTTTTTAGTTCGGGCGCCAATGTAGATACATTAGGTATTTATGAAGCAGGAGACGTGAAAAATCAGAAGTGCCCTCGCCGGGACTGGAACCACGGACCTCTCGAATATGCGTCGAGCGTGCTGACCACTACACTACGAAGGCATGCGAAGAAGGCGGGAGAAATACCTTATAACTTCTGTGCGTTAATTAAATATAATTAGATGTGTGAAGAAATTTTTATTTAGCTCACTTATGCTGTTTGTCGATATGGTCAAAACTTTGCCACTGGTTTTTAAATGAAGATAAAATGTTTACTATCAAATTATTCAGTGCACTTTAATTTTACACTTAAATTATATAAATATCTTTTCTTTAATTGTTAAAGAAGCAAACTCATTATTTTATCAAGGCGATTTTTGGGGGCTTTAATATTCTCAATCGAAAGCAAAGCTAAACTGGTAAGCCTTTTCCTGTCCTATACTACTTCGCAAATAATTTTTGTTAATTTCTGTTTTGAGAAATACTGTTAAACCTTAGTTACAGTCACAGGAACTAGTAAATGAATCATGCTACGCATAAATCAGGAAGCCGCCCAGACAGTATAATGATTAAGGGAGCCTACCACGATGCCTAAAGAAACGTATTCGGATCCCGGAGAAGGCATCATTGTAACTGTTCGTCTTTTTATAGGAAGCGACGGCCGAGGCCTATTAGGCCCCTCTACAGCAAAATGGGCACCAATTCTGGCTTTAGGAGCGGCCTCTGCTGAATAGGAAAGCGCCCGTTAACAGATTAAAAAAAAATATGAAAGCTTCCAGATTTTATATTATGCCCAAAAGGGCATTTTTTTATTAAAGCGCGAATATGTAAATTTGTAGGCCTAGTTTCGGAGGTTTAAACCTAGAACTTGCTTCTTCAGCTGCAGAAGTAAAATGACGAAAGGTAAAATGTTTAAACCTTCGGAACTGATCCTGCATATTTACGGATATTGTGCTGGTTCTTGTTGCTTTAACACCCCCAACAATCTTCAGAATTATTTTTTCCAATGAAATTTCGAGCTAAGAGGAACCCATTTGAAAATTCTGAAAACTCGTAAGCAAACAATGAACTGAAAATAAGCTGTCGTTAAAGCCCTACATTTCTAATGAATGTATTCATTGCACTCTGTAATTGATCCTTCTTCAGCAATCTCATTACAGCGTGTGAATTTCCATTGGAATTTGTGCACCATTCATCATTAGTTGAATGGTTGAGTTAACATGCGAATTGATTCTCAGAATTTAAAATTCGGAACTTCTGAGTTAGGTTTATGAACCAGTAGAATTTTAGCTATTTATTGAAATGGAATGATATGTCGATACGTGCGTGATTTATATCCTGGGAGAAATGGTGAAAGTTGTTTTTTTGATACAGTCAAACACCTCTATAAACAAATTCGAAGGGACCGGAAGTTTGATTCGTTACATCCGATGGTTCGCTATATCCGATCTGTCCAGAAAAAATGGATTACGTCACCTAAAGTGATTGATGAATCAGGCACAAAAGAAAGTTATTAGCATTGCTTCATCTCCTGAGAAAGAAAATAATTACTATAATTAAAAAAATCACATTAAGGCCTAATTCAGTTATTACATGCGATAACTTAATTTCTTTTTAGTTTTTCAGTTTCACCGTACGTTGATTATTTTTCGCGGAAAAGTACTTAGCGTAATTGTCATGGTTTAGTTTTATATCTACAGCTAAACAATTTTATCTAAAATATTTTTTTTTTTTTATTTTTTTTTTTTTTACATATTGAGAACTGCAGATTTGGATAAACTATATTCCCGGCAGATATGGACCAGGCTATATTTTGTCTACGTTTTGAAGAATACTCATATTTTACGCCTCGTACATAGATGAAGTTTTGACACCAAACATTTCCCTAGTACAGAGTGAAAAATTAGTTAAAAAAGAAAAGAAAATCTGAAAGGTTTTAGATTTTAAATTACGTCCAAAGGGGCGTTTTTTAACATTTTGTGTGTTACCTTTATTTATTAAATATTACGTTCTTCGAACTTAAACCATAAAATTCAGTTCAAGAATAATATCGCAAAATAATTTTAAATTGAGCATATCTTTAGAATTTCCCATACACAGTCTCACGCGCTGGAGATAAAAATGTTTTTTCTGTACAACGTTGCCATGGCTCGCTTTGAAATCGTGGAGTTTGTTCATCAAAAATTCGCTAAAGTTTTACAAAATATGAAACTGATAATAAAACAAATTTCAAGTTTGGGCTACCAGATGCCCGTATTCGCAGAAGGATTGTCATTCAAAACTGGATGGCTCTAGGTACCGTTGTTTTATCACAATGCGAGAAACGTACAAGCATTTATGCAGATTCTTCGTTATTTAATTTCTTCATATATAATTCCGGGTAATGATATTTGGTGGCAACAATTTGAAAAGTGAAACGGATATTCAGAGTGATTCAACGCAAAATCGAAAACGAAAACAGTAGTCCTTCAGGGACAAAGCCTCTTTGGACTAAAAAATAAGTAAGGCCTCATCTCTAATCTACCCTACCAAATATCCAGCGAGAATGCATTCAACTCAAGATGCGAACGGTTCCAAAGCAAAAGTGCAACATGTTTTAAAAAGAATATTCTAAATCTTGCAAAAAATATGTTTGGACAATTGCAAAAGCCCCTGTTCACATCACAGAACTTCGACAGCGTTTTTGCTGAAGCACAACAAATGAGTAACGATAAAAAATTTCCATTCCTTCAAAGATGAATCACATGTATAACCTCAAGCTGACAAGAAGCATTTCTCTATTTCCTCTTTTCCTGGACACCACAAACTTTTTATCTCCCATCATAAATCAGCCTTGAATTGAACTCAGTTTGACGGCTTTATAAAAGAGCTTGAATGGAATCGGAGAACTCATTCAGTTCTTTGGCTTCAATGGTCGCGTCTCCATGTTGTGCCCTAAGATATGTTTATTATGTATCCTACACCTACTTTGCATAGCATTTGAGAACACAGCGGTAGAGTTATACATGAAAAACCAATAATATAGAGGCTTTTTTTCATTATCCTAACGTCATAAATATGGATAGGTTTATGAATTAGTAATTTTTCAATTAAAAATTCGGAAAATACAAAAGTGTGTTAAAAATACAAAAATGTTTTAAGTTAATGGTACGCATAAAGTTCATAATATCCGATTTTCATACATCTGGAGGTTCTCTGTAACCGTATAAAATAAAACTACGAAATACAAGTAGTTTGTTGCAGATTCTGTTTCAGGCGATGGAACATGCTGATTCCACTGATTTCGTGCGTCTTTTCTGTGAAAGTAAATAACGGCAGTTTCTTTTAAACAATTAAAAAAATTAAAAGTAAAGCAATATTATGCATTGTATTATATATATGCAATTATAGTTGGTAGGAAGTTTGTTACTGTAAAATCGTGAAGATATATTTTTGAGAAGGAAGAGTGGGATCGGAAATATATTCAATAATTAATAACCAGAAACACGTCAATCTTTTGGCGACAATGAGACAAGTCAATCTTTAAGCCCTGTGACAGGTCAATCGTTAAGCCCTGACGTGTCTCGGGATTAAATTCAGCATTTGAGAGGACTTCGGCTCCTGTATTTTAAAACCGGAGTTTCCAAACAAGATCATTTCCGCTATTTTCCTTAATTATTTGTCAATAATGTATTAATTTTTTATTATCATTGCGCATACTGTGTAATTTTAATTATCATTTTCTTTTTGTTGACTTTTTCTGATGCTCTTAACAATGGCTCCAGCACTTTTAATTTTAGAAAGTAAGCCCTGTGCTTTCTATAGCGTTTTAGGCGTTAGAAATGTATATGTTTGGGAGACTTAAAAGACACCCCCCCCCCAAAAAAAACCCTGAAAGCCTTCAGATATTGCATTACGCCCAAAGGCGCATTTTTAAGTTTTCTGTGCTACCTGTATTTATTAAAAATCATAGCCTTCTCATATAAACCATGAAATTCAATTCATCAATATCGTAAAAGTTTAAAAGGAGCAGATCTGTAGAATTTCCGATACACAGTCTCTCGTGCTGGAGATATTTTTTTTCCGTACAGTGTTTCCTTTGCTCGCTTTGAAATCTTTTAGTTTCTTAATCAAAAATTTTAAGTATGAAATATGAAATCGGTAATAAAACAAATTCCAAATTTGGGCTCCCAGATGCCCATATTCGGAAGAGGATTACGTTATTCAAAATTGGATGTCTCTAGGTATCTTTTTTTATCACAGTGCGGAAAATATATATACATTTATGCAGAGATTTAATTTCTTTAAATATAATACAGGGCTGTAATATTTGATGGCAACAGTTTGAAAAGTAAATCGACGCAAAATGCCAAAACGAAATTAATAGCCCTTCTGAGCTAACGGTCCTTTGGGCTAAAAGAATTGACTTGCGAAAGAAATTCTGGATTTTTATTCTAGCTGCGTTTTGTGCTTGAAAAATGGGCAGTGAAATTAAATCCTGTGAAGAATCTTAAATGGATCACATTTGAAATAACTGTTGAATATAAACACGTGTTAGAAAGCTCTAATTTCCAAAAGTCAGTATTTTGACTCGGATAATTTTATGATTACAGCTTATTCGATGAAACATTCAGTTTAGAAGACTATGAAATAGCTGAAAAATAAAATAGTAGTCTAATCACAAAGTTAAAATTGAGGAAAATGGAGCGGAATTTTTCGTTATCTTCAAATTAATCTTCAAATCTGTAATAACTGAACTCCGTTTATTGGGAACAATTACAAGAACACGGCATATATTTTGAAAATACAGAGGATATTTACAAATTTTTTAGAACGATTTTTGTGACCATTTAATTAACACTTTTAAATGTTCCGTCTGATACGCTTTTTTCTGGACTACGTTTGCATCGTGATTTCCATTATAGAGGAAATTTTCTTTAAAATTTCCAGAGGTATTAATTTCCATTTCTTTGCCACTACTTTCCAGAGTCCATCAGTCGTGGTGGGTTTACACTAAGACAGGTTCTTTTCCAAGTGATCAAAGACACAATAGTCCATAGGTGAAACAGAAATACGTACGTTGAAACGTATTCCTTCGCAGGAATACGTCTTAAAGTTATATGCAATACCAGTGTCAGTGTTCATTTTTTCAAGGGATGCACTGGTACTTTTCAAAGTAGGACTTATTGCTTTGTTTTGATAAAGTTTCTTTCTTTGAAAGTCATTTTTGCACTCTACTTATTTTGAATTTCCCGTTGTGAGAGAATCCTGCGACAACATGAACACCTTACCGAAATTTTCTTTGCAATGACTTTAACAGGTTCGCAGATTTTTTCCGTTTCGTTCTCATGAACGAACAAGTTAGCATTTCTTTGTTGCTGACGTTCAGGTAAACTCATTCTTCATCAAGGGGCATAATGTATTTCCTTTTATCCCTCGCTAAATAATTGTCATACAGGGTTCTGCTCGAGTCACATGCCTCGGCAGAAGCTGGTGAACATTATGTTTTTTAGTTGTTTTAAGTTGTAATTTTAGTTTATTATTTTATTTACTTTTGCTACAGATATATTTAAGGACTTTGGCATATATTTCTGCGTCAGGGGTTTTTCTGGTGTTATCATCGATTTAACTTTAGAAACAGTAGAGAGTCTTATAAGATCTGCCTTGACTTATGCTTCAAAGGCTTGGGCATTGACTTAATCTCTCGGAATTTTTGAGCGAAAGATCTACGTTGCATTCTGGGTGGGGTCCAAGTTGAGTTGTCTGCAAGGGTATTTTCACGGCTTTTCCCCATCTGTAGTGTTTATACGAGTCAGTTTCTCCTGAAAAAGACCTCCACGAAGGCATCCCTTCCTCTTGGCGGATAGTCCTCGAATGCTTTGCGATAGTCAAATTAACCAAAGTAGCCTAACTACGAATAAATAAAATGAAAAACTTACATATAACGGATGATTTCCATAAATCTAGACTTTATTTCAGAAAGTAAATAAGTAGCTATGTATTTTCTCTTTTCGCAGGCTATCGTCGTGACGGACGGTGAGCGAATTTTGGGCCTGGGTGACTTGGGAGCCAACGGAATGGGAATTCCAGTTGGGAAAATGGCCTTGTACACTGCTTTGGCTGGAATTCCGCCATCGGCCCTGCTTCCTGTCACGCTGGACGTCGGAACTAATAACGAGGTAAGGGAATGCTCCATTCTGATGTCTCCTTTTTCAATGCATTTTATCTTCTGCTGTGCGTTTCGTCTCTGACGGTCGCGGAGAAAATTTCGAATTGTTCTTTCGAACCTCCCTATGCTTTTTATTCCTGTTGCGGATGTGGATGATTATAGGATGGAAATACTACTTTGTCATTAAAGTGTTGAAATTTTCGTCAAACGCTTTTCGTGACGGTAAGGAATGTTGAAACTGTCACCGGAAATGCTGTTTCTGCCAAGCTAAATTGTTTTTCGTCTGTCTTTTGCAGTGAAACAATCTTTAAAATAATTATCAGCTGTAAGAGATGCATACATTGAAATTATTTTTGGCAGTTCGTTGTATTTAAGTGTGACCGAACCTAATCAAAAAATAACTAAGCGCTATTTTCAGTCAAGGAATTTTTATTCATTATAATTTTCTGTAGATCCGTTAATTCTTTACAGTTTAAGAGACGCCTGCTGTTGTGAATGGTTCTTTTTGACTGCAAACAAGTTTTCATCTTCCCGCCAAAATTACGAATCTGAGTTTGTAAATGCCTCTTGGAATACGCATTTTCCTTTTTTAACATAGTGTAAAACTTTGAAAATTTAGTATAGAAATGTTTATAAATGCGTAAGCGATGGTAGCAACGTAGATGAATGACTTTGTAGTGGAGCTGATGCTATTAGCATTAATAATAATAATAATAAAAATAAATAATAAATAGTCATAAATAGGGACAGCGTTAATGAGCTTTTTCAGAACTGTCTTTTGAATTTTACCTTAAGTTTTATCGCAGATTTCTTAGAATCCTCAAAATAATGAATTGCGGAAATTTTTTTTATTCTTTGAAAAGTAATAATTAAAGTAATAATGGTACCTTAGGTAAATTTAACGAGAAAACTCAGCTAAGCATAACTTGCTGTTCTTGTTAGGTCAGACATTTTCATAAATTTTCGAAACATTGGTTCATACATAGTACTATTTAATTTCTGCTGGTAACTTTAAATGAAGACAAGGTAACGTTTGAAGAAAATCTTGAGTATTCGAGATTCTTTGTGTTTCATCAATGCAGATTTCTCAGAGATAATTAATTGCTAAAGTCTGCAGCAGTTTTATTCACCGAATCAAGTTCTGGTCAAAATTTGAACCAAATGTTTGCATTAGCAGTAAATCATATTTGTGGCAGTTGTGTGGTTTTTCTTCAAATAATTTTCCTATTCTCATTCTTATTGTTTCTGTGGACAGTTGAATGTTGCAATTCCATATGTTCCCTTTAGTGATTATCCCACTAAATAAACATGGTACAGTAGAAGTCCAGAAATCCGCAATGTTTTGGACCAGAGGTTGTGCGGATTTTAGGATTTTGCGGATTTCAGGACAGAAAAGCCAAATCATAATATTCAGACTAAAAAGGCAAAATAAATAAGGCATATTAGATACATTTACTTAAATTATTATGTACGATAATATACATTATTACATTATTTTATCAATGCATTAAATTATATATATATTATTCATTTATTTTAATTAGTGAGGAATATTTTAAAGCATTAAGGACATATACAATAGAGACGGGTAAAAATAATGGATACTAATAAAGCATCAAATATTTCATTTTTTTACTTGTTTCAAACATTTTTCTGATAAAGGTTTGTTTTAAAACTTTAGGTGCTCTAGAGTAGGTTTTTTTTTGTAAATTCTACAGGGTCATAATCTCTTGCTCTGTGACACAGCTCTGTTGTTCTAAATATTTTAGGTATTTTTCACCATGTTCCAAACCCTCATTAAAAGATATTTACTCACTCCTATCAAATTCATTATCTGTATTGGTGTCGAAATCGTTTTCTTGCTGTGGCGAGTTCAAAACAGAGCCAATGATTTCATCATAGGTTATCTGATATACCAGTATTGGATCATCTGAACACATCATCCATACTAAAAACTTCTTCTGGGCTAAGATCTTTTTTCTGCCGCTAACACAGAATCATTATTATTCGGTAATTATGACGTCATTATTGGATAAATATTTTTTCTTCGTATTTCATTCTCCATTCTGAGGTTTCTGGAACCTATAAATTCAATGTTTATACTTTGAGAGGCAGTGCGGATTTCAGGAGTTGGCGGATATCAGGTCGGCGGATTTTTGGTATTTGACTGTATCATTATATGGGAATTAGAACATTCTCGAATTTTCAACAAGATTATATGATTTTCAGAAAGATAATGCTGTATTATTCGGCAAATCTTAGATTCATAAAGAAGAATCAGGCATGAAATGCGTCGAAGGATGAAATCCGTTGAAGCTAATAAGACAAAACTATGCGCGTGTTTAAAAGAAGATATTAAATGTTGAAGGCATGATTGTATCCAGAAAGTAGATTCTCATACTATAATGCCAACCAAAGTTCCCAATACTGATTAATACGTACGTATCGAAGATTTTACGAAAATATTAGTTTCTGTTGAATTTTTTTAAGACAATATTGGGTTCTGTTTTCCTACGTCATCAGTGGCTGAGAGGATGAAACTGCGGCACACTGAAATGCTCCTGGCTGAATATGCAATTTTTTCAGGCAGAGTGTAATTTATAGGCTTTGGGAAGTTAGCATAACGGCTAAATACACCAGGTGTTGGAATTGTATTAAAAATTCCTGGATTGCAGGCTCTTAGGCCTGTCTTTTAGGAAAAGCCAAAGAGAGATGTATTTCAATCCTTTTCAAAGATCGAATTTTATTACCTTGATTCAAATATTTTCAACTCGAAAATTAAAAATTTGTGTTGATATTCCCGTTGTTATTTTAGTGACTCTAGCTTAGTTTGATAGAAGCTACAGCAAGATTTGTGGCATTTTATTAGGCTGTTGCCAATCTATTAATGCTTCCACCGTAAATTTTCAAAAAATGAATCTCAGCGACTTTGAATATACAAATAAAATACTTTGCTCAGATATTTGGAAAGAAACTGCAATCATACGTGAGCTATATAATTATGATTTTAATGTTTTGCTTTTAAATGCGCTAATTAAATGAAGCAGGAAAAAAAACAAATCGTTATTTTCCACAAATAGAAAGTGATTCATAAGAAAATCGGGGTAAGTTTTATTAATTAATTAGGATAATTTCGCTTTGGATGAAATCTAACTGCGTTATGAATGCTTTTAAGGAAGAAATTGGAAAGTTTTGATGCATTTAGCTGCCATTTTAAAAAGCAAGCGATTTCTTTCACTTTTCCTTTTTTAAGATACACGTCCGTTGATTGTTTATTATATTCCTCCAAATATAGTTTTTATGCTGATATCTTCCAGGGTCATATGTACTATTTTTAGAACTCAATATTTTGACGTATGTTTTCGTGCGCTACTCAGCAGACGGGAAACCCTAGTTTCAACGTGACAGATAACGGTAGAATTTTCAATCACTCGAATATCAGCCGCGCGAGCACGCGTCTAATAGTATGGATATCACAGAGGGTTTCTGAACTCTAGGATTCTCGTAACGTGGACTCTTTTTCAAACACGCGTACCCTAACTGTTTTTCCAGCGAAAGGAAAAATGTTTTGAAGTAAAGGTAATATTTCTTTTTCAAACGTAGAATCTGCCCACACGTAAAAATATTCTTCTCATTAACCGTATATTAAATATTTATACTGCAAAGTCCCCTAATCCGTGATAAATGCATGATGCCGATAATAAAGTTTCAGAATTCTTTCACGTGTTATGGATTCGTAGTAAGTTTTCTCACTTGATAGTGTCTTGAACTTTGCCTTCGTCAGACTTTTAGCGGCAGAAAATCTCATCTTCTGAAAAACTTCGGATTAGAGTCCATCATCTCAGAGGAGATTTTATTATTAAATAACGTTTATATTTAACTGATAAAAACGTTATCTCTCTGTGAAATAAAATTTCTAACTCAAATTCGAACTTCCAAAAAGTCCATTTTGGAAGTGCCGTGTGTTTTTGCGTTTCTTGTTTGAATGTAAAATTTCGAAAGCGGAAAATTGTCAGAATATTAAAATGTGTATTACCGTTTAATAAAATTAGGCACATACGCACATATAAAACTGCCATCAGTGTATTGTTACAACATCACATGTATAATTTTAATTCGTATAGATTAGAGCTTCTCATCCGTATTTATTTATTTACGTATATAAAAAAGAAAATCTGTGTGTTTATTCGCTAATAACTCGGTCACTACTATAGATATCATCACCAAACTTCCTACAATTCTTTTCTGGGTCCTGGAGAAGGTCGACGTCCACTTCCCTCCCCCCCAAAATAGCTGAAATCAGAGATATTAATTAAAAACGCTTAAAACGCTCATTTTCGCTCTCATTTTTCTGAGTGACAACAGTCTTGTACGCTGGAGATGAAAATCTGCTTATTTCGAGAAGTGTTGCCACCGCTGGCTTTAAAATCGTAGAGTTTTGTTAATAACAAATTTCTAAGTTTTACAATGAAATAAAAGTAACATTGCCAAATATTAAATACATTAGTCCCGATTCCAAAAATTCGTGGGAAGCCATTTCGACTATTCCGTTCTTCGTACGGCTTTAATCAGGCGAAATATTAATTAAAAACTCCGAAAGCGCTCATTTTCGCACTCATTTTTCAGGGTGGCAACAGTCTCGCGACCGTTAGAGATTGAAAATGTTTTATTTTGAGCAGGGTTGCTACTGATCGCTTTCAAATCGTAGAGTTTATTATTCAAAAATCTGTAGGTTTTACAAAATCTCTCTATATAAAGAAGAATGCCCTGTTATGTGTTTGTTCGCGTTATTGTTTCCTGATCCACTATGATCAATTTTTTGGCACATTTAATCGACTAAAATTGAATATAGGTGAAATATTGGATGGAACTTGAGCTTTTACGAGCAATTGATTAGAAAGACGACAATTATTAAAAACTGCGTGCCATTGTTGCTGATACAATGAGGGAGAATTAGTTTATTTTTCGATCGAATTTTTTATGTAGGTTCCGTATCGCATCAGACTGAAAAATGTATGACTATGAATCGTATTTTTTGCGTCGTTATTAGAGAAGGATTACAGCGGTGTGGTTCTGTCTGTTATTAGATACATTACCTCACAGTCTAACTTAACTGGCATCGGGTACTTCCGCTAGTATTGAATAACAGGACTCTAAACTGAAAAGAAAAACAGCTTCCGAAGTGTTAATATACATATTTTGCTAGTGCTAAGTTCCGAGACTAAGGAGTCTTAATGAAAGGTAATTAGGAACGTTTATTTGGGGAGGAGAATTTTGACAAATAATTGAAAATATAACAGATAAAAATAAGCCTCGACTGGTCTTCCGTATGCTATGCTCCTTTCGATATTTTCCTTTGATATAGCATCTTCTTTTAGCGGACCCTAGAGAGCCGTCATGCGAGTTCATTGCTTTATTTTGCTTCATTATTTTACAATAGCGGAAGATCCCGATGTCAGTTAAGTTAGATTGAGAGTAATGCATCTAACAACAGAGAGAACGATACCGCTGCGATCCTTCTCTAATAACGGTGAAAAAAGTAACGATTCATAGTCATACATTTTTCAGTCTGGTGCTATATGGAAACCACATAAAAAATTTCGATAGAAAAATAATTCTCTCTCATTATATCAGCAACAATGGCGCGCAGTTTTTAATGAGTTTAGTCTTTCCAATCAAATGGTCGTAAAAGCTCAAGTTCCGTCCAATATTTCATCTACATTCAATTTTAGTCGATCAAATGTCGCGAAACATTTATCATAATTTATCAGAAATTAGTAACACAAACAAACAAATATTCTTCTTTATATGTGTAGATTTTGTAAAACTTGCAAATTTTTGATTAACAAACTCTACGATTTGAAAGCGAGCAACAGCAACTCTCTTCGAAATAAAGCATTTTTATCTTCAACGCGCGAGACTGCTATCACTCGGAAAAATGAGTGCGAGAATTAGCGATTTCAGGCCGAAGTCGTACGAAGATGGGAATAGTCTAAATGGCTTCCTACGAATTTTTTGAATCGGGAATAATGCATTTAATGTTTGGCAATGCTATTTTGATTTCTTTTTTAATTTTTCTTTTTTAATTTTTTCTTTTTATTAACAAATTTTAGGATTTGAAAGCGAGCAGTGGCAATAACTTTCGAAATAAAGCAGATTTTCATCTCCAGCTTGCGAGACTGTTGCCATCGGAAAAATGAGGGCGAAAATTATTGTTGTTCCGAATTTTTAATTAATGAGAGTTTTTAATTAATAGCTCTGATCTTAAGCTACTTTTTTTTTTTCGGAAAAAAGTGAACGTCGACCTTTTCCAGAAAAGAATTGTAGAAAGTTTGGTGACGATAGCTGTAGTAGTGACTGAATTATTATCGAACAAACATACTTTCTTCTTTATACATATAGAATAAAAAAAGTGTCTTCAAGTTTAATTTCAGTTGAATACGAAAAAATGTATACGTTTGTTTTCCGCAAGTAAGAAATAATTTCTTTGTGTACTTACTATTATCCCGTCGACCGGGCAAGTAGCACAGTTTAGTGCCAGTGGAGTGACTTTTTCCTTTAGAATTCAGCAGCAAAGATTGGCGACCGTTGCCAAAATTTACGCCAGCATTCGACGGAATAATTCGTAAGTACTTTTCTTTACTTGATTTTAGTGTATTAGAACAATGAAGGCATGATTAGTTTTTAGATCTGCGTAAATAAAGGTTTATTTCATAACTTTATTTGACCCTTGCGTATTATACCTTCGACCGTTGGCGGACATATTGAAACCGATCGTCAGTCGTTACTGCGGAATTCTAAAGGAAGTGGTCCTCCATAATTGGCATTAAATCGCGATTCTTGGCCAGTCGACGGAATAAAACGTAAGTACCGGGTACTTTTTTTAAATAAAAGAGGATTATATTTTGAAATGAAAGAGGATTATATTTTAGTACAAATAAAAAATAATTTCGTTACTGAAGTTTGTCAAAAAGTGTTTTTCATTTTGTTTTGCTGCAATGTTTTTTAGCTTATGTCTGTAAAATAAAATACAATTAACGAAAACAGTAAAAATAATAATAAAGTTATCTCATATGCTTATACGTATCAAGTTATCGGTAAAACTGAAGTTACTGATTCAAGTTATCGGGTAATTGAATGATTGGAAGTTTTCCATCCGGCTGGATTATAAAGTTCTAATTAGATTTTATATTTGAAATTTTACTACATATGCATAAAATGAGCAAGTATATTTTGAATTATCCTCCTTCTACGTGATCAGCGTATGAAATACAGTTTTATTTATACATATTTTTTTGGCCTGATTTGGGCTTGTTGAATACTGCGGTTTCAGTTTAAAATAAGCCAATAAAAGTATGTCATAGGTTCCTGGAAATTTAAATTCATCATTGATTAAGAATGTTAATTTATCTGTAGACCAGGTACTCTGATTATTGCAAATGAATTCATGACATGATTAAGAATGTACATAATTAATTATAGGCTCTGCTTGCGGACCCACTTTACATTGGATTAAAGCAGAAGAGAGTGAATGGTGAGAAATATGATGAACTGATAGATGAGTTTATGAAAGCTGTAGTTAAAAGGTAAGACAATGCACAATTTACGACTCGCTAGAACACGTAAACTGTTCTGATAATATTTTATATATGAAAATTTCTAAGGTATGCAGTACAATTCCTAGATTACGTTAGAGCATTGGCGCATCCTTTTATAATTCCGTCAGAATATCATAAAACAAAGAGCTTTTGCCCTGATGAAACATTTTTTTTAAGTGAATGCATTTTCAGCTATAGGAATACGTTTTAAATCAAATGCTGATATAAATTTTGCAAGGTTTCATGGCAGCAAGAGAATATTAATAATATTTCAATATTGTAAAGTTAGATAAACTGAATATGGCAAAGCATATGAAGGTTGTCTGGCTAAGGAGAGGAATTCTTTCGTAATGGGCTGTCTAAGATAAACTGGCAGATATACACAATAAACACGGAGAAAAACAGGAAAGTAGAGCATGCAGCCAACCCCCCGTTCGCTTGGGTTCAAACCCAGGTCGAACTACCAGTATTCAGCTGTATTTGTCCAATGGTGGGATCTCAAAATTGTAAGAACAATTTAAAAAATATTTTCAGTCGTAAAGGATACGTAACTCTATTCGAAACGTAAACTTCCATTCCAGCAAGTCTTTGGAAATTAAATTATTTTTGTCGACTTCATTAGAGTACATTGGATTGCCAGCGGTAAAGTCGCTGAACACTGGTAGTTCGGTACGAGGCTCGAATCCTGCGATCAGACACAGGCGTTTTCATGGCTTTCCTCTTGTGTAACGTGTACGAGCCAGTTCCCTTTAGAAAGCCCTGCACGAAGGCATCCCTACCCTCGAGCAGATAGCCTTCGAGTGATTTGTCGTAATCACATAAACTAAACTGATTATTAGAGTACATTTTCTAATAATTGCTTTTGGTAGAATTTTCAAAGAAATATCATGTTTTTTTTTTATTTTCTGCTACTCATCTCATATTTGTTTTGTATTTGCATTCTAAATTTTCTACAGATGTGTTTAGATTTCCATTAAGATTACTTATAATAATCCCTAGTTTAGATTTCCATTAAGATTACTTATAATAATCCCTATTTTCTATAAAAACTAAATTTTCCATTCCAGAGGCAGCGAAACATCCACAAACCATTATGTCTCCACCCTTGTGTTTAACCGTAGACAATGGTGTTTTCAGATTTAATTCTTCATTCAGCTTTCGCTGCACAAAAATTAGTCCATTGTAGTTAAAAATATATTTCGACGCATCTGAAAATATAACATTGTTCCAATATGATATTTGGTATTCAATATTTGGAATAAATATTTGCTTGATCGATTCTGCGAACACGAGACGTAGTTTCCTTGTTTTTTTGTTGCTGAATTTTCTTCTTGATGGCCGAATGTACGAGTATTCATGTGTTTTAATGACTCTTCTAACAGTTTGTGTTAACTTTAATACAGAACCGTTCTTCTAAATCTACTGGAAGTTTTACAGTACTGGTTTTTATGTCTCGTTTGATCTTTCGCAGGGTAAATCTCCGATTCTTCAGTGTTAGCTTGGAATGTTGTCCAGTCTTCGGTGCATTTTCAACAATTCCACGCAATTTGCATCATTGTAAAACATCAAAGATAGTTGAACATTTTATATCTAGGAATTTTGGGTGCTTAGAATATTTTTAGCGTCTTTAAAGTAATGAATAATTAAATTTCTAACAGACGTGTCGTCGTTAATTTGTCTCGCGTTGCTACGTCCACTTGTGATATAAAACCGTTTATGTATTTTGTTAAACAAGTGATAATTTTTAAATAAAGAAGATGCTTATGATGTATTTTCATTTAAAAGTAAAAACTGTGACAAGAAATGCTGTCTTCCAAGACATCTTAAAACTTTTGAATAATTGTGTGTATTACTGAAGTATTTTGAATAATTGTGTAGCTAACACTTTTTAAGTCAGTTATTTTTATTACGAGGAATGTTTTGATGATATTTATTTTGCAACAGCAAGTATAAGCAGCTGCAGTTTCAAAAATTGCAAAAATTATTTTTGAATGCTCCTTAATTGTGAGTAAAGTCACATTCTTAAATACTCAAAATAATCCTACAATTCTCAAATTAATGAATAATTTTTACGCGAGTTTTATAAGTACGTATGTGTATTTCTCATGAATAAAATATTGGAATGTAAACAGTCTGTAATAAAATCATTTAACTAAATAAAGGAGATGTGGAAATTCGAAGTGATTAATAGTTTTGTTAGTTTTAAGTTTATTAATTTTCGAGAATTATTGCAGGATTGCGAAACTAAGAAATAGACGAGTTACTTTAGAATTTTCTTTTCCTCTTTCTTGTTCTTAAAATTCAAGGCATTTGTTTCTGAGGTTCAGTAATGATTTTTAGATCATTGAATCTGAAAACATAATGAACACAAAAGCAGCAACGAAAAACAATGCGGATCTTTTTTTATCAAAATTTGATGAAAATATCCCTCCCCCCCCGATGAATTATTTGACTTCTGGTGAATATCATCTTAATTTTCTCCTTATATTGTAAGATCACAAAGGTGCGTGGTTATGAAAACTTTTCATTCTTTTTTAATTGTTAGGGTAAAATAGTACAACATTGCATGGGCCTTTTCACTCACAGTATTTTTATTTTAGTATTTTATTATTTGATATGTTTTCAAATGATCAAAGTCCTCCAGTGTTTCTGAGTTTTATATTTATTAATGCAAAGAGAATTTTTGTGATATATTTGTGACTTACTGCTCTATTTTGGAAGCTGTAATGTAGGCTAAGCATCTTGCAGCCTTCTGAAATATGCTTGAAAGCTTTGAAATTTCAGTATTGTGCATAATTTTTCGAAATATGTTTCTTTATACAGTGTGCCTTATTCTAGCAATACAGAAATTTTAATAGAATGTAACCCATCTGTACCTGATTGAATACTAATAGTTTGACCTAACTAATAATCCAAACGTCGATGAAGGGCTGGCTGCAGAATGTTTTTGATTTTCCCCTTCATAATGTAAATGCGATCCAGTTCTTAGAAAGTGTTCTTTAAAGGCATTCCTCCCTTCAGGTATCTGTCATCTGTTTTGTTTTAAACAATCAACTAACCATTAGAGAATATAACCAGAATAATCGCTTTGCTTTTACATGCAAAAATTCATTTAAGTACTGCTATTTCCCTAAAATGCGTTAGCAACAGGATTAAATCGTGCGATTTATTTGGGGAATTATTTCTTTTTGGTAATACATGTCAATAATATTTTGGGCGTAAATCGAGACATTTAACAGTACTTCTGGTAAGGGACAAGACTTCAATCTTCCTCTAAGCTTCATTCTTGCCAGCTCCAAATTTTACGACTGTGACTGAATATATGTCTGACAGTGGCTTATTTTAATACATGAGGCTAATATTGCAGTTTGACTGTCTAAATATTTATCTCTTCCACATTAACACTTTCACAATTAGCATGTGATAAATTAAAATTTAATTTATTATATGTTCGTTTTGCACTCCTTTCATTTAACAGGAAGTAACTACCTAAATCGCTTCTCCTTTAGCACGACATTGATGTCCCTTTGGTGACTTCTTCAGTACCTTTAAAACTGCCCATTAATCACTGGAATATTTGTTTTGTGAAACATCTTGCAGATACGTAGGTGCAGTGTACCAGAATCAGAAGATTATTTTGGATGGATATGGGAAGATTTGTCTATTGATTCATTCGGCTTTTTCCATATTAAGTTGTATAACATGTATGTAAATTTTACATCTTTACTCTAGTAACTGGCCAATAGCGTCCGAAAGGTGGCGTTTTCAAAGAGGTAGTCTGTTTAAAGTCGTTCTAAAAATAGAGCAATCGCTTTAGAATTAAATAAAATTTCAAATTTTAAAATCAAGTTTTTTTTTCCAAAATAATTCGACAATGATGTATTTATATTCAATTAAATTTATTTGCAACATTTTTCATCAAGCTGGCGACTCCAGTGTAATTTGCAGAGTCGCGACCCGTAGACTGAGTACCACTAACTTAGAATACTGTATATAATTCTTCAGTACTTTCAGTCATATCAGGTTACGAATTGCAGGCATTACGACTTTTTATATTTCTAACGATTTCATAAGTTGTTACTAATACTCAGGTTCTCGAATGATTCATTAAGATGAGTTATAAAGGTATAGGAGGAAGGTTACCTGTGTAAGTTAGGAGAAGAAAGAGGGTTAAAAGAAAATTTTCATCACAGTTTCTATGTACTTTTAGCAACTCTTTATCGCTTACCTAACAGTTTGATACTAATTTAATAATTTTCACTTAAACAGCTTCATGTTTTGTTAATCCTATTATTTAATCTAGTTAAGATTTTATTTGTGAAACTTCGAAATTTTTTAACTGCGCAACATTTCAATACAATCATCTTTAAGACTGCCTGTGGGAGGAGTATTTGTTTGAAACTTCCGTTTCCAGTTCTCATTATCGTAGTATTGTCTGCTTTTGTTATATCTTTACAGGATACTTACATACTAGCGAACCACTTTGGCTCAGTTTGACAATATATTTCACTGAAGGAAAACATATGATGACTTACAATTGCGAAAACCTTAATTGTTACATAATTACCACATAAATACATTGCTGTCCACCGCAAATGCAACACCCCGAAGGAAGCATGCAAATAACATGAAATTTACAAAATGCATTAGCGGAGATGCAATAGCGCTTTCAATGACGCGACGAAAGAAGGATATGGACGGCGGAATGGAATGAAATTGTCTTTACTTACGAGTCACGCTTCTGTCTGCAACACCACGATGGTCGGATTCTTCGTCAATCGCCAGACTGAATTGCTTCCCTGGCCGGCTCACTCTCTGGATCTTTCGCCGATAGAAAACATATTGTCCATGGTTGCTGAACGATTGACCCAGCTTACATCCCAAGCTGCCACACCAGATCAACTTTGGCAACGTGTGAAAGCTGCTTGGTCTGCTGTACCCCAAGAACACATCCAAAGTCTCTTTGAATCAATGCCGAAGCGTGTGGCAGCGGTGATCTCCAATAATGGCTTCTATTCTGGATACTGATTCTAGAAGAAACCACACTTCAAAAAAGTCTATAAATTTAATCATTTGATACTTGGACAACATGTTATCTACTAAATAAATTTTGTTGTGATATCTCTTGTCTTTCTTGGTGTTGCAATTTGGGTGGCCAGCAGTGTATTTTAGGTTTTACTCGGAAATTTGTCTCAAAAATCTTCTCAAATTTTTCTGATGAAAATTTCTTGATCAGTTTAAGAAATATGAAGTTATTGTTGACCTTTAGCGATCTTGCAGGAAAATATTGCATTACAAATCCCACAAACGCATAAATTAAAATCGAATTGAAAGGAAATTAATTTATAAAGACTTTTAGATAAATACGAAAAATACTCAGAAAATAAGGACTATGCTTTTCTAAATCTAATGATATGTTTTTCGTGTGGTTGCCTGAAGAATTGTTATTATGTGTGCGCTAATACGAAAGTATCCATTACGTATTATTGCATCCTAATTCCTCATTACCTTTCTTTACGCATTCACGTATCCCTTTTTTTTAAACTGGGTGATATAATTTTGGCCAGCTTTTTTTATTTGGAACGTTAGTGCCTTAATTATAGTTTATCCTCGTGTTGAAAACTTTGGAGTCTATCTCAAAAGTAGCGATGTTTAAATGCAGAGCACTGTTCAGTAGAGTTTGTTTAAAAGTAGTAGAGTGTATAATTGTTATTTTACTTCATTAGGTACGGAAGATCTTGTTTAATCCAATTCGAAGATTTTGGCAATCAAAATGCTTTTCGTTTATTGGAGAAGTACAATGATGATTACTGCACGTTCAATGATGATATACAAGGTAAGTCTGCGTTGTCTCTTTTATAAGAAATATTCTTTTTAATGCATTATAGAATTCAACTTTCCAAACCTCAAAATCTTATTCCCTGATACTGAATTAATGGGTACACATCTCATTTATAAATGTCTTCACTCAGTATGATGGTAAGTTTTATATACACTGACGACGCGAAAGATTATGACCATCCAAACATTTTTCAATTAACTCATCTGGAAAACGTGTCGGGCACGTGATTAAGTGGCAATTATATTTAACTGCTGGCGGAGAAGGTAATTAATAATTCTTGGACTTACTTTTGCAAGTGGTGGGAAAAGGTTGCTGATCCAAGCGAATTTGGTAGAGGGTAAATAATAATGGCTTGAAGAATGAGAACGAGTATCTCCGAAACTGCACGACTGGTAGGTTGTTCACGATCTGCCGATGAGCATTTATACAGAGTGGATAAATGGCGATGAAATTAGCAGTAGACGACAATGTTTTTATGTCCATGCGTCATCAAAGAAAAAGGATGTCTGAGATTGTCCAACTTGGTACAGCAAAATCGGCACCAGACAGTGGCTGTGCTGGCAGCCCAATGCAGTACAGGTCAAACTACAAGTGTTTCGGAACACACAGCTCAGCGGACACTGTTGGATATGGGCAGCAGACATCTCACTAGTGTGCGTCTATTGTCCAAGCGTCATTGTAACAACTACGCCTACAGTGGGCCCGGGAATATTTTATGTTCTGTTGTCATCCTGCAATCATTAAATCCATAAATGTCTGCTGAAAAGAAACTTTTCACGGGAATTGCTCATAACCCTTTGTTAGTAAAAAGCTTTGCGATAAGTTTCTGAAAGGTACTTAGAGTACCTTTAAATAGCTATATGAAAGTTTTCATTTGTCGTATTTTTTTCATCTGCCTTTTGGGCGCCCACCAGCGGCCGAGCGGTAAAGACGCTGAACACTGGTAGTTCGGTCTGAGGTTCGAATCCCGCGAACGGGCTGACTGCATGGGCGTTTTCGTGGTTTTCCCCACGTGTAACGTGTATACGAGCCAGTTTCCCTTAAAAAGTCCTCCACGAAGGCATCCCTCCCTTTAGGCAGATAGCCCTCGTGTGCTTTGCCATAACTGAATAACCTAACCTAACCTAACCATCTGACTTTTGGTTAAGTTTTGATCTGGGTTTGGGGGCTATTCTTAACGAATATATTCCTATTCAGTAAGCGTTTTCAGACAACCAGTTTTTTCTTAATTCCTACATATTATTTTATACAGTAGTCAAATAAATTACAAAATATGTTTTACAAAGAAGTACATTTAATGATTTTTAAGTTTTTAGTCCAAAGCGGTTTTGTCCCTGAAGGACTATTGTTTTCGTTTTGCGATTTTGCGTCGGAAACATTAAAAGTCTGAATCACTTTCAAACTGTTGCCACCAAATATTTCAGCCCTGTATTATATTTAAAGAAATTAAATAATGAAGAATATGCATAAATATATGTATATTTCTCAAAATGTGATAAAACAAGGATACCCAGAGCTATCCAATTTTGAATAACGTACGTTTCCACCCAAATATGCGCATCTGGAAGCCCGAATTTGGAAATTGTTTTATTTATTTCATATTTTGTAAAACTTTAAAACGAATTTTTGATGAACAAACTCAAAAGATTTAAAAGCGAGCAATGGCAACACTCTACGAAAAAAAACCCCTTTTATCTAAAGCAAGCGGAAGTGTGTTTACTTTTAAAATATTTTACTTTTGTTTCATTCGATGACTTCCATTTGTCAAATGTTCACTTGTACTATCTTAGGACTAGACGTTTTTCGAGATTCTGAATGATTACGACCCACTAGTAATTTCCCGTACACGAAACATCTTAACTACCCCAACTTTAAAATATCTTTTCAGAAATTCTAAAGATATACTTATTTTAAAATTATTTTGCGATATTGCTGTTTAATTGAATTTTATGCTTTAAGTGCGAAGAACATAATATTTAATAAAGGTAACACACAAAACGTTAAAAAACGCCCCTTTGGACGTAATTTAAAATCTGAAACCTTTCATTTTTTTTTAAGTATGGTATGCTTGAAAACGGTTTGCTTGGTGAAGAGGTAACATATGAAATTTAGATATAACGTGTGCGGCTCCTTTTCTTTTGCTGCTGTGCGTAGGCTTAATTCCTTTTTGTATTTGTTTTCCTCTGCCCAAAATTTTCTGCAAAATATTTTGTTCCATATTATTAAATAATCGTCAAGTGCATCGCCGTGAAAAACTCATCGAGTAAGAGAAAGCATATATAATATAAACGTTGTTATCACGCCTCATTAGAAAACCTAAAACATATATTAAATCTCTTTTTAGCCAAAATGGGCATTAGCCCAGAAGGTCTATTAGTCTTAAAACGGCATTTTGCGACGAATCACTTTTCAAATTATTGCCACCAAATATTATCGCCTTGTATTTCATTTAAAGAAACTAAATAATGAAGAATCTACATGAATGCATGTCGGTTTGTAGCACTGTGAAAAAACAACGGTACCTAAAGCCATTAAAGTTTGAATAACATAGGCCTCCACCCAAACATGGGCACCTGGAAGCCCGAATTTGAAATTTGTTTTATTTTCTACTTCATATTTCCTAAAATTTTAAGGAATTTTTGATTAAAAACCTAACAATTTCAAAGCGAGCGGTGGCAGCACCGTAGGGAATAAAAAAAATTTATCTCCAGCGTGCGAGACTGTTTATCGGAAATTCTAAAGATACGCTGTTTCTAAATATTTTTAGCTCATTGTGGCTTTAACCCAAATGCTCTCGAAACGTATATAGCTCTGTAAACAAACTTAAAAAAAGTCCGTTTGGTCGTAATATAAAATCTGAAAACTTTCAAATATCTTTTTCTCAGACTGTTGCATAAATTGTTAAAAGCCGCGAATTAGTCTTATAAAAAATGACAGAAAAACGCCAACTTGCGTCTCCCATTAACAATGTGTTAACGTTTTTGATAGTATTCAGTTTTATGCGACTACACATACATATTGAGGCCTTACACACCCAAATAGTGTTAAATGTTTTCTTTTATCCACTTAATTTAGAAATATGAACACGAGAACACAAAACGCTTGAACTGCTCTTTTCAGGCTAATGCCTGAAAAAGCCCCATTGTCTTATATTTTTATTTGAAAAACAAATGCAGTTTTGGTGATCAATGACTTACAGTATTTTGTTTCTTAACTGTTGCATGCCATAAATATTTGTTTATATTACTTATTGCAGGTACAGCGTCCGTGGCTGTGGCTGGTATCCTGGCCAGCGTGAAAATAACAGGCACAAAAGTATCCGAGCACACTTTCCTATTCTATGGAGCTGGAGAGGTAAATTCGAACACGTCGTGAAACTTATGTACTTGTACTAATAATCTTTTACTGTCTTTTTAAATATTTTATTCATTTCCATTGTCTTAGTTGAATAATTGTTTAACATAATTTTATACAGAGTTCGTCAGTGAAGTTGGAAATTTTAGATCTAATAATTTTCATTTAGGCCCACCAGCGGCCGAGCGGTAAAGTCGCTGAACAGTGGTAGTACGGTGCGATGTTCGAATCCTTCGAACGGTATGGCTGCATGAGCGTTTTTGTGGTTTTCCCCATGCGTAACGTGTTGATACGAGCCAGTTTCCCTTAGAAAGTCCTCCACGAAAGGCTTCCTGCCTTTTGTGCAGTGCCTTTGAGCAGAACATATGAATAATAATAATAATAGTTTTCATTTATTGCTTCCGAGGGGGCGTGGACGTTTTATTACTGTTTGACATTTGATGCCATTTGTTAAACTTGTAATCACTTGACTTTTGCGTAAAATTTTTTTATGAGAATGATAACTGTAACTTTTGTCGATACTGGAGTGATAGAAACCCAAGTGAGTTG
Organism: Stegodyphus mimosarum; assembly: GCA_000611955.2. Taxonomy (NCBI): domain Eukaryota; kingdom Metazoa; phylum Arthropoda; class Arachnida; order Araneae; family Eresidae; genus Stegodyphus; species Stegodyphus mimosarum. Next base: position 400,172 of record KK119787.1, read on the forward strand.
CATGAAATGGCATTACGTACTCCGAAAGTCACGGTGCGGTGTGTACTTTCATCGTGTGGCATTACTGGGCCATATATTTTCCAAATCGACAGAGAAAACGCCACAACTGTTAATTCTGACCGCTACACACACACATAGTAAGAACATGTTTGATGCAACAGCTCCCTAGGTTTTGTAAATTAATTTTTTCAATGGGGGCTACAAGTTAGACTGTTCGTGTGTCCATGGCTGCTTTGACTCCTAGCCGGACTTATTTAAAAAAATCGGTAACATTTCGTGGCCTGCAAGATCCTCAGATTAGGCCTCATGTCTTAGAGGATTTCTGAAGATCAGGATATACATTGATAGACCGCAAGCTGTATCGGAATTAAAAAAAGCACAACAAATTAGAAGTTGCACTGATTTCAACCAGACTCACTTTGTCGAGTGATGGAAAATTTTCCACAAAAAATTAAAATGTTTAAATAGTTACATGTTTAAGGCTCTCACTTGAACGGCATACATTACTCGATTCAAATGTTAAAAAAAAGTAAATATTTTATGAAAAATTGGGTATTTTTTAAATTTCCTGCGTTATTGACGGACCCTGTATATTGAATGCATCTGCAGCATTTAGTTGAAACGTGACAAGTATGCAACTTAGCACGAAACTGAGTCTTTTTAGTCCAAAGGGGCAATTTGCCCTGAAGGTATTAATTTTTGTTTTGACATTTTGCGTTGGTTCACTATAAATGTCAGTTCACTTTTCAAATTGTTGTCATAAAATATTAGAGCACTGTATTATTATATTTAAAGAAATTAAATAATAAATAATCTGCGTAAATGTTTGTACGTTTCTCGCATTGTGATAAAACAATGGTACCTAGAGCCACCCAATTTTGAATGACATAATCCTTCAGCGAATATGGGCATCCGGAAGCCCAAATTTGAAATTTGTTTTATTATCCATATCATATTTTGTAACACTTTAACGAATTTTTTATTAACAAACTCAACGATTTCAAAAAGAGCAATGGTAACACTCTACTACTCTTTGAAATCATTGAGTTTTTGAACCAAAAGTTCGTTAAAGTTTTACAAAGTAGGAAATGTATAATAAAACAAATTCGAAATTCAAAATTCGTGCTTCTAGGTGCCTAAATTCGGGTGGAGGATTACTACATTATTCAAAATTGGATGGTTCTAGGTATCGTTGTTTTTTCAAGTGCGAGAAACAAACATAAATTCATGCAGATTCTTCATTATTTAATTTCTTTGAATATAATACAGGGCGATAATATTTGGTAGTAACAATTTGAGAAGTGATTCGACGCAAAATTCTGTTTCGAAACTGATAGCCCGTCTGGGCTTAACGCCCCTTTAGGGTAAAAAAAAAAAAAGGAAAAAATAAAACAAACGTGTTTAAATTCTTTGGTGTTTTGAGTTTAACTCGGCCTGATTCAGTATATTTCGTTTTTCACTGCAACTGCAAATAACCTAGTGACATTTTTTAAATCAACGGATCTTCTAAACTTTAGTCGTATGTAAATCTTTATTTTCTAACACATCTTTTCATCTGAAAATAGGCCTTGTTTGTTGAAAACATGAGAAAAAAGCAATATATTTAAGTATTTGTAAAATCGTTAAATATTTAAATATCTGCACCAAACTGACTGACTACAAATGGTTGGTAAAATTTTATAATGATTAGGTCTGTAATACTTCCTGTTCTGTAGTTATGTTTGGATAACGCATGATATGTGAGAGACATTATTCATAATGTAATTTAATCGGTTCACATTTAATTAAAATTTCTACTGCAGAATTTAAATTCCGGACTGTTAGGGGCGTGGAATTTTTATTTATGTTACAAAATTTTGCGGTTCATTTATGTGAACCTTTTCACTTCAAAACGTTTAGTTGCTAATAAAAAGCATTATCTTTTTTTATTTAAGGCAGCTCTGGGTATAGCCGACTTGCTGGTTATGGAAATGGAGGAGGAAGGTCTATCTAAGGAAGATGCGGCAGCAAGAATATGGATGTTCGATTCGAGAGGACTCGTAGTGAAAGTAAGATTTCCCCATAAAGAGTTTTTTAAAAGATTTATTCGGTATGTAACTATTAACCTATGGCGAGAGAGTGAAGCCCCAGAGGCTATGCTCTGTTTCTTTAGGCAGTTTAGATCGTTGTCACCCTTTCCCGTCTGTGATCATAATGTGTGTCGTCATTAGCACGTAGAGAAAGTTAGGCGATTTTAGTAAATTAGAAGAGTAGACTCCGCAGCAGTCTTTACCATGGTTATGAATCGTGGCTTCGGAGTAAGAAATGGACTTGGAAGTGCCTGCTCTGAAGTACCAGATTGTGGTAGTAGTTCCTCGGGTTCAGTTTCGAGTGTTCAGACGGCTGGCATGCGTGATATTTTCCATATATAACGTCAATGCTTACTGGCTTCTCTAAAGAAAGTAGTTCTTCAAGGTATTCCACCAGCAGGTTATAATCCTCATGCACTATGCTACAAAAACTTGAAATACATTCTTTGGACAACTAAGAGACTGTTGCTTGTTTAGACATGCAATAACGATTTTGTTGGGAAAATACAGGTTTTTAATATCCTAATTTTTGTATCAGATGTATAATGTGCAACCTGCATATGAGGCAGCTTCGCTTAGGAAGTTCTGCTTGAAGGCATCTGTCCCCATAGCCCTCGCGTGCTTTGCCATAATCATATAAATCAAACCAAACCAAACCAAATGAAGCGTGTACATGAAGGAAGGCTGTATACATTTCCATGTATGTGCAAATAATATGGGAAAATTTTGAAACAGAAAAATATATGCAGGGTTTAAGATGGGGTCTAAGAATATACACAGGGTCTAAGAAATACTTCTTTGAAATCAGGAAGTAAAAAAGAGGGGGAGAGACATTTTAATATTGTAGTCAAATTTACTTATAACGAAGTTTCAAGAGACTAAGTCTTTGGTTTGCTGCATCTGAGAATGTGTTATGCCTGATTCGCCTAGGAAAAGAAGGGGGTAAGTTTGGATTGAAGAAACGTTAAAAGGAGATTAACGTTGCTACACCTACCAAGAACTGTAAATAAATGTAATAATGCAAAAAAATTCTATTAATCTATTTATTAACTTTAATTGAAAAAAAATCATACAGGGTTTGTTCGAAAAGTATCAGGGCTGAATTTTCTTTTAAAACAATTATTCACTGTTTCGACACATGGACTAATAGTTTTCAGAACATGTCCTTTCTGCAACAACACAGCGTTTCCAGCGACTCTGCTAATCACTGAAGGCTCCCTGGAACGCAGAAACTGGAATGCTCTTAACCCTTTTAGTACCGAACGACGATATATCGTCGTTCGGTGCACTTGCCAAAAATACCAACGACGATATATCGTTGCGCCTTTGTTGGGGCCTTATTGTACTCATCACAAGAGGTCTGTGTTTCAAAATAACTTTATAAAATGTTAAAATGGTTCATATTCCATGCTACACAAGTGAAAAAATGGTTATTAGATTTAACTTTTTGTTATATTTTATGCTGATTAGTGCCGCGGGTCTGTATATGTTAGAGCGATAAGATAGAAACGGGACACAGTCGATGCACACATGCCACTTGAATACTCCGATAACTATCATAAACATCATAAAGAAGTCGATTACGGTCCAGAGAAACTATCCCGGGTACCGTTTCTGTTTTATCCCGTTCCGCAACGATCTATCGTCCTTGGTATTTTTGGTAAGTGCACCGAACGACGATCTATCGTCGTTCGGTACTAAAAGGGTTAAGCTCCCTCGTTACGGCCTCTTGAATGGCCTGTGCTGAATAGCGACGCTGTACTTTCATGACCCTTTTCAGTCGGGGAAATAGGAAGAAGTCTGAAGGAACGACATCTGGGCTGTAGAGTGTCCTGTTTGCTCAGGAAGTCCACGACAGCAAAGGCGGTATGGCTACGCGCATTGTCGTGATGGAGTCTCCATGATCCAGCGATTGCTGGACGTACGTGGGCAACTCGTTTTCCGAGTCTTTCAAGTACAGGTACAGCCTAAGCGTCGTTCCCCGACTGAAAAGGCTCATGAAAGGACAGTACCACGGCTCAGTGCATGCCATTCAAGAAGTCGTAACGACAGAGCTGATGAGTATTCCGCTTTCTGCGTTCCAAGGAGCCTTCAGTGATTTGCAGTCCCTGAAATGCTATGTTGATTCAGAATGGACATGTGTTGAAAACCATTAAGTCGATGTCTCAATATTGTGAATAAACATTTTTTAAAAATGCAGTCCGACTACTTTCTGGGCAAACCCGTTATTAAAAAATACTTTTCTCTCTCAAAGCAACTGACGGCTTTTCAAAAAAAAATGTTGAATTATCTTCAAGCGAGTCAAAATTAAAAATAACTTACATTTTTCAGCTCTAAATAGTGCACTACTTTAATAGTTATGTGGTTTACTTTACTCCATTTTATGGTGTTTCTCTTGAATGCTGTATCAGTTTGTGTTATTATACATTCGGCTGTTTTCATACCCTGTTTATAGTACGGAGAATGATTAGTTAAGGTGAAAAGGTTAATCCGCAATTTCCTTTTTTTAACCGGTGAGGAAAATTATGTGAAAACCATAGCATTTTATGAAATAGGTTCACAACCTACACAATCACTTAGGTTTGTGAATTTTGGTTTGGTTACTGTACACAAATCGCTGAGCCCTCTCAAAACGATGGCAGCTATTACCTGGTGGAATTATATAAATAATCAATCTTTGTTTCAAAAATAGTACCAGTAGTTAAATATAATGTAGGCGTGGTAATTTTAGAACATGTTAGTAGAATGCACACTGCACGGTCCATGAAAACACGATAATAAGACGTAGAACTCAAGTGCGTCTGCAGTAATCCAGGTTACAAAGCTTTCAAACTACGACTTAAACTCAATTATTATTTTAGCATAAGCAGAGAATGTTTCTATATCTTAAATAAGGCTGAGTTTAAGCACCAGATGTTATACTGTCATGCAGATTTTTTAACTGAAAAGAAATTCAGTCGGAGGTACCGTTCCATTTATGTGTTTCATCAAAATTATTCTTGGGCTCCTTTGATGACTTTTAATGTCGCATATATGGCCTGTTGCTATTTCTTTTTATAATTTATGAAGGCAAAATTTAATGAAGTACAAAGACGGAAGAGTTGCGCTGGAAATCAAACTGAAGGTAATACTTTATTTGCCATCATTTCAGATAAGCTAATATATGCAGCCAGTTAAAACGAAAATGCTTTGTGAATCTATAAAAGTGTAAATAATCATCGCAAAATGAAATAATTCATAAAATATTTTACTTAAACTACGCCAGAAAATATTATACAATTCATTATGAATATGCAAACTTATTTCTAATGAATGATGTCATTATCTTTTAGGATCGAGACCCGTCCTCTCTAAACGGACATAAGGTACTGTATGCAAAGGACCATGCTGCCACCAAGGATTTAGAAGCAATGATGGACCATATAAAACCTTCCGTACTTATAGGTAAATTACTAATTTAAGCCATTCCACAGCAATCAATAAAACGGACCCGTTAATTTCGCAGTTGTACTTAAAATTCAAATAGTTTCTGTGCAGGTAAAAATCTTAAAAATCATTAAAATATTTCTAAAGTCTTTTCTCTATTACAATAAACAAATAGCTTAATGGTAGTACAAGTTGTTCCGCCATACCGTATGTTTTAAGTTCGGGAGTATCAATAAGTAAAGTATTTCGACTCTTTAACTTAATAGCGTATTTTGATTCTTAAACCATTTCTAATATTTTTTGTTTTGTGCCTGCAGAAATAATAATTTCATTTTAAATAGTGTCTCTTAAATAAAGAGTAACTTTTCATTTAATTTTTTAAAAAAAATATCTGGATATGATGCAAAAGTTATGCCATTATCGAGTAAAATGTTGACATTTTTCACTCCTTTTAAAGTATTGACATTTCTACTAAAGAGATCCTCTGAAGAATCTCTGAGAACTATGTGATAAAATCTATACTTGGCAAATATCGTAAACGTCCTGTGTGTAAGTATTCTTCTGCAGATTGCTAATATTTCTACCGAGTTTCGAATAAAAATATGTTACTGTGCTAGAATAGATTGCTAATATTTTTCCTGAGTTTCGTTTAATATTTCCTGTGTTCCGTACATTTGTCATATAACAGCATTTAAAATTCGCTTTTTCGATATGCGCAGAACTTACTCATGTTTGGCATTTTACGTACGTGCACACAAGGGCCCTAGTACTTACCATTCTTCGCATTACTGAGACTAATCAAAACAAGTAATATAGGAGGGTAAAATTCGCGAATCCATACATTCACGTGTTGAGCATGTCCGAACTTTTTAGCCGCGCCACTCATGAAGCAGAATATAAAAGCAAAGCGATTAATCGGTAATCGAATTTACTGATCATCTTTTGTCATCGATTTAATCGTGCGATCTAGGTAATAAATCTTTATTTCTTGAAGAGATCTGTTTAAATACGCTACTGAACACGTTGAAAATATAAATACAAGAAGAGAAGGTTACAGAAGCTGAGACTTAATAATATCTAGAATCATATTAATGCTATGCAAATGATCAAGACAGAAAGAAAATATTCAAATCGTCTCGATTTATTAAATAGGAAATATGATCGCTACTCGCGGCAATAATCCACTCAACACTGGCATGCTTTCAGTGAAGTTTTAGAGTCTCGTATTCTTTGATAACATAAACTGGCACGCTCTAGAAGGACAGTAGAAGAATTATCCTATGGTTTTAACAACAAACAAAGTTAGAAGAAGCGTGTAAATGACCCTTTTATTCGATCACAAAGAGTTCATAGTCGACCCCACTTGGGTTTACTTAAACACACAGGAAGGCTCTGGCTCGTAGAACTCTAATGGGACAAGCCTCACGCCACAGAATGAAATCGCTACGAAGTGAAATTGAACGTGGCTTAGGCAAAACGCACTCTAAAATCGACTTCCGAAAGCTTCGTTAAAATAGCATTTCTTTCTCCCTTAATTTGAATATACACGCTCTAACTGATTTACATTGCGACCGGAAAGTTGCTTTAACTAAAAAATTAACTAGTGGTCAAAATAAATAAATTCTCACAAGGTCATTAATCATTATCTGAATAATGTTCTGCCACATTACAAGGAAATCTCGACGAAGAGGCTGGCTGCAAAAATCTTTTTTAGTCAAGACTTCATAATGGACAAGCAGTAAAACGTACTTTATTTGCCTATTCATTTTCTTTAGAATCTGTTCTTGATCATAATTCTTCTAACAGCTGTATGATGTGGTGAGTCGCCATCCTACTGATATCAATTGTTTCACATTTTCAATCTCGAAAATCGCAAAATCCTGGAGCGTATCCAGATATACTCTGGTAGACAATGTACTTTTGATCGAGACAAAAGTGATGTGTTTTTGAAATATTGAAATTCAATGACTGATCTGAGAAACTTAAATACATTAGTTGATACTCGCTTACTTCGAACAGCTTATAGTTAATGTGTCGTATTATTTCTTTTGCTGACGCCCGTAACTGGGTCTTGAAATATATGTATCGGAGATTATCTGTATTAATGGATATGATTATCTATGTTTCAGTCCGTGCTCTTATAATTTCGTTCCTTCATCTGCATGTTTTTCTGAAATCCTGTTTCTGTTTCAGGTGCTTCTGCACAACCTTCAGTATTCACAGAAAAGGTGCTTCGATCGATGTTAAGTACATGTGACCGTCCTATAGTTTTTGCCCTGAGCAATCCAACAGACAAGGCCGAATGTACTGCAGAAGAAGCTTACACTTACACTGATGTGAGTATACTAAGAATGAGGATGGAAGGAAAGTAATAGTTTTAATTTAATATTTAACCAATCAAGGGGACAGCCATTAAAGCAATTTGGCTTAGTGTTATTATCTTTATTCATTTAGCTATCAAAGAATTGTCTAAAAGATCACCTTTTTTTAACCCGATTTGAAAGTATTCTTTCTGTAAATAAGTTATGAATATTATTTGGAGGCACTATATATGCAGCTGGCTAATTAATCATCGTTAATATTTAGTTTTTTGCCCTGTTTATTTCTAATGCATTAAAAAAAATCGAGCAGTTTTGTGTAATTTTTTCTGCCTATCCCCCGTTTATAATTGTTGATTTTAATAGGAGAAGAAAGAAGCAGTACTGTAAAGACAGTTTTTTTTTCAAAAGTTTTTGCATTACTGTAAAGACAACTGCATCTTCTTTCTGAAAAGGAAGATGATGTAGTGATCTTTACAGTACTGCAAAAAAGATTTCTATTCGGAAAGAATAACGCAGTAATCTGAAAAACGGTGATAATTTTAGGGCCACTAGAGGCCGAGTGGTTTAAACCGTTGAGCGGCAGTAGGGCAATTTCAATTATTAATTATAATATATAATTATAATATATAATTAATAATTGAAACTGCCGTACTGTCATCAGGTATGCCTCGGGCTTTATTTTTGTTTAAAACTGAAACTGATAAGCAAAGAAGCATGAAATTTGCTAATTATTGGTGTACACAGTACATTTGAGTAAGAATTCTTGAGGTTATTTCGAAACTACAGTCAGCCCTAAAATTAATTTCTTGGCGAATTAGTGAAGTTCTTTCATTTGTATAATAGATTTGAAAGAAATTTTAGTTATAAGATTGGCGAATAGTTAACTAGCCAAAGCATGTATCGAAATAATCTAAAAAGGAATAGGATTGGGGCCTGATTACCACCCTTTAATCTTATTTTTTCTCGTGAAAGCAAGGAAAGTGAGCTTTCACCCCCTAGAGAGAACTCCTTAGACCTTTGTATCTAGTGTTGCAAACGTCTCAAGTGGTCACTAAACTGGATTTAAAAATATTTTAAACATTTAATAGTAGTATAATAGCAAAATAGTGTACTTTTATAACTCACTTTCTTTTTTGAACAGGGCAAGTGCATTTTTGCCAGTGGTAGCCCATTCCCTGCTGTCACCGTAAATGGTCAGACGTTCCATCCGGGCCAAGGCAACAACGCTTACATTTTCCCAGGTGTCTCCCTTGCCTTAATTGCATGTGGTGCTCGGTCTGTGGGTGACCGTGTCTTCCTAGTGGCAGCCAAGGTAAGGAATTGATTCCCATTAACGACATCCTTTTCCAGAAACTGAAATCTTTAAAAGATTCTCAGATACATATAAGCTTAATGGCATATTTATTCGTATCTAGTTAGGGATATGCGTGTTATTGTTGAAAGATTTATGATGCCTTTAATTGTTAATTCGAAACTGTAGTATTGGAAAAAGAATTAATTTGGTCCAAAATTTGCTTTAAAAATTTCCAGTGAAGAAATGTTTGAAGTTGAAAATTTTATGATGTATTGGTTTCTGTTTTTGTAAGGCACATGATTAATGGATTTTGTTTTGTTATTTTGTAATTGCTTTTCAGAATCAAAGTAAGAGTGAAAAAAACAAGCGTAAAAACGAGCACTGAAGTATTTCTCAGCCATTTTGTCTAGGTAGCTTCATAAGATGTCTCGTACATAATTTATGTCATTCAGAAAGATTTTATAGAAAATCTTATGCTAAATTTACTATTTACTCATTTAGTGCATTTTATTTTAATCCAGGCTGAACCAAATTGTCAACATCTGCAAGATTATTTAATTTACTATTATCTTCCTAAAAAAAAATCTGGTATAGATTTATCTTGGACTATAATTCATTTTATTTTGAGAAAGGCAGTTCTCTAATTGTGTTGTGTTTAGTCTATATTTTAAAACTTCATTTTAGAATGAAATTTAGTTAAATAAATCTCATTTCTATAAGTGATGATTTCAAAAATTTAAATTAATCAAAATATTCAATAAAAATTTGAAAATTTAAAAATATTTAAAAAATTATTTTGTGACTGAAAAGTTTTTGTTTAAGAAACGAAAAAAAAAATAATGCTTTATATTGTTAATCAAATTATGAACGTTATTATTAGCATTGGAAATTTAAATAAATTATGTTTAATGTTTCGAAGAATTGAATACTACACTGAATTAATTTTTCTAATCTTATAATTATGGGTTACATATTATAGGCTTTGGCGGATCAAGTGACCAAAGAAAATATGGCAGAAGGTCGCGTCTATCCTCCTTTAGATACAATTCGCAAAGTGTCGCTGACAATTGCTGCCAAAGTAGCCCGCTTCCTGTTCCAAGAAGGCCTTGCTACTTATAAACCCGAACCTCCCGATTTGGAGACATTCCTGGCGTCGAAACAATACAGCTATGAATATGAAGCTTAAAACTAAATGTGATGTAAACATTTGCAATTATATATGTTTATTAAAGTGTGTGTTGTTATATAAAAGAGAGAATAAATATTACAATCTATGTTTATTTTCTTGTGTTTATTCTTTTGCTACGTTGTCCTGAAGTTTTTATTCTTAATGTTCTGCAGATATTCGTTAGAGATGATATTTGATTTGAGCAAATGAATCCGGTTAATTCTTAAAATATTTTAAGTATTAGCACCCTATCTGTACTCCCTCCTCCCTAAAAAAGTGGATTCGCCTTCTTCCATTTGAAGTATCAATTCAACTTTCGCTTTTTCAAGTGAAACCTTTGTTTGAAGTAAGGTGGACTTGCTTGAAATAAAGTTCTGCCAACCGGAAAGTTGTGTAACAGCTTGTAATAAATGTAGAAGATCGTTCGTAACAAATTTACGAAGAAATCAAAATAGAAATAGTTTTTTTCTTAATCAAATTTTGTTGTTTAATGTTATTTGAACAATCGCTGTCCTTCCAAAGCTCTGTCTCTATGCATTGTCGACACAGAAAGCTGAAATAGTACAAGACGAGTAATAAGGTATTGTAAAGTATATGCAATAAATTAAAGACAATAAAGTACATTAAACGTACTTTAGCGTCCGTACGCGTATCCAATTCGTAACAAGGAATCCTTTTTCAATTTAGTTATCAAAAAACGAGTTTAATCTGTTTTCTACATCCTGTTCATCCAAACTGTCCATTCAAACATCTCAGACGAACGGCCAGGAGCATATGAATAAGCATAGGGTTGAGGTGACAGTATGATTCATTGCTTGTTCAAACTCATTGGGATCACATTACAAATAGCTTCACCGCGATTAAAATTAAGGGTAATATTAGCAGCTGTAATATCGGTTGAGCCAGAAACATGACAATGAGAAATTTTAAATTAGGAAAAAAAGGGTCCATCAAAAACATGTGTAACGCTAACATAAGCAGTAATATGAAAAGCGCAGGTAATAACAGCTGTGGTACCAACTAGAAGAAACAGGCTAATGAAAGGTTTTTAATTATGCAAAAAGAGGTCCAAGCTCCATCCAAAACATCTGTGATGAACCTGCAATGTGCACACGCATATGAAGAACTATAAGTCTGCAGAAAATCATAGGATTCATTTCTTATTCAAACACAGTGGGTTCACATGACAAATAACTTTTTCGCAGTTACAGCTAATATTAGCAGCTGGGATATCTAATGGAAGAGAAACACGCCAATGAAAAACTAAAAAAAAAATAGGATCCGCCCCAAAAAAAAAATCTTAATTGGCTAAAACATGACTTCAAAATATTGATTTCAAGGGTGATCAAACACAGGTCTCCTTTCTTTTCTGCTCCCTCCCCAAGAGAAAAAAAAATTGGTAGTGTCGTAATATATGCATAAGGTAGTGTCATTATTTGCGAGGTTTAAAGTGCAGAGGACTAACTCATGTATTTGTTTAATAATTGTTATCGTTAGGTATTTACTATTCAATTCCGTTTTCTAGTTTCACTGTATCATTTAGACTGTGCTTTGATTGAAACTCATTTATACGGATCCCACTGCAGTTGCTGCTGTAGAGCAATCGGCAGAAAAAACAAACTGCAAACTTTAAAATGCAGATTTGAAATGGTTAAACTATTCTTAAAATATCAATATATTAAATTATTATGATAAAGCCCCTGAGGACTGTGTCTTAGACGGGCTTTCTAAATGCCTAGTATTCACAATATATATGAGGAAAGGCTTTTTCATTCGTGGTTGGACCACTGGTAAGCTAAAAGTTGAATAAATATTCAGTTTCTAATAAATCTGAGAGGCTGAATTAGATATACATTTGAAAAATTTTAGAAGTTAAATATTTATTAGAAATTATATTAAATTTATTAGCCCAAAGGGCGTTAGCCCAGAAGGGTTATTAATTTCGTTTTGGCATTTTGCGTTGATTCACTTTTTAAACTGTTTCCACCAAATATTACAGCCCTGTATTATATTTAAAGAAATTAAATAATGAAGAACCTGCATAAATGTGTTTGTTTCTCGCATTGTAATAAAACAACGGTTCCTAGAACCATCCAGTTTTGAATAACGTAATCCTCCACCGAATATGGGCATCTGGAAGCCCTAATTTGGAATTTGTTTTATTATCTATTTCATATTTTGTCGGACATTAAAGAATTTTTGATTAACAAACTCAAAAATTTCAAAGCGAGGAATGGCAACACTGTGCAGGAAAAAAATATATCTCCAGTTGGCGAGACCATGTATGGGAAATTCTAAAGAAATGCTCATTTTAAAACTAGTATTTTGCGATATTGCTGTGGGATTGAATTTTATGGTTTAAATGCGAAGAACATGACATTTAATAAATAAAGGTAACACACAAAACGTTAAAAAAAAGCCCGTTTGGACGTAATGTAAAATTTGAAAACTTTTTTTTTAAAATTTAAATTAGGGCTGTTAAGTTGATGGGTATAAAGAACGATTTTTAAAGTATCCGCTACCTCCATAAGAATTCAAAGGTTCTAAATATAAAAATGATTCAGTTTTGCTGCCAGTTACATTTTGGGTCAAGTTGCGGCCTATGGCATTTTATGCTGTGATGCCGTACGTAATGAAACCAGCAATCAGTAACTGCAATATGAAAACCTATTTTTGGCCAGTTCTGAATATATGTAAAATCTCTAAATTCTCAGTTTGCCCACTGGTTCTGGAATTTGATGTTGCATGATTTATTTAACAGCTTGCTTGTTGGAATATGGCAAAGGACACGAGAGCTTTCTGCCTGAGGAAATGGTTGCCTTCCTGGAAGATTTTCGAAAGCAAACTGACTCGCATTCACATCACATATAAGAACAACACGGCATAATCACATCACACCACACCACAGAACAGAACAACCGCAGGAACAACATGCAGCCAGCTCGTTGGCTTAAGATCGAACTCCCAGGATTCAGTGATCTTAACCACTCGGCCTCTAATGAGGTTCATTCAACATATCTTCCAACATATTAACATTGCATCAGGTTTGATTTTTGTCTTCCATCTCATTCACTAGCATTATATAGATTCTTATGGAAATAGGTGCATGTGCGCATTCTAGAGACTTTTCAAAGTCGTTGAACTTTCTTTTCAGATTTTCGCAGCAAATATCAATGTTCCATTCTGCAAATTTGGGTAAATTTTATGAATTAACTTCTGTGTTTTAAATTAATAGATGCTAAGGCAGGAGCTGAACAAGCATTACATTGAAGATATCTGATGAACATGCATCTTAAATGGCTGTTTGAGGTTTCGAAATAATTTCATGTTAATTTCATTTTGGATAATTATTATCACTTAACAATGGAAAGTATTTTTATTCATCTTATCTCTTAAACAGTTTATAAATAAATAAATATAAGTTATAACAAAATACGATGGCTGCCTTAAGAAACGATTGGCGACTTCAAAATTAACTATTCTAGATTTATATTCTTCCTCTAAATTCATCTGTTCTCCCAAATTCGAGATCTTTCCATGTCGCATAACGCAACTTGAAAAATCAAACAAAAACCCAAAATTAACCAATCACAGATTAGCTACAGTTTATGCATCTACTTTGTAGTATGAATACTGCTTTGCAAAACAACTACGTAGTTCCTTTTCGTAACTTCTGCCTTGCAAACAACTCAGTTGTTCTGTCTAAATTTGTCGTACGTTTAAAATCAGAATAAATAAAAAAAATATCGTAGTCAACTATGATTGGATAAATGCCTTGTCTGTCAAAAGTGAGCTGATGCAAATTATCATGGAATAAAGTTGTGTTTAGAAATGTGCATAAAAAATACTATATATATATACTATATGTAAAACCTTTTTGGAAAATCCAGATATTAAATGAAATTTTAGGATCTCAAAACAAGCTGTTAAATTAAATCTGGAAAATCGAAAATTTGTTTTATAGAAAATTACTGAATTCGTAATATCGAGATGAAATGAAGATGCGTTCAATGACTGATTAATCTGACGCTGATTATATAAATAATGCAAAAAATGATAAAATAGAAAACGTTTTTTCAAAATTTAATGGTATGAAAACAAAGCTGCAAATTATTAATTGGGGAAAAGTATGAAACTAAGTGGAATAAATAGTACAGATTTCAGCCTTTAAACTAAGATATGTAATATAGTAAAAAGGTTTCTAGAGATTAGAGACATTTGATTGTATACCAGTGTTTTCATATATGGTACTAGCAGCTAGATTATTCACACAAGTAATTTATTTGCCGTGTGTCCTAGAAAAAAAAAACTGAACGTTTAAGCTTAGGTTATTTAAATACGCCAAAGCACACGAGGGCTATCCGCCTAAGGTTAGGGAAGACATTGTGGAGGACTTTTTAAGGGAAATTATATCCTACTCACATGAGAAACACACGCATTACAAATGAGAAAATCCAGCCCTACGCCTGGGCTCGATCCCAGGTAAAACTACCAGTATTCAGCGGTCTTAATCACTAGGTCATCTGGGCGACCTATCGCAAGCCTAAGGTGCAACAGTTATTCGCGTTGAAAATGAGGTTTAGAGTGGTAGGTGCGATTTTTTCATAAAGAATGCAACACTATTACGCATTTCAAAACAGCAGTTAGTCTGAGAAGTTGGTTCTAAACTGCAAAGGCGTTAGTAACGAAGGCTGCGGAAGCCTTTACAAGCTAATGTTTCAAGGATGAGCTTGACAATAATGACATTAATATACAAAGTATTATTATTACTAAGTAAAAGGATTTCTCTGAAGAAATGTCTGTGAACGTAAATATGAATGAGTACGAGCTCTAGAGCACGAGTTTCAGAGAAAAACAAATCTGATGGGGACACCACATTACTTCCTTGTACGGCCTATTAAAATTATATATATTTTTTCCTGCATTTCTTCCAAACTTATATCCTCGAATTTTATAAGATATATATTTCTCATTTAGTTTATTCAGTTCTCATTTCGAGGCAAGGCAAAAATACATGAAAACTCAAAACATCTTCGTTAAAACTTTTAAATTTCAGAAAAATGTAGAACAGCAAATACAGTTAAAAAGAGCTTTAAAAAAATTTTTTATAGAATTAATATTAGAGTTTCTACACAAAAACAGCGGCCAGCGGGCACGAAGACAGATTTTCGGTGCACACAATTGAAAGTTTACTTTTAATCCCACTCTGCAAAAAGACACCGAAATTCCTGGCGACTTCGTTAGGCGTAACTCCACTTAAACTTTTAAACTGTTGATGATTCTACAGCTACCACATGCAGATTAACATAAAAACCTTAATCGGAGTATAAAAACAACATAACAGAATGGGAGTATATATATATATACGTTTGGTGGGGCTAATTATTGTAACGAAAAAGGAAGGTGCACAACTGCATGCTATAACAGTTGCATATACAAAATTTCAGTATTCCACGTCTACTCGATTTGAGTTATACAAGATGCATACGTACGTACGCTGCGAAAAAAAAGGGAGGGGACAGTTCTATGTCTCCCGTTCTACTGGGCCGATTGACGAAATTCAAATTGCATTTTTCATGTCTCGAAAGTGCGACTTAGGATGTATTTACATATAGCATTGTTCTAACATAGGTATTTTGACACAACATCGGACTTTTTCTGAAATAACATATCAATTTTTTTTCCATATTTCTATTCTACGACTCAAATTATGCCTAGATATTAAATTTTGTAATTTTTTGGTGAGAAATTGATTCGAGATATTTAAAAATTTATCCTGGTACATTTTGTTTTCAGTTTTCGCCAAAAATTATTCACTTGGCGAACTTCTTAATTTATAGCAACCTATTTTCGTTTCATTTTTTCCCATTGTCCACAAACAGAAAAAAGTCATCGTTCATACTTTCAAATAATTTTAACAAACTTTCAAATAATTTAAAGTGCGTAAACCACATTTTCATTATTAGCGCTTGTAGAGACATTAGGTTAATTACAAGCAGGAGCGATGAAAAATATGCACTGCCTTCGCCGGGGATCGAACCACGGACCTCTGAAATACCGGCTCAGTGTGCTGACCATTACACCACGAAGGCACGCTAAGAATGTGGGAGATATACCTTATACGCTTATTATAAATACGCCAAATTATAAAATGTGCCAAAATGTAAATTCACGTATATCTTAGTAAATTTTAAATAAAAAAAAACTCTAATTTTTTGTAGGTATGCTTAGAACTACTGAACTATTTTAAGACGATGGCAAAAATTTTATAGGTTACAGTTCAAAATTTTTTTTCGAAAAATTTATAAAAATTATTTAAAAATACAAATTTTAAAAATAAGTCATAAAAAATCGGCCGGCGAATTTTATTTGGAATGAACGATTTCGAAATATGAAAAATAATGATTTCGAAATATGAAAGGAAGAATCAAATAAGTTTAAAAAAAAGATATAGTAATAAATATGTATATCATTCGATTCACATTGTGGAGCTAAAATTTTGAGAGCTCATTCTTTAAAAACTATTCTTGCGATTTTTTACAAAAGTTGGCAGTTTGGCATCATTTGAGTCGTAGAATCGAAATATGGAAAAAAATTGGCGTGCCATTTCAGGAAACGTCCAAATTTTGTGTCAAAATACCTGTATTCGAACAATGCTAAATATAAATCTAATACATACTCTAAGTCGCGTATTCGAGACATGAAAAACGCTAGTTGAATTTCGTCAATCGGCCCTGTAGAACGGGAGATATAGAACTGTCCCCCCTTTTTTTTAGCAGTGTACACACAGACGTCACAAAAAAATTTCTTCTGAATCCGTTTTAAATTCATTTTACCATCCGTTTTGGGAAAATGGCTCCTGTATTGTGATCGTACGTATAGATGTCGTGCAAAAACATTCAAACAGATTTGATTTTTCAGAAAGGATATTTTCATTGAAATATGACACTGGAAATGTTTCGCGATTACTATAATTCCTTTACTACGTGCGATGAAGGGGGGAAAAAGCAATGAAGGCTAAAAATGAAAGCAAAAAGGCAATGAATGAATCGAAATTGTAGCAACGTCAAAAGAGGGTAGAACATCTAATTGCAAGAGAAATACGCTATAGCAGAATTTAAAATTAGGCAAAAAAAAAACTTTTGATTGGCGTAGAGTTTTTTATTTATAGTTGATCTGGGGTAAAACTGATGATTTCGAGAGGGCATTATTTCAGGCAGGGGATCAGATATTTTTTTAGGGATAAAATTATTTCGCCATGTGTTAGTTTATACTATTGCTTATGGCTAATCGTTCTATAATCGATAAAAGTTTTTGAAAAACCAAAGGTTTGCTTAAAAGGGTATTATGTATTCACGATTAATCTTCCGAAGTTAAATAAGGAGTCGTAGTTGCGGCAGTGAATGAGACTGGGGAACTAATCAATGAAAAGCTGAAGCTTCAGCTGAAAACATAAGTTTTCAGCCGAAGCTTGAGCTCTCTCTAAATTAAAATCATGTGGAAAAGGTACACAAGTTGAGCACAAGAATAGACTAGCCGCAGAGGATGGTGTAGCCAACGTTAATGAAGTAGCTGTTGAAAACTGGTTGCCTTCCTATAGAGCCGCATATTCAGGGACAGCTTCTCTACTGCACAGTATCTAAATTTCTCCTAAATCATTAGGTTAATGCAGTTGTTTTCCAAATGGTGCGCAGCGGGTGGACGTGATCCTTATTTATATTCAAATAAATAGCAATTTTTCTATGATATAAATAAAGCGAACATGAAAGCGTAACTTCCAATGCACTATTCTATTCCGAGTTCGGTTTTGCCAGTTCGTTTGCAAAAATGACAGCTGAATAGTCAAAATGACAAAGTTATGCTAGAAATTATGAGCGTAAATGAATAAGTAAACTTTGAGCTGCTTGGATACATTGATGATAGTTGTTTTGCATCGACCTCTCCCAGTAGTTAAAAACAGTCATCTTTCAGAAAGCTTCTGATGCTGTTTTATTATGTTCTATCTTATTACCCATGGCAAAGAATTTGATAGATAGCGTATGACTGCTGATTTGAAAGCGCCTTTCTAATTTGTGAATTTTATGAAAAATTTACAATTTCAAATTCTCAGGAAGTTGCATTTTTCAGCAAAGTATGGTAAATAATAGAACCTGAAGAGAAACCTCTTGTATTTCGTACCTGTAATCGATGACTGTATTAACAAAATACATTCGTGTATTTGAAATGTGTTATGGGTTTTGATTTAGGCAAGATATCTGAATTTATGTTGATAAAAAAATTTTTAACCAGAGACCTCAGGCTCTTAACATTGTTTTTTTTTTCACTTACACGTTTCAACATTATTTGTGAAAATTTGAATATATGAGTAAATGAGTGCATAAAAGTGAATGTTATTTATTTTATGCCCCACCAGCGGCATAGCGGAAAGGTCGCCAAGCACTGGATTTCGACCTGGATTATATTTCAGGAGAACGAACTGCCTGCATAGGCATCTTCATGGTCTAACGTGAGTACGAGCCAGTTTCTCTTAAAAAGTCTTCCATGAAGGCATTTGTTCCGTGAGCAAGATAATTTTACTTTACCATGATTATTTTGCTTTATCATGATCAAATAAACCAAATACTGATTTCTTTTTTATTAATAATATTATCTTAGGTTTTGAGAGCGAAAAATCGATGATGATTGATAACTGAAACTTCTTTCTTCCTCAGCTAGTAGTTTGTTAGCAAGTTATTCGAATATGGCAAAGTATGCGAGGACTATTTATTCAAGGCAGGGATGCCTTTAGGAAAGGCTTTCTAAGAGAAACTAACTCCCATTGACATTATACAAGCAGAAAACCAAACCTAGAGCCGTCAAATTTTGAATAACGTACGTTTCCACCCGAATATGGGCATTTAGAAGCCCAAATTTGGAATTTGGAATTTGTTTTTTTATCAATTTCATTTTTTATAAACTTTAACGAATTTTTGATTAACAAACTCAACGATTTCAAAGCGAGCAATAGCAACACAGCACGGGGAAGAAAAAAAAATATCTGCAGCTCGCGAGACTGTGTATCGAAAATTCTAAAGATATGCTCGTTTTAAAATTATTTTACGATACTGCTGTTGAACCGAATTTCATGGTTTAAATGAGAAGAACATGATATTTAATAAATAAAGGTAACACACAAAACGTTAAAAAAACGCCCCTTTGGGCGTAATGTAAAATCTGAAAGCTTTCAGATTTTTTTTTGTGATGCTGAAGACATGAAAAATGAGCAGTGCCCTCACCGGGATTCATGCCTGGACCTCTCGAATACGCGCCGAGTGTACTACTGTTACACCACGAAGGCATGCTGGAAAGAGGGAGGAAATACCTTATATTAGTATATGCCATTTGCCTGCTTAGAGAAGAATGTAATACTAAACTGTACATTTGTTTTTCGTGTCGCATTAGGATCGTCCTACAAGGTCTGTATTTTGCGTATAAGTCACGGGAGCAGAGAGCCGAACTTAGCATGCAGGGGGCGGAGCAAAGAGTCAGTGAAGGACCAATCGTAGAGTCATCTCTCGGAAGACCGAAGCCACCTTCCCTCTACGATGGCATAGGCTGCCCCTTTGGTAGCAGTAACCTGGTCCTATGTAATGTCCCCAGAATGGTGACTGTATAATTCTAAGCTCATATTTGCAAACCTGGTGAGTGGGTGGAGGAGAATATAACATTTATATCTTCACTCGTATATTAGGCAATGGCAATGTAAAATTTAGGGAAGTTTATGCTACCGAACCTAAACTTTTGAAAGGCTCCATGGCTGAAATTGTCAGAAAATGCTCTTTTGGCAAATAATCAACCATTCGTATTCTCATCCCGTTCAACTGTTGAAATATTTTGAATCCTCTCGTAGTATGATTAATGCATAGCCATTTTTCTGTTTTCTAGATAACTTCAGTCATTTGTCTAGATGGACTCATTCGCTTTTCAAGCACCGTCATAAAATGTTATACGTTCGAGTATCATCGTAGTTCACGAAGCTGTAACTGATTTATATGGTATTAAATCGTCATTTCCTTTTTGGTAATAAAATTCTCAAGAATATGTATTTTGTTTTTTAAGTATTTCCCTTTCTTGACACGAAATAAAAAAAAAGTGCCCGCTAAATATATATCATAATAAAATGGATCTTTTTTTTTTCTGTATATATATCGTTTGTTTTCAAGTATTTTAGTATGGAGAATAATGACAACAATAAATTCTTTCGCCTGCAAGTTTTTTGCTATTGTTACGTTATAATTTGGGAGGAACTCGTGGAAACAGGCGAATCTGCTGAAATTGCACATTATTGTTAAGCAAGACCTCTTTATGAAGTTTCGAAATTAAGCATTTGTTACCAATGCCAACACAGATGTTCAAAAGAAAGGAGAACTGGTAACTGAGCAATATGGCCGGATTAAGATCTTTAAAGGCCCTTTAAGCACTTGAAAGATCTTGGTGCCCTCACATATTTTTAAATTTAACTGTTACTCCATTAGAGTAAAACATAATCGTAAGCAGTTATTGGAAATGCTTTGCAATTGGCACTCGATAACCGGCAATATCAAAATAACGGCACTTTTGGCGATCTAAATTTAAACACGAAATCCAATCCTATGAGATAAAAATACAGAGGCTGTTCGCACATTTTTTAGACAATTTTGGTAAGCGGTAATAAAACATCGTTTGCTGCAAAAGAAGTAATTGAAATTGTACTATGTTTTTAAAAAGTCAAAATTATTGTCTGTGGCTCGAAAGTTTTGTTTTTATTCAAAATGGCGAATTTAACAAAGCAGTGGTTCGAAGGCTACATTTACGCTCTTTCCGAAGAGAAATATGCATACTCCGTTATCTAAAAACGATGTGAGAGTCATGGTTTTGTGATATCTAAAGCGTCGATAGGTAATATCATCAACAAGAAAGTCAAAAAACGTCAAATTGGAGCCTCCAGTGGGACAAAAATTCCAAACAAGTATCCAAGGAAAAAACGGACATCTTCGACTATTGCATAGGTACGTTGTTTAATGTTAAAAGAAAATCCCCTTAGTCAAAGGACAGTTGCAAAGTCATTAAAATACTCGGTTTCCGCTGTAAACAAAATGATAAACGTTGATTTAAATCTTAAGAAAGCGAAAAAATGCAACGTGCATTTTTCCAAAGCATATCGCTCGACGCGGGACACGCTGCAGAATTCTATATGAGAAACACTTATCCAAAGAAAAATGGAAAACAGTTGTCACAATAGATGAAGCATGGATGTATTTAAATGACTGTAAGAAAAAAAGAGCCATTTATTATCATAAAAGGGGAGAAAAAAATTCAAGTACATGGTTCAAAGACTCGAAAGAAAGTTTTTCCAAGGGATTCATAATTGTTGCTGTTTTTCTTATAATGGCAAGTTAAAAATAAAGAGAGTGCAAAAAAATGTCAAGATGAACTCCAAATACTATCAGGAACATATTTTATTTTATCGCCAATTTTTCTGAATGAAATACCATCGCTTTACCCACAGTGCCATCCATCTGTGAGACTCCATCGGGACAAAGCTAGCAGTCACACATCAAAATCCACTGTAAATTTCCTAAAAGAAATGGAACAAAAAACTGGTATCAAGGCCATACCCTTCACTAAGTCACACATCAAAATCCACTGTAAATTTCCTAAAAGAAATGGAACAAAAAACTGGTATCAAGGCCATACCCTTCACTAATTTCCCTACTCAATCTCCCGATGTGTCACCTATGGATTTTTGTGCTTTCGGACTTTTAAAAACTGCATTATCCAAACGTTGTCCCAAAACCCTAACAGTACTCTGGAAAGCTGTTCGGGAGGAATGGGACAGAATACCTCTTCTGACACTTCAAAAGGCGTTATTATCCTGGAAATTGCGGTGTCGAAAAATAGTTCAGAATTAGGAATGTCAAATAGAACATTTAAAACACAAGAATTTTATGTAATTTAGTTTTGTGAATACAATATACATCGTCTAAAAAATGTGCGAACAGCCTCTGTATACCACATTTCCTCACGTATTTTACCTCTTTTTGTTATTAAATTCCTACTATTAGCTTACAGTCTCCCTATATCTTATTCGAACTTTCAATCGTTAATAAAATACTTTTTATTCATCCACTCAAGCTCAAACACTTTTCTTAAAAAATTGCAGTGAATGAATGACACTTGATGTTAATGCAGTTTTTTACATATTAAAGTCAATTCCTACTTATTTATTCCCGTTTATCGGAACTAAAGATAAGCTGCTTTTATTAAATACGTATATTATAAGACTTACAAATAATGACCGTTTATTAGTAATTCTGTAAAAATTAATTTATCCTGGAAAAAATAATTTTATAACAACTTATAAATAATAGTACAGGACTGTGATAAATGGGATTGCAACATTTGACAAAAATAAGTGGCAACAGTAAAACGGAGTTCTAAAGATTTTTAAAGTGCAGGGAATTAAATAATTCTAGCTTTATAGAGTTGTATGAAGCGGATGTAATGTCCCATCTATGTAGCGAAATTTCTCCCCATTTGTCTATATTAACGTGATAATAATATATATTTAAAATATAACCATTTAAAATGTCCCTTGCTCCACAAACGGAGAATGCGAAAAGAAACTACAACACAACGCAAGCGACGATTAGAAAAAGAAAAACATAAGCGCCAAGAAGAGCTGCTTATTAAAATAAATATATAACACTGTAGATTATGCAGTAATATATACAGGACGAAAACTCTTCGCCCTCAGGCCAAGTATATGTCGCCTTGAGTCGTGTGAAATCATTAGATGGAATATTAATTGAAGAACTGTACTACTCGAAACTCACTGGAAAGGTTCCTTGTAATAATGAAGCATTACAAGAGATGGATAGAATGAGAAATTATAGACCACGATCAGCTTCATAAATTAGAAACGAAAAAAATGATAATAATGTTAATAAAAAATAACTAAAATAAAATTTTTCTTCGTTGACCTAAGCAGGAATTGATTTTAATTTTCTTTTATATTACTTGTTTCTAACTGATTTTATCATCCGAAGATTGAAAGAAGAAAATTATGCAAGTACTTTAATTCCCGAAGAACGCGGTACACTGAGCACATAACAAACAAACGTAATCATGGATAAACAACTGATAAATATCACAATATTATTTTTAAAAAGAAATCTGCATTAAATAGTAGTATTAATCTGCAATTTGTAATTGAGTAGGGCATGTCACGTTTTGCGCGAGATTTCACACAAATTGTATACCCAGCGAATTTTTAAAACTATGGTGGCAATCTTATAAGCAGGCAGACATCCGAAGTTATATCCCATCATACCAAGAAATTCGTAACTTGCATGTGATAATAAATATGGTAATTTTAAAATGTTTAATCTTGTTTGTTTTCCTTAAAATATAAAAATCATTTGTATATATGGTTTAATTTTAAATATTCCGTACAGTTTTCGATATTTATGTATGGCCGATGGATAAAAAAACACACGACCAACCAATTTAGAACGCACGTTGAAATTTCTACAAATAACTTCACAAAACATGAAAAAGAAAGCTGTAGGAATATACAGTCAGCTACCCGCCGCCCAGACGGTATAGTGGTTAGGGCAAAGAATATGTACTGTTAAGAAGGAAAACTTCGTAGAAGCAGAAGTGGCTCCCTTCCAACGAAAAGGAAAACAACTGCGCATGCGTGAAATATCTGTGGCCAAAAAGCGATAAAGCTCGAAGCTGAATGTCGAAGTTGGTTTGGACAGGTTCGACCGTTACGTTTAGCAAGAGTTTAAACAAAGAATATGTTCTTTGGTTTCAAGTAGCGATATGGACAACGGAAGTTCAACAGCCAGTGAAAGTGAAACTTCACCTAATATTTCATCATTTCCGAGTTTAAATTATCGCGACAAGTCAAAGAACGATTCATCTTAACCCGTGTTCCTCAATTTCCTATACACGTCGCGGAGGGGGAAAATGTCGGCTAGGTACCAAAGAACCGGCACATCACAGAGGGAAAATTCTCGCCAACAGATTCCGTCGCCAAATCCCTTGGCGAATGTTCCCTTTTCTTTGTAGCGGCGTTGCAGACAAAGTGGTTTACAGTACGTCTATCGAGCCTTTCCTTCTTTACATAGAGGTTCTTTGGTTAGGGGAATCGACTGCGATACAGAAAGGTCCAGGTCGAATCCTAGAGATGGCATGGATGCAAGTAGTCTTTGTCTTCACAGGAGGCACCGGTGGCCGTCTATTAGGTGATTCCACAATAACATGGGTACAATTTCCGGCCTTTGGAGTGGCCAATGCTGAAAAAAAAAAAAACGCAAGAGACCGTCCTTCAAGACAGACATTCAATTATTCATAAAATTCTCCTATGCAGAATCGGCTTGGTCCTATTGCTGCCGGTTAAAAAAGGTTGTACTGTAGATGAATCTTCATATACTTGTTGAAACTAAATATAACAAGCTTTCAACAAGTGGGTAAATTTCCCCCTTTTTTTCAGCATTTGCTTCCAAGAAAAAAAAATCATCACCTTTCAAGTTTACTTAATTTGAATTGAATTACTTGCTTTGTGGCAGAGCACATTAGGACTATCTACCTGATGGAAGAGATACCGTCGGGGAGTATTTTCTAAGGGGAACAATTGGTTCGTATTCAAGTCACTCATGGACAAAACCATGAAAACTTCCAAGCAGTCGACCTGATTCCTAAGATTTGAAACTAGATCGAATTACTAGTGTTCAGAGCGGTGTTACCATTCGATGGTGATGGTAGTAGTGGAGCTTCTTATGCATAACCAGAAAGGTTATATGTGCGAAACACACGGTTCACACACGGCATGTGCCAAACCCGCATTCTCATAAGTTTGATGGACACACGGTCTCTGATACTTTTCTTCAAAGATAAGATGAGAAACTGCAATTCAAGACAGAAAGTAGGGAAACTGATGAAAGACAGAAAGCAACAATTCAAGACAGAAAGTAGAGTAAGTTATAAAAGGACTACTCAGTTCTGAATCTACTGAATAAATTTAGTATATTAGGATAAAGATTTTAAATTGAAGAATTACGGCATAATTTGCACAATAACCAGTTTTAAATTTTACAAATTTTACAAGTCATTAAACCAGTATAAAAGGTAATATGTTTTGCAGTTTTAACTAATTTAGTCTAATCAACTAGTGGAAAGATACGAGGCGTTATTAAGAAATGTTACTTTTCTAAATTTCTAAATATTTTACCTTCCGTGTTAATCCTAATAATAAACCTCGTAGAAGATAAATCTTTCCACTGAATCATCACAAAGAATTCCATGGCAGCAATTTTGATGGATTCATCTTTTCGAAGCAATAATTTAAAGTTAAAAGCGTTGTGCTCACTGAAGAATAAAAACAGATTTATTTTTTTATCTCTCAAATTTATATTGGAAATTTCCCTTCTCTTTTTTTTCTTAAAAAGGATTCTGTGAATATGGTTTTATTAATGGACAAGAAAGAAAATGCTTTGCTTTATATTACCGAATATGTTTTTCGCTTTACCGAAGATCTAGAACCAAATTTTTAATTTGCATTTTCTTTGAAGGTGCTATCTCACAAAAAAAAGCGTGAATGAAATAATGAAATGTTTTGCCAGTTGGAATAATTTATCGCACTTCAAATTATGTACTGTATCAGCCTTGAAAGATTCTCATTTTGGCGCTTATTCCTGAGAATCTGACCAGAATTTGTTATCCGCAGATTTCTGAGAGGGATTGTTTTTTTTAATTTGAAGACTTCTAACAGTAATTTGTCGTCCACAACACTGAAATGTGCATAAAATTTTCAATGAAATATTCTCATTTGAAAGATCTTAATGCTACTAGAACAGGCTCTTGTTTCTAGCTTTTCAGATGCGACTAAAACATTATTAGTGTTAACCAAAGAGTATTGGCATCATTTAAAATTATTTTCTTTTATTTATAGTTAGTAAAACAAATAAAACATTTTAAAATTAGGTCAAAAAAGCTAATAACCAGTGAAATAACTGAATAATATTATACCTCTGAATAGAAGCCTGATTTTCTTGCCATTTACAAAAATTAAAGAAATTTAATTAAGCCGACTGTAGCGAATCCAAATGCCAATATAGGTATATTCTGAGGCTTAAATTTGGAAAAGGGAAAGAAGAATACATCCGTAAGAATTAATTTTTTACTTTCCTATAGTAAAAGTCCGTTGTGGACCCCACGTGACTTCCTTGTATGACCTATTAAATCATACACAATTTGGGGGCATTTCATTTACCCTTATTTCCTCAAATTTAATTATAGATATGTTTCTCATTCAATTAATTCAGTTCTCCCTTCGCAGCAAAACAAAAATACGTAAAAACTCAAAACATCTTCATTACAAATTGTAAACTACAGGAAAAGATAAAACACCAAATAAAGTTAAAACCGAACCCGGACCGAACTACCAGTATTCAGCGACTTTACCGCTCGATAGCTTGTGAGTGTTATGTAATACATACTTATCTTAATTGTGTCACTTATCTTAATTGTAATGCTTAGTTCAGTTATCAGTAATTGAAGTTACACTTATCTTAACTGTAATGCTTATCTTAATTCAGTTATCAGTAATGGAAGTTATTAATGTGATTGTATTAGTTTGATTTTAATTTGCTCTGGTGAAAAGTAATTGTTGTTAATTTTTAAAAAGGCAGTTTTGGTTAATTCTGAATTTAAGTTGCTTGTGTTAATTTTTCTTTTATCCTTTAAGTGTTGTTTGGTTAGCCATTAAATTTGTTCTTAAAATCAAAATCTTAACGGAGATTTTGTACTATTTGTTTAATGTGTGGTTAGTTTGGGTCACTCTCTAAGGTCATTTTTACTTTAATTTTAAAGTTCTCTGTTTATTACACTAGCTGGTCTATAAAGTTTAATAAGCTTGTTTATCGCACCCCTCTTTATAGAAGTTTTGAATCCATATTTTCTGACTCTGGTGGTAAAGTCGTTTATGGTGTTGAAGAAACATAAATTTAGCTGTGTAATTATTATACTTCAACTGTAGAAACATTCTCAAGAAACATGAATTTAGTTGTGTAATTATTATATTTCAAGTTTAAAAACATTCTTCGGTGTTTAGTTTAATTTAGTTAATCAAATGCAGATTTTTGCGATTCATTTTCACAAGCCAATTTTTTATAGACTTGTTTTCGAAATTCGCTGGAGGAAAAAAAATACCTTCCGATTCTCAAAAAGCTTATCTCAGACAGACAGTTGTCTGGGAATTTTAGCACCCTCTTTCTAAAGGTTATTTTTGTATGCAATTGTGCTGCTCAGGGATTTTGTCACGAGGGTGACTTGGAGTTCGTTAGGCTTCCACCCATGTAAGAGTGACACCCTGCGCGAGGCTACTGTCTGGAATCTCTTTATTTCATTGTGGCGAATAGTTGATTGACCCCACGCTCTGAACGAAAAATACTATTCGAGTTACGAGATGTTCGCCAACTGCGGTTTTCCTCTGAAGACTTTTCCACCTTTTGCCATGGTTACCAGGGTTGCCTTACATTTGGAGACTTTTGGAACATCAAGCATCGTCAAGCCGGAGGCTGGCGAGAAGAAGAAAAAGAATCTGCAGCGGTGTTAGGGGGAATCGGAAAACAGACGAGAAAAAGACATCGAGGTCTTACCTAACTGAGAAAAAATGGCTTCCTGATTTTTTTCGAAGAGGAAACAACGGAGGGTTGGAAGCGTATGGAGGATCGTGAGGTAAAGATTCAAAGGGCGGAAGGCCCAGTTTTTCTTTCCTATAGTATCCACTAAAATACTAAAATGTATTTTTTTCCTCATTATGGATATCATACGCTGTTCCAAAGCGTAGACATAAGCTCATAATTGTAACCACGAAATGGAGCAGCTTTGTATCAAGTAAATTTTTGCCGAGACCCCACCTTCTTTAGATGAATTTGTATGGAAAAACTTATGTAAAGTTTAGTACCAGTTTCTTTGTAAAACACCTGAAACTCACCTGTCACACCACTTCTAGAATGTATAAAAATGTTGTAGAAATTTATTGTTTACGTCCAAATAAATGTTAAGCTTCAATTTTCCTAAACTTGTTTGTTTTACTCTTAATTTAGAACATTGGACCAATTTTAAAATAAAATTTTACTGAACAGGTTTTGCGAAAATCTTGTAACACAACGCGAAATGAAATTAATCCAAAAATATGAAATGTTACACTTGTTGTATTATTGATATGGTTTTGATAATTATACTTATTTGATACACAAACATCTTGCAAATGCTAATATTTTATTTTCAATGTATGTCACACCTTTCACCTTTTCGCAGTGTATTAGTTAGGGTTGTTATTATTACTCTAGTAACGTTAGTATCATGTTTGTACGATCATGGCACCCATGAGTAAATTAATAATGTAAAATTTAAAAGTAATATAACAGAGCCGTATTCTTAAGAATCTGCTGTAAAATAGTATTTGTTCGTATTTTTATTATACATTATTTATCACGTACATAGGAAAAATATTCTAGATATACTTACTCCTAAAATTTAAGAGCAAAATCACTCTTTGTTTATAGCTTATGTCTCAAAACTTAATCGTGGGCAAGAAATCTGAAATGCCATAACTCTGCTAACTCGAAGGAAAAGATTTTCGCTCTGTATTCTAGAAATAACTAGTTTTTCTTCTTTATCCGTTTATAGCTTATGTCTCAAAACTCTATTCGTGGGCATCTTAAATGCTATAAACTCTGCTAACGTTAAAGCTAACTCGAAGGAAAAGATTCTAGCACTGTATTCTAAAAATAACTATATTTTTTATTTATCCATTAAGCTACTGATCTTAAAACTAGGTGTCGGCACTCAATTAAGGGTCGTGAAAATTGTTTTGCAGTCGTAAGGTTACTGGAAAACTGCATAACAGAAGCGGAAACATATTATAAAATACATATTTCTGAAAATCTGAGGTCACAGTACGGCCTGAGCACTTAAACTGAGATTGCTGTCCTAAAACGTTTGTGAACCACTGCACTAATACATATTGGGTCTTGGTAAAATTTTAGCAGAGATTTAAAAAAAGGCTTAATATTTACTTTTTAGTGCGCAAAATAAGCAGTTTTTTTTTCACTTTTTAAAATAATTTATATTTGTCTTATTGAAAAGAAAAACTGAGTTTTTTCTAATTCTTTTACTATATGCGGTGGTAGTTGTTTAGAACATTAAGTAATCTATTTTTTAAAAATGCATACTTCTTTTAATGCCAGACTTCCAAATTTAAATTCAGCTGTGGATAAATTCCAATTTTTAAACGTTCAAAGAGAATCCCAATTTTGCGTAATTAATATTTGAGTTAAAGCTAACGCTGATAAATATTCTACCTGCCCCCTTAAAAGAAATCCTCTCGTTATGCATTCTTTGAGTAAAGTCTTCCATCATTTAGCCGCCTCATCAGCGACAACGATGCCCAAGGTGAACCACAAGGTAAACAGATATTACACCCGCAGGAGAGTGTGGTATAAGCAGCTATAAACAGTTGAGTTTTCTTCGGGATTTGAACCTGGGCCAACCATACTGGAGCTGGCTGCCGAACAGCATTTCTTACATAGAAGAGTTATATATCTATAAGCAATAAACAAACAAAGGTGGATTCAAAAACGTTATAAGAGTAACAAAAATGTTTATTAAAAATACACAGAATATACAAAAGGAAATCAAGAGATATACTTGCCGATCATTGTTTCACATAATCGCCAAATCCATTTGGGCATTTATCTGAACACAGGACCAACCCTTTTAATCCGGCTTCGTAGAAATCACGTCTCTGGCCATTGAGCCAATTCTCGGTAGTTGTTTTCGCCTCATTGTCTAAAGAGAACCTCATTCCAGATGAATGCTTCTCCAGTTTCGGAGAAATGAAATAGTCACTGGATGCCAAACCAGAGCTATATGGGGGTGATGCCAGACTTCCCACTTTAACGTTTGCAGCAATTCTTGAGTTTGGCGAGCAGTATGGGGCCGGGCATTGTCATGAAGGAGGATAATACCATCCCTGAACATGCCAGGGGGTTTGCATCGGATGGCTTCACATAATCTTGTCAAAATGGAACAATAATAACGATCGTCAGTAATGATGTGGCCACGCTCCAGATACTCAATCAGGATAACGAATCACGGCTCTCCTCTCCAAGTGAGACCAATTTCCTAAACTTCTTGCCATTTCAATCACTCTGATGTGTCTGCGAACTTACTCTACGTACACACACAATTGTTGCTAGACAAGTGGTGCCATTTGTCTGTAATCTGGAGAAAAAGTGTTTCCTCCACAATAATTACTTTTCAAATGCTGATGCTCTTTTTTGATTCATCTACATAGGTTTTCGTTTCCTAAAACGTCAGTTTCACACACACACACACACACACACACACACAAAAAAAAACATTAAAAGCGAAACAAAGATCATTTCTAAATTTGGTTGACTTATCTCTGCCAGCGCTACAGCTGTCAGGACTGAGAGTTCGGTGCATATTCTTGGCAAACATCTTCGTGAAAGTAACTAAGTCCTAAGTCCTGATCTTGAACAGGGAGCTGAATGCAGCTATGTTCTGTGGTAGAATACTGTGAATAAGTGGTAGAAGAACTACACTTCAGAGGGATTTAAAATCCTCTTTTATTAAACCACAATTATGTACAGCCACTTCCAACTCGGAAGGGATACAGAAAGTAATGACCGCCACTTGAGTCTAAACTGAACAATCAAATTAATTTAAACTAAAGCTAAATAGAAATTAAATAGTTGTTGCTCACAGAGCTATAACGCGAGGTTGGCCTCTAAACTAAATGGTGCGTAGCAAGATTTA
This sequence comes from Stegodyphus mimosarum, assembly GCA_000611955.2. NCBI lineage: Eukaryota > Metazoa > Arthropoda > Arachnida > Araneae > Eresidae > Stegodyphus > Stegodyphus mimosarum. Next base: position 431,327 of record KK119787.1, read on the forward strand.
ACTAATACTGACGCACTTAGAATTACTTCAATAAGTAATAGCGTAACAGCGCTACGGCTTAGAATTTAAATACTAGGTGGTAAAACGTTGAACAGAGTAACAGTGGTTTGAGACTAAAAGCTATCTCACACTGAAAGGTTTCTACCTTTCGTTTAAATATAATTTGGCTCTACTTCAAATTAGCATAAAGCTGAAACGTGCGCTTATTCTAACGGGAAGTTGAAATGAGAACAGATAGAAAGGGAAAAATTAAAATAAAACTTTGTTAGTTTAACTAAAACCTTATACAGCTGGCTGACCAAAGGCTACTATAATGATAAATTAGTAGACACATATGCTGCCCAATACATGAATCAGCTAGTCATTTCACGAAATGACCATATTTCGGCGTTTCGCCATAAAATATACATATTTATAATGTAATTAGTTAAGGATTCTGAAAGTAAGCATCCTTAGACATGCTCAAACTTAAGGAAAATATATTATATGGACAATGAAGAATATAAAATTTTAAATCAGCAAACTTATTACAAACTCCCGACTTTAAAAACTTGATCTTTACATTTTTTGACATCGTAAGACGTAGATTTTTGTTTTGTTTCTTGCATTCACGTTGTTTGATTCGCAGAATAGTCCCATCTTCTTATACGCAAGTCTGATGTCTAAGCAGGTTATATGGTCCGGATCGTATTCAAGTTAATTTATTAATTTATGAAACTGGAATATATAATGTGTCCCTGAAACCTTTAGCCACTTCTGATTGCACATTTTCTCTACATATTGAGTTCTAACTGAAATCAGACAATATATCAAGCACTCCATACTTTAGACTATATCGTGCTCTGTGAAAATAGGAAAAATAATTTAATTTTCTTTTCATCTTTAGTTGATGTTTGCATATGAAATGCTTTATATTAATTTGAGCTGTTATGTACATAATCATACTATGTTCCCTCACCTCATCTATATAATGCCCACCACCGGCTGAATATTAAAATTGTTGAGCACTGGTAGTTTGATTTGTTTGCAAATCTCAGTGAACTGGTTGACAACATGGGAGTTCTCGTTTTTCCTATGTGTAACGTGAATACTAGTCAGTAAGATTGTAGAGACATTAGGTATTTTTTTTAAGCAGGAGACATGAAAAATAAGCAACGCCTTCGCCGGGAATCGAACCACGGATCTCTGAAATACCGGCTCAGTGTGCTGACCATTACACCACGAAAGCACGCTAAGAATGTGGGAGATATACCTTATAAGATGAAGGCAATCCTTCCTCTAGGCAATAAACTCTTTAATATTTTGTCGGAATCTATATAATCCAGTCCAGTTCAGTCTCATCTACATATGAAGTTGTAAGATGTTTTTTCCCTCCTTATCAAATGCCTTCGTGGTATAATTTGAAGCCCGTTTGGCTAGCAATCGAAAAGATCCGGAATTAGCATTCTGCAAAGGACACTGTCCATTGTCTAATCTTTCTTGCTCCACAAATTCCAAAATCGTTCTACAAGTGGCACTCCAATTAAAAAAAATGTGGTGAACGAAAATTTGCCCCACCAGAATCTGGCAATAGCATCCTCGCTTCTTCAGTAGCTCTTTAAATAGGATAAGGTAAAGTAAGGCTTTAATGCAAGGTATTTTATTCCTCATTACCACGTTCCTTCGTAGTGTAACAGGAAGCATATTCGGCTAAAAATAAGAAGACTTGAAGTTCGAGCATTGTGCATTTTTCATGTTGCCTTCTTCTACAAAGCTGATCGCTCTACAAAGTAAAATGAAATATTTTATGGATTACCTATAAAAATCAAGAAATTTAATTCGCATCGATATATGGGATGAGATTTATTTATCTATTGCAAAAGAAAGCAAAACTAGCAGAACTCAAATTCATGATTCTCATTGTTACCCAGTAGCGCAACTCCTCTTTAAATATACATCTTTTAACTTGATTCTGAAGTCGATGACTTTTAGATTTTTCATTTTCTCTTCGTATTAAAATAAAGCTGTTTTCTAAGCCAACAGCCTTTTATATTCTTCTGTTTCCTGCTTAGGATTGCGTTTTTAAGCCTTTTCCTGGACAAAAATGGTAGGTTCAGATTTCTTTAAACGCAAAATAGTTTACTTTTGTCTCTTTTAAGAAAAATTTCAAAATAATAACTTGAAAGTAAATCTGGTCTATGTTGTGTAGCAATTTTCACGTAACACTTAATTATTTAAGTTTGACTTAAGATTTAATTTTCATTATTCTAAATTTATGCTACACAACGTTATTTTATTTAATATCTTGTATTTATATTTGCTTTGGTTTAATTTTAATTAGGGGTTTTGGTACTTTAAGATTTATTTGTACGTCTCTTCCACTGGTTACTCGTAAACGCGTTGAAACAGACAATGGAATTAAGTGCTTTCTTACGTAATAAACTTGATTTAAAATTACTTAACTTAAGTTGATTCTCATTTAACTTATATCATTGGATGCAGAAAAATTAGCCGCTTAATTTAAGAGTACTTTCAAGTCTCTAGCTTAATAAGTTTTTAAATTACAGCTAATTATTTAACGAAATTTTTGCACTTCGTGAGATTGTTTGGTTGAGGGGGAAAGGATTGAAAAGCGTCACTTTCGCAGTTGATTTCTAAGCCTTTGCTTAGGAATTTTTGTCCGTTGCTTTAGGTTTGTTAGTTTTCCCACGCTTACGTCGAACTCTTGGTTTTTCCTTTGACGGGCTTGGCGAGATTCGAATTTTTGTTCCAGTTCAACTCCTCGATTTTTGGACGATTGTAGCAGGGGTTTGTTCGAGGTGTAGAGTTTAGGATTTATTCACCCTTTTGGCGATATTTGGTGTCCTGACCTGACAAAAAGGCTGTGCAGGTGGGATTGAGCTTAGGACGTCTTCGCTTTTTCCTTCGGCTGAGAAGAAGATATTTTCTCGGGTGCCTTGAGCACTTTGTTTCTACAACAGGGAGGATGAATTTGTTTTTTAACGGGGCTTATGGCTCCTTTCACTTGCATATTACTTCTTGGCTTCTAAGCTTTACCTCAATAGTTCTTCAACAATGAAAAGGATCTCATCTTCTACAAAACTTCAATAAATATATTAGTTCTTCAAAAATGAAAAGGAAATAATACTACAATCGAAAATAACGTAATTCAAAATGAAAGGGAAAATTGTTCTTCACCAATTCTACCGTTTGATGAACTTTCTCAGTCAAAATTTTGCTTGTCAGACTCCGTCTGCCCCTTCAATTTAAAAAGAACAGAAAGCCAACCAGTCTAAGCCACCTGTGTTCCGACTTGAGCTTCCCTGATGAATCTGAAGTTCTTAATACAGAAGGCAGCCTCTCGATGAAACTACAAGTTCCTACGTTCCGAGTAATCTTCTGCGGTTCGGTCTCCGTCTTGCTGCCGTCGGTTGACGATTTGTGTCTTCGTACCTGCATCTTCAAGTCGCAAATACTTCAGTCTTCTTCAAAGTACCATCTTGTGGACAGATAAGTTGTTTTGAACTTTAATTAACCTAAATTCTTAAGGAAATTTTTCATTCAAAATTGACTAGTTTAATTATTTCTTGAAATTTTGTAGGACACCATTATTATCAGAATTTAAGATTTTTATTTAAGTAAATGTTTGCTGTAAAGAATTTTGAAATGTGAAAAAATTTAAATCTTTAATATCTTTTGAGGATTTGTTGATTTAACTGAGATTTGAAGAAAATTTGTGAGCAGTCTTAAATTGGTCTTGTTAAAAATCTAAATTTTTTCCTTTTGGTGCAATACTATAAATATTTAACTCTGTGCTTAATTATTAGAATTTTTACATGTTCTTGGATGAATAAGGTGTAAGAACCTTACAACTGTTAAATGAAATAGAAATTTTTAATTTAAATCTTAACTCATAAAAATAGTTATTAACAAATAGTTTGAATTGAAGTGGTTCTTGTATAAGTTGCAATATTTGTGAAAACCCATATAAATGTTTAGCAATTTGTTTTCTAAATTAATGTTGGTAGTTCCCGGGGACTAGTGTAATTTTATGATAATAGAAATTTGATTGATATCAGTGTTTAAGGAAAGTAGTAAACTAAGTTAGTATTATTGATTTTATGTGTTTACTTGAATTTCTGATAACACAACATAGTTTCACCAGTAGCAAGGCTCTTCGGGTTATTAAAACGAAATTTAAAAAATTAATCACAACGCAATGCCTAATTTGTTTAGTCAACTAGTATTTTACAACTTACTATTTAACATCTATAAATGCTTGTCAAGCTCTTTAAAACTACATAGTCGTTTTTGAATTGCATTGTGACATTGTCATTTGTGAATTGCTGAACTGGTCAGGATGTCCAGATGCAGAGACTTCGTTAATGTAAAGATGTTCATGTGGAATTCAAGAAAGAGTCGTTTTAGATAAATGTTAATCTTGATGCTTTTAATATCCTGTCACTCTATATTTTCTCCTGAAAATGAGCAGTAATTTTAATGTCGATGATTCTAAGTTTTGACTTTCACGAGTATCATCTATGGATTCTCGGCCAATGTGAAATAGTTTTCCTCATTTATTCATTGTAGATGGTTTTGTTTTGTTTATCTGATCATTGCAAAGCATTCTAAGACTATCTGCCTGAGGGGAGATACCTTTATGAAGAATTTCTAAGGGAAACTGGCTCGTATACATGTTAAACATGAGCAAACCACGAATTCGCCCATGCAACCAGCCCGTTCCCCGGGATTCGAATCTCTGACCTAACTACCAGTATTCAGCTGCTTTACGCTCAGTTGCTGGCGGGCCCATTCACTGTAGAATAAGAAGGAATGTAGTATTAGTAAATTCATTACAAAACATTGTTTCATTTCTTTGGGATCAAAACCTCCTTTAATACGGAACGAAAATAGCATTTCACATCATTCACTAGTGAGTAAAAAAGTAGTTCCCTTATGACTTCTGCAACAAAACTAAAATTTTTTTCAGCTTTTCAGGTTTATGTCCGCACGAGATATTTGGCAAACAATTTTTTGTATGTGAGGTAGGAAAACTTTTGATTCTGTGTACGTACATAGTAATAATTGGTGAGTAAAGAATAACTAAAGAAAAATATATTTTAAAACAACAAACCGAAGTACAATAGTACACTGGTGTGCAAAAATTAAGGACGAAGTCGAAAAATTAGCATATTAGCTGAACGAA
>KK119788.1:0-125911 GCA_000611955.2 Stegodyphus mimosarum
GCTCTATTAATAAATACTTTTAAAGCTAGCCGGCGTTCGTGTTTATTGAGGAACGGCTACATCAGGATATTTCTTGAAAGAATTCAGAGCATTCCTTGAATTTTCTTTCAAGTTCAAATATTAAACCTCGCGCTCATTTCCTGACTAATAAAAGACGAAAATGAAAGTCCAAAGAGCATTTATTCTTTATGAATTTTTTTTCAAATATGTGATTAATATTCATTATTTATTTTTAACTAATACACTTTTAAAACTCTGTGAATGTTAAACATCCGAAGAGTGTTAAGATAAGATAAGAAGAGTGTTAAGAAGTACTCTTTCTTAAGATTTTTTTCTAAATAAATGCCTGTTCTAGTTAACGTGTGTACTGTTAATCGAAATCAGCTGTATATAGTATTTTTATTAACTGTGTATAGTATTTTTAAATACAGCCAAACAAATATAAAAACTTACAGATTATGAATCACTCAAGAGATAATTTTAAATTTCGAGATTGTAACTTCTATTTTTTTTTTTTTTTTACTTCTGCAGATTCTATTGTTCATGGTGGCAGTGTTAAAATTTTGAATCCTAATACGTAAAGTTTCTCCTCTTGGCACAAAATCCTTACAAAGTATAAGATAAGACAGAAACCTAATTTAAGTTCCTAATTTTCGACTGTTAGCTATTAATTAAAAGTTACATCGATTAATTTAATAGTAAAATTTAGGTACTTGGGATCATAAGAATTTTATCTGTAAATATGTATAACATCAGACAAGAAAAATTTACCTGAAAAGTAAGGTTAATATTTCCTAGGGTTGATTGATTAGTTTCTATGCCTTTGTACTTAAATTTTAGTTATTACTTAAGACTTGCTTTTATAAATAGCACAGAAATCTTCCACTTCCTTTAATATGTTTCCAAGTTATCATTTAAAAATGTATTAATAAAGCTTATACGTATTCCATACAATATTAATTGAACTAAATTATATAACTTTTCGAAAATACCGAAACTAGTATTCTTTTTCATTCTGTTGTTTTTAATTCAGTAGCCATTTAATATTTATTGGATTAACAACCCCTTTCTCCGTGTCGGACATTCAAATAGCATTACCTAGGTGGACACATCTGTTTAACCTGAAATTTGCATGATAGCTAGGACGACACATATAGACGATTAATAGTGCCACTTATATGCAAATCATATGTGCTAGTAAAGTCTTATGAAAACGGTAAGAGAGCCGCACTTAAATATTAGAATTCCATCTGCTAGCATTCTCCTGCACAAATATCGTAAATTATACCTTTTTGAAGAACATGGTACCACCATATTTCGAACTTTGGTTGAGGAAGAACAATACAGTTTTAAAATTGAGGATTATCCTTCCGACGAACTGGTGCTCGTGGTAGGAGGAATGTGGGTAGAGTGATGTGAATACAGTATCTATGAGATGAATTCACCAGCTTAAAAGATTACCAAATGTGCTTTACGTAATCAAACGAGAAGGCAAACATTTCGTATGCTTAGGCTATTATAGATCACCCAGCCACATAAAAAAATCTTACTTCAAGAAGTAGGATATGTTGCATGGCAACATTCGAAATTCCAGTTATAACCATTTGTCAAACTGTATGTACACTGCGGGGGGGGGAAGCACAGTTCTATATCTCCCGTTCTACTAGGCCGATTGACGAAATTCAAATTGCGTTTTTCATATCTCGAAAGCGCGACCTAGGATATGTATTAGATTTATATATAGCATTGTTCAAATATTGGGATTTTGACACAAAATCGAACTTTTCCTGAAATGACATGCCAGTCGTTTTCCATATTACGATTCTACGACTCAAATTATGCCAAACTGCCAAGTTTTGTAAAAGTCGCACGAGTAGTTTTTCAGAAATTAGCTCTCAAAATTTTAGCTCCTCAATGTTAATTGAATTTGATATATATTTATTAATATCTCTTTTTTTATGAAGCTTATTTAATTCCTTCTTACACAGTTCGAAATTTAGATTCATTCCAAACAAATTCGTCCATTTTTTATGATTTATTTTTTAAATTTGTATTTTAAAATAATTTTTATAAACTTTTCGAAAAAAATTTTGAATTATAACTGTCATGCACATGCTCGGTAAGAGGAAGCTACCAACCAAGCCCTGCTCATGTGAAAAAAAAACTGTCTATCTGAAAAGCGGAGAGAAAGCAAAATCTGGCTACGAGAAGAAGAAAACGTGCTTGATGCGAGAAAGACGGAGGCTCGTGAGAAACATTTTTGAATTGATTATTTTTGTATTCCAAAGTTTGAAGTTTGATCTGTTATTATTAAAAAACTGAAAGGTTAAATGTAATAGTTGTGCGTTTTTAATGTAATTGTGAAAAAAGTACTTTGTGAAAAGAATATATATATATTTCAATAAAATATGGTTCCTGTTATCGTTAAACCTGCATAAGTGTGCCAATTTTATTTCTGCGAATCGAGTCGACGAATAACATTCATAAGTGGATGAAAACGAACCCGAAGAGATGAATTGGTCAAGGATCATGACAGTGGCGGCAGCTGGTCGGATGCATATTTGTCGACTCGGAAAAAGCTCAAGTAAATGCCTTACGAATGCTGCGAAGCATATTAAGTGGAACAGTTATCTTCTTCCAGGTTCTCTCGTTTAAGTGTATTATTTATCATTTTTTTATGAAACATTTGCTGTTAATGTAACGGTACACTTAAAGAAGTATTTTATAACACAGGAATTATCAGTGTGATTATCATATGATACTTGAATTACTTTGAAAGTGCATTTATCTTTTATTGTATGAGTGAATGAGTATTAATTTAACTAATGCTTGTGTTTTATTTAAGAGATATGATTGCATTAATTCTCATGCATTCATTAATTTTTGATTGCTTATATATACTCATTAATTTTTTTTATTTTATTTGATTGAATATTTGGATGTTGTGCATATTTAATGCAGATACCAGGTGTTTATGATTCACTAGAAGTTCAAGACTTGATGTAAAATTTTATGTACAGAGATTCAGTTTTGATTTTCTGTTATTTTAATTAAGTTGAACATAAAGTCCCATAATGTCATTTTTGACCAAACATAGAAAGGCTGATCTAGTCGCCCTTGCACACGAGTTTGGTGTTGAAGTGTTGCCTACATTTAGAATTTTGGACTTGAGGGAAAAAATTCTTGCTAGTGAAAGCTATGAGGAGCAGGTAGCAAAGGACCTTCTGAGTGTTATCATTACAGATAGGGAGGCAAAGGAGGAGAAGGAAGAAAGGAAAAAAGAACGCGAAAGAGTAGAAAGAAAAGAAGAACGCGAAAGAGTAGAAAGAAAAGAAGAACGCGACAGACAAGAAAGGGAATATAAACTAAAGTTAGAGGCAGAGGAGAGGATTGCCATTGAGAAGTATAAGGTAGATTGTCAGGATCGTTACTTGAATAGGAGTACCACACCCGAACGGGGGGAGAATGGGAAGGAAAGATCAGTAGAAGAGTTAACGAGAACAATCAGGTTATTGACAGTAAAGGTTCCAAGTAGAGCAGATGGCTGGGACTATTTCTTCTCCAGTTTAGAAAGAGCTTATATCAATGAAAGTGTCCCTGATGAGTATAAGGCCAAAATTTTGATTTACCTTTTGGGAGATAAAGCGGCAAATTTATTAACATTGATAAGGGAGGATAAGTATGGGAATTATGAAGTAATAAAGGAAACTGTGTTGAAAGAATTCAAACCGTCACCTCAGGTATGCCTGGAGAATTTCAGGAAAGCAAGACGAAGTTCAGAAGAGACCTTTGTCCAGTTTTCTACTAGAGTTACTGCCATGTGGGAAAATTATGTGAAATCAAGGGGGGTGACAGACTTTGAAGGTCTTAATCAGTTGGTGGTAGCGGACAAAATCTACCAGACCCTTGATACAGAAACTGCAGTACACATAGGTATAAGGCAGGGAGACTCGTGGTTCAAGCCAAGAGAGCTTGGAAAGGAGTGTGACATATTCTTTGCGGCTAAAGGGAAGTCCTACAACGTACGTAGGGAAGCTTGTGAAACTAAGATGCTAAATGAGGTAATAGGTGAGAAACCTAAGGTCGAAGAGAGACGAAGCGGTCGGCATGAGTCAGAAACCATAGGGAAAAACACAGGGAATGTTAAAGGTTTAACATGTTTTGTATGTGGTTCAGCTTCGCATTTTAAAAGGAACTGTCCTCAGATTAAAGGTTCTAGGCAGTATAACCGAAATGAGGAAAAGGATAAAGCTAGGGTAAACTGGGTAAAAAAAGGTCAGGATAATGATATCCTAGCGGACAAAGTTGTGGTAGCTCGTGTGGATCCTTTGGGGAAGCCAGGGAATGTAAACAACTATAAGCTGTGTAAGTTGAAAAGGGTTCCTATTAGTGTGAATGGAACAATAGGGGAGGCCCTCGTTGATTCAGGAACAGAAATTACGGTGGTTAAAAAGGAGTTAACCAAAAATCTCCAACTGGAGGAAGGATCGAGCATATATTTGAAGGGTATATTTGGTCCAGCTGTTAAATGCCCTTTGGTAAACATTCCACTGGGTATCACTGTAGGAGAAAGTTCCAGTGTCACACATCAAGAGATTTTGTGTGCAGTTGCAGAATCTCTAGCAGAGGATGTGTTGCTTCCTCCGGAAGTATTCACCATGTTAGGGGGTCAGTTACATGACACAGGTGAGGTGGTAGAGAACTTACCTGAAGAAACCACAAACATCCCAGAGGTTAGGAGAAATGAAAAGTCTGTGAAGGTAAACACAGGGAAACTAGAAAGAAACACTAGTGTGGGAAGGAATCTCGATGAGAAAGAAAAGGTGGAATCAAGTGAAAGCCAAGAACCTCAGTCAGGAAGACTATGTACAGCGGATATTTTTAGAAGAGAGCAGGAGACTTGTGAATCTCTGGCAGGAGCATGGGAGAATGCTCAAAAAGGAAAGGGGAATTATTATACAGTGGATAACTTTCTCTTTCATAAGGACAAAATTCTTGGGGAAAGCGTGGGACAATTAGTTGTACCTAAGAGTCGAAGGGAGGAAGTCTTGCAGTTAGCACATTGCTCGGTGTTTAGTGGCCACATGGGGGTAAAGAAGACTGTGGAGAGAATTAGATACTCTTTCTATTGGGAAGGTCTGAGGTTAGACGTCCAGAAATTTTGCGAGGCGTGTAAAGAGTGCCAGTTGACTAGACCAATTAAAACTGTTGATAGGACACCAATCACCCCAGTAACGAGGCCAGATCTGCCCTTCCAAATTGTAAACATTGATGTGATAGGTCCGATTGATCCTCCCAGCTCTAAGGGGCATAAGTATATATTATGCTTAGTTGATCAGCATACCAGATGGGCAGAAGCAATACCCCTAACTAGCCTCTCTGCCAAGTCGACTTGTGAGGAGTTATTACATATTTTTTCAAGAACGGGTATTCCAAATGTAATTGCATGTGACAATGGAACAAACTTTAAAGCAGATTTGACTCAAGAATTTGAGAGACGAATAGGGGCCAGTCCTAAGTTTTCGACCCCTGGGTATCCTCAATCTAATGGATTAGTTGAACGATTTAATGGTACTTTAAAAAGAATGTTGCATCATGTCATCAGAGAAGAAGGTAGGGGGTGGCATTTGCAAATTCCTTATGTGTTGTGGGCCTATAGAGAAGTACCCAACTCAACAACTGGGGTGGCTCCATTTCAACTAATGTACGGCAGGACACCTCAAGGACCTTTGTCGATATTAAAATCATCATGGACAGGAAAACATGAAAATTTACAATTAGATGCAACTCCTGTTTATACATATTTACAAAATCTAAAGGCTAGGTTTGAGAAGGCAGCGGAGCAGGCAAAGCTCACAGCTGAAATTCAACAAGAGAGGACAGCACACTATCATAATTTAAGATCTACCGTAAAAACGTTTAAGGTGGGAGATAAGGTGATAGTCTTGATTCCCGATTCTAATAATAAGCTTTACGCTAGATGGCAGGGTCCTGCAAATATATTGGAACAGAAAAGTCCTCACTCTTTTGTAGTACGAATGCCCGATGGAACCAAAAGGCATGTTCATCAGAATAAGATTAGACTTTATGTAGTTAGATCTCAAGCAGTAAATGTTATCTTGGAGGGAGAAGAAGAGTTTGGCGAAATTGAATCTACACCTGTCAACAAGGGAGGAAAAACTTTTTCTGAATCTCTGGAAGGATTAGAAATGTCTAATTTAGATTCGGTCCAAAGGAGTAGACTTTTAGGGCTACTGAGGAAATACCAAACATTATTTACACGTCCAGTGCAACCAGCCCGAGTAGGTACACACAAGATCGAACTTATTCCTACTGCTATTAGGAAGAAACCCCACTGCTATGGAATACCTATGGCATATCGCAAAGCAGTAGATGGGCAGATACGTGAGTTACTAGAATTAGGATTAATTGAACCTTCTGAGTCAGAAATTGCTCATCCTATAGTTTGTGTGGTGAAAAAGGATGCTACAGTTAGAATGTGTATAGATTTTAGATCATTGAATGCTGTTACAAAAACTCCAACATTTCCCATGAAGGACATGCAGGAGTTGGTTTTTGTAGCGGGTGCAGCTAACTGGCTGACAAGCATCGACCTTCGAAAAGGGTATTGGCAAATCCGAATGGATGAAAGGAGCAAACCCTTGACTGCATTTGCGACATCTAATGGAGTGTACCAGTGGAGAACAATGCCTTTCGGTTTATCAGGAGCCTCGGGGACATTCCAGAGGGAAATGAATCGTGCTTTACAGAGTCATAGCGATTATGCTCAGGCATATATAGATGATGTGGTGATTTTCTCGAAAACATTTGAGGAACACTTGAAACACATTTCTCTGGTCCTGGACACCTTAGAAAAATTAGGATTTTCTGTACGTTTGGACAAATGTGCTTTTGCAGCTAAAAAAATCAAATATTTGGGGCATATAATTGGAGGAGGCAAGCATGGTCCTGATGAAGAAAGGGTCAAAGCAATTAGAAAACTCGTCAGGCCAGTCACAAAAAAAGATGTGAGATCGGTTTTAGGATTAATGGGATTTTATCGATCTTATATTCCTAATTATGCAGAAATATCGGCACCGTTGACAGAGTTGACTAAGAAGAGGCATGCCAATATTGTTCAATGGGGGGAGTTGGAACAGAATGCTTTTAACAAATTAAAGGATACTTTGTGCCAAGCGACATCTCTGGCCACACCAAATATTGGAAAGCCATTTCAGATCCATTGTGATGCATCCAATTTGGCGGTAGGCTGCTGTTTAACCCAGAGAGACGAGAGTGGTAACTATTGTCCTATTGCATTTGCAAGCCAAAAGCTTTCTCAAACTCAGAAAAATTGGGCAAGCATTGAGAAGGAAGCTTGGGCAGTCTTATTTGGCCTGAATAAATTTGATAAATGGATCTATGGGGCTCAGGTAGAAATTATAACGGATCACAATCCTCTCAGATATTTGAACGAAACTACTCCTCGAAGTCCAAAATTGACGAGGTGGGCTTTGGCATTGCAGAAATGGAACTTGCGAATTAGTCATAGGCCAGGGATGCAGCACCAAAGTGCTGATGCTCTCTCACGTCTGGATCAGATATAATATGAGTAATATAATTTGTTTTTTTTCTTTGCTTTCTGTATGATTGTATCTTATATTGTTTGTTCTGTTTTGTTTTATTTAATATTGTACGAGATTTTTATTGTGTAAAAGTAGTGTACAGAAAATTTGCTTGGATATTGATTAATGAAATACGTCCTAAAGAAAGGACAAATTTCATTCTGGGCAGGGGCGTGTCACGCACATGCTCGGTAAGAGGAAGCTACCAACCAAGCCCTGCTCGTGTGAAAAAAAAAACTGTCTATCTGAAAAGCGGAGAGAAAGCAAAATCTGGCTACGAGAAGAAGAAAACGTGCTTGATGCGAGAAAGACGGAGGCTCGTGAGAAACATTTTTGAATTGATTATTTTTGTATTCCAAAGTTTGAAGTTTGATCTGTTATTATTAAAAAACTGAAAGGTTAAATGTAATAGTTGTGCGTTTATAATGTAATTGTGAAAAAAATACTTTGTGAAAAGAATATATATATATTTCAATAAAATATGGTTCCTGTTATCGTTAAACCTGCATAAGTGTGCCAATTTTATTTCTGCGAATAGAGTCGACGAATAACATTCATAAGTGGATGAAACGAACCCGAAGAGATGAATTGGTCAAGGATCATGACAATAACCTATAAAATTTTTACTATTATCTTAAAGAATAATTATTTCTAAGTATACCTGCAAAAAATTAGAACTTTTTATTCAAAATTTCCGAAGATATACGTGAATTGATATATTGGTGCGTTTTGAAATTTGGCATATTTGTTGAAAGCGATAATAACGAAAATGTAGTTTACGCACTTTGTTAAAATTATTTGAAAGTAAAACGATGTGCCTTTTTTTCAAAGAATCTATAGATTCTTTGCTTTTTTTTCTCCGCTGCACAATGGAAGGAAAGGAAAATAGGTTGCCACATATTAAGAAGTTCGCCAAATGAATTATTTTTGGCTCAAACTGAAAAAAATTCGCCAAATTAAATTTATGAATTTCTCCGCAAATTTCGCTCCAAATTTTACAAAATTTAATATTTAGGCATAATTTGAAACGTAGAATTGAAATATGGAAAAAAATTGCTATGTTATTTCAGAAAAAGTCCGATTTTGTGTCAAAATACCTATGTTAGAATGATGTTATATATAAATCTAATATATATCCGAAGTCGCGCTTTCGAGACATGAAAAACGCAATTTGAATTTTGTCAATCGGCCCAGTAGAACGGGAGACATAGAACTGTACTTTTTTTTTTTCGCAGTGTACAATTTAATATTATCTGCAGCATCCGGAAATTTTCGTAAGTATCTTTTTGATTCGATTACCTTTGATTTTATACAAGAGGCCAAAATGTCCAGAACATCTCAAATGAAGAGAGGAATGACGCGCTGTAATGAATCCTGGATTAGTCTGTAGCATTTGTGATGGTCACATCCATATCTGATGACACCGCAACGATAGACAGCGTCTTGAGTTATGCACCTCCAAATTCATCCGGAATCTGTGGCAATGGTATCGGCATGGTATTGAATTTTGATCCTAATGGTACTAATACTTTTTCTAAAATTTTTTGTCGATACTTTGAATGCTACTTTTACATCTTGAGATGTTGGATCTTGCCATCATCTATCTCTAAGATGTTTGATCTTGCAAAAGGGACAGCCTAAGACGAATTATGCCCAAGAAAATGCCCACATCATACGGCTTTCAATATTCAATTCAACAATTTCTGAATGACCTTGCATTTGTACTTTGATTTTTCATTTGCTGAATTGATATCTATTAATATCGAAGATACCTGGACCACTATCGCATCTGCACCACTATTGGCACTCCATAGACAAATTGAAGCAAACTGAAACTGTTGTCACACAGTAACAACTTTGGCAACGGGTATAACCACGCGGAGTAGCCTCTTCCAAACAAATTTTCCTTCTCTATGCCGGAATACAGAATAGTTGTTCAATTTTTGCCGCTCATGGTAGTGGCTCCATGAGGTACTGATACCTTTATATTTCCTAAGTCGAATAGAGGGATGATTATAAATCATCGCATCCTTCTATCGTGAGTTATCTGCGTAATTAAATAGGGTTTAGAAAAACTCTTGGCTTTCGTTGTGTCCTACTTTTAATAGCTTGTAGTGTATATAAACACGAAGCTCGTCTTACATTTTTGCAACAATGTTCAAACGAGTGGATAGCTAAGGAGGAAACAAAAGTCATATTTTTTCAACAAACTAACGTATAAACCGATTATGGTTTCTTCTGACACTGAATACCTATACAGAAATATTTTATCAGAAAGAAGAGAATTTTATGCCTTATTTTTAATCAATTAGCTTTCTTTACATATAACATTTCCCCTTTTTCAAAAGAACTGTTATTTTTAAAGTGCAATCGACTCGCTCTAGCCAATCCGATAAGAAAAATGGATTACTGTAAAAAACATGTAAAAATTTAATTATGAATCATACACACACACACACAAAAAAAAAGAGAGAGAGAGAGAGAACTGTTTTAAACTGTCTCATCTACCAAAAGAAGTAAACAATAGCTTTAAGTAAAAAACACAGTAAGATTCAATTACAATTATTATTACATGAATTTATTAAATTTGTTGGTATTTCTTTTCCAGTTTCACATCACAAGATAAACTATTTCCATAAATTAAAGCATAAATGATATGGTTTTGATATGGCTTTCAAAGAAGTGTTTTAAAATTTGCTATTTACTCATTCGAAATGCGTAGTTTAAATAAAAGGTGCATAGTTTTTTTTTTTCAAATAGTTTTCTTTATATTATATTTTTAGTCATAGTTATTATTTTAGATCTTTTTTAAATTTTCAGAATTTTATTTTAATTGTTTGTGCTGCATTGTCTCTTCAGATAATTGTTTTAAAATTTTCTATTTATTCATTCGTACTGCGCATTTTAAATATATTTATTAATATAAAAATTTTCCAGAATTTGATTTTATTTATTTGAATTGCGTTTTTTTTTTCGAAAGCATACTTTGTGGCCGATACTTTTACTACGATGCTTTTGAAAACTGCATATATTAAAAGAGAAAATACAGTAAAGCACAGTTGAAACGCCTTTCAGTGGGCCGTTCAGAAAAGCTATATAAGTAAGAGAGATATATAACCGACTCAGGTTGCTGGTGCAACGATCAGGACCTTTTAATGCCCATTGAGAGGTGAAGTAGACGGAATAATAATAGACTCATGTCCATAAATTAAGGATAATGCAAAATCAGGCAAAGGAAGAGTTAGAAGCAAAAAAATTCATAATAATTTATAATAAGAAAACTCTCCCTATGCTAGTCCCAAGGAACAGAAATTCAATTTAAAACCATTAAAGTTATTTTTAATGCATACGAGGTTTAGAAAATACTAATTTAAAATTCTAATTAAAATACTGATGAAAAAAAACTTTAAGGGTTTTAAATTGAATTTCTGTTCCTTGGAGATGCTATACAGAATGTTTTCTTATTATGAATTATTGGTTTACGTATATATATGAATTATATACACTCATGTCCAAAAATTAAGGTTAATGCAAAATCAGGCAAAGGAAGATTTAGAAGCAAAACAAATTAGATTTATTTGTAAAGCTTATTTATTAATCAAAAGATAAAGAGCAAAAAAGATGCTACATGTTTGATATTATTAAAAAAAATTAGCGATTTTTTCTCCACCACTTAAAAAACAATGCTGTCCGAAGTTCCGGTAGACATGTAGGAGGAGGCTGATGGGCTGCAACTCGTCGGTCAAGCATGTCCCAGACGTGCTGTACTGTATTCAAGTCCAGTGAGAATGCTGGCCAGTCCATACTGGTGATATCCTCCGATTGAAGGCATTCGCTTACGATATTTGCACGGTGATAACGGGCGTTGTCATTCATAAACACAAATTGTGCGCCCATGGCGCCCCGAAACAAACGTACATGTTGTTCCAGAATGACGTCCCGATAGATTTGGCTTGTCCTGGTTCCAACTTGAACATGCAGGTCAGTTCTGAAACCCAGAATAATTCCACCCCAAACGAGCACTCCTGCACCACCGTAATTAATCAGCTTCAACGGCTGTAATTCAGCACCGTTTTATTAAGAAACTGCTTTTTCTCTTTGGTGATACAGAAACATTCACTTCTTTGGAGGTTGGAATTTCGATTTCAAAAATATTACGTATGTATATTATTGAAAACTGTGTTTATCAGTACATGTAAATAAGCTATTAACATCTTTTACATAGAATTCTTTTGCCCATTTCATAAAAAAGTGCATTTGCTCCTACATGTGATTAATGTTTTTAGAGTAATACATTGTGCCATAAATAGTAGCACCATAAATATAAAACTTATTTATTACTTCTTCTTTTTTAGGTGTCATGGGGTGATGGCACTATCTGGAGATCTGGACCACCAGATGGGCTTCCAGAACTTACAAAATTAAGTGTGGATTGTGGGAAAGACGAGATGACAATTTATTTAGCATTTAGCGCTCCTTTCGATGGTACTATTTACTCAAAAACCAATGGTCATTCTCCACGATGTGTTCATGTGGCTCCTCATTCACACATTACTGAAGCAACATTCACCATCGAATATGATAAATGTGGAACGCGTTCAGATCCTAAAGGAAAATATTATGAGAATACTATCATTATCCAATACGATGACATTGTAATAGAAGCCTGGGACGAAGCAAAAAAAATTCGCTGCGAATGGCATGATGGTTACGAAAAATCAGCATATAAGATGCCCATAACAATATCAGACCTAGATGTAGTAGAAATGAATTTTCAGGGTGATGATGTTGATTGCTGGCTTGAAGTACAAGACGGTAAAGGGCCATGGTCAGCTAAAGTTGAAGGCCTTGTTCCTTTAGGAAGCCCTTTGACTTTAGTCGTTGCTATTCAAGATAGTGAAAGTCAGTTCGATATGCGAGTGAAATCCTGCATAGCGCACGATGGCCAGAAGCATCCAATCCATTTAACGGATGAAGATGGTTGTGTTTTAAGACCTAAAATGATGTCTCCTTTTCAGAAGACTACAGAAACAAAGGGGACTGCTAGTGTTATAGCTTATAGTCATTTTTATGCATTTAAATTTCCTGAAACAGTTGAAGTGACAATTCAATGCACTGTAGAAATATGCCGACACGGCTGCCCTGGTACATGCATGCAAGGAAGAGATTCATTACCTCCAAACCCCGAAAAGAAACCTTCTGATAAAGATCCAGATGACATTCCTACCTATAAAGATTCTTATCCTTTCTCAACTGTTATTACATCCAGACCAAATACTTACAAAAATTCTTCCAATCTTAATACTTTAAATATCGTAAATGGAAATGAGAATACCTCTAAAGAGCAAGATTCAGAACCATTAAAAAGTAGTCCCGATACTCATAATTTTTTCTACAGTAAATATCCCTATGGTTTATTTGATGACCTAGTAGCAGAGGATAGGCAAGATAAACAAGAAGACCCTTTTGAGGAAGAAGCTGAGTATGCTGAAAACAGAGATGATGTTTACTATTCGCAGTTTCCAAATATTTTCGATGTAAATGCGCAAGGAAAAAATTTCCCTCTGCAACAAAAAATACAAAATTTACTGAACAAGACTGAAAATAAATCATTTTCTGAGATAGAAACTACTACTCATGACATTTTGTTGCTTTCTACTGTCGATCAAAACTCCTTGAAAAATTCGTCAAGTACTGAAAACTCAGAATTTGAAGAATATACTGAAAAATCTTTAGAAGCAAATTTGATTGCAGAAAACAACAAAGAAACTGTTTTAAATGGAAGTCAGCATCAAAGCTATCAAGCAGATGCCCTTATTTCAAAAAATGACAACGAGAATCAGTTGTTTGAACACGATATTCAATCCCAAGTAATTAACCAACTGCTAAAATCTGAATCAGAAGAAAATACAACGGCTGAATTAAATTCTGGTTCATATATTGAGTCAAATGAATACAATGATGCATTTGTCGAAAGTAAGGAAGCAGTATCGGACTATTACGAATACAGCTCTAATCGAAAAGTCAATGAAGAAGAGACAATAGGGAAGAACTTTCCAGAAATGGAATTCGAAGATTATAGAGTAAAAGCACGAAAACCCTTAGATAATTATGAAGCAAAACAAAGTTTTGAATTTCAAAATTATAGACCTTTTATCCCACCAGCACCTGTGCCACCTTTAACTCTATATAACGAAAAAAAAACCTTTGCATTATTACAGTCATCACAGCACAAATGTAGAGTTTCTAGATAGAGATGGATTTCAGTATATGACTAGATATCCGTCTCAAAAAGAATACATGAAATCAAAGCTTAGGAGACCAGGAAGACGACGTGGAAGAAGGGAAATAGGAGAAAAAGAGCAGCTGGGCCTTAAACAAACCTTACGTGTAATAGCAACGACAGATCTAGAATTTGTAACAAAAGACAGCAATGAAATAAAACCGCTTTACGTTGGAAAAGCAGACTTTAGTAACGATGTATGTATAGCTCCATCCAGCTTTGCTGCTGGTCTAGGTCTTTTACTATTAGCAAATATTTGTGTGTTATGTGTTGTAGTTTTTCTGGGACATCATTACTATATTCATAAGAAAATAAAAGTAAAGACGGTTGAATTACTTGGTACAGAGCTATCATAACAATCAGTTTTGAGAAATCTCAAAAATGGCTTTAAATGATATTTATTGACTTTCCTAGTATTTATAAGAAGGAGTTTTCCATTTTACATCTCAAAAGACATGCAAATAATTATGAACTACTTGCTAATAATGTAAAATACATATTTTTTGTTGTTTCGACATTTTAAATAGTTCTTTCAATGGAAATTTCAAACTGATTTTCTCTCTTTTAAGAAACTTTTCTTTGTTTTGACGCACGTATTTACTTTCCGCCTGGAAACAGAAATCTGGTTTTGTAATGTGTTATTGCACAAATTTTCATGACGTTTGCCTGTTGTATTCATTTCTTAAAAATCATAGGGCATTGAAATAAAAGATACGTTTGTCAATTTTGTTTTTGATTTTACTTAGGAGCATATTTTCATATCCATATTTTTAAAATATAGAAGATAACAAAATAAAAATACAATTAATATAAAAAAATTTAAGGAAATATGTGAAAAAAATTGAAAATTTAATGTTTCCAATTCCATAGAAAAATCACTATGCAGTGATTCGAAAATTCTAGGATTGATGTTATACTGTCAAAAATTTATTGATAAGGTTAAGTTATTTATTACGGCAAGGAGTTCGAAAGTTTTTTCACATAGGAGAGATACGTTTTTAGAGGACTTTTCTAGGGAAATTTGGCTCATATCCCTGTTATACATAAGAAAAAACTATTAAAGCCCCATGGAGCCATTATAGTCCATCACCAGCAACAGAGCCCGGCGACCTGTATTCTGCGGTCTTATTTACTAAATCAAGAGTGGGTCAATTTGGCAGTAAGAAACCATTTTAAATATAACTACTTACAAAGCAGTGCCGTTACTCCTCTGCCGGCGAGCGTACCAGCCAGATAGTAGTAAAATTACTGAAGTCCGATTTTTCTTACCAAGGCTCAAATCTCAGCGAACGAACAAGCTGCATAACAGTTTTCATCACGTTGAACGTGGCGCGTTTTGAAATTTGGCATATTTGTTGAAAGCGATAATAACGAAAATGTGGTTTACGCACTTTGTTAAAATTATTTGAAACTAGAACGATGTGACTTTTTTTTCTCTGCTACACAATGAAAGGGAAGGAAAATATATTGCCACATATTAAAAAGCTCGCTAAGTGAATTATTCTTGTCTCAAACTGAAAAAAAAATTGCGAAGTTAAATTTATGAATTTCTCCGTAAGCTTCGCGTCAAATTTTACAAAATTTAATATTTAGGCATATTTTGAGTCGTAGAATCGAAATATGGAAAAAAAATTGCTGTTATTTCAGGAAAAGTCCGATTTTGTGTCAAAATACCTATGTTAGAATGATGCTATATATAAATCTAATATATATCCTAAGTCGCTCTTTCGAGACATAAAAAACGCAATTTGAATTTCGTCAATCGTCCCAATAGAACGGGAGATATAGAACTGACTTTTTTTTTTCGCAGTGTACATCTGTTAAAGTTGCCTACATTTTTTGACGGACCTTGCATATATGTATATAAGATATAAAATAAGAAAGAAAGCTACTAACTTTAATTATTCTGAAATAGTCCCTTTATTCTTCATTTTAATTTGGGCACGTCCCCTTTAAGTCGTAAAAACAGTAATTCTTTATAGCATATTAAGCTAAACTGCTTCATTTCAAAATGAATCCGCGTTATAAGATCTTACGTAATGTTGTAGTGCAAACATCTCTCATCCAAACACTGATTAAGACTTCTGTTGAAATCAAAATGTTTTTGATTTTTCCCACGCTTCTAAATACGTCATGCACTTTCCCGTTTGCCTGCATCAAAGTAACACGTCGCCGCCCGCTTCTGTCTGTCATCAGTTGTGTTAAAATGTGCTAACTGTTGGTGTGCATATTGCGCCTATAATGATGTGAATCGGATATTACGTCTAAAGAAATGTATTACTCCAGTAATAAATTTATGTTGAATCTGCGGCTACGTCTATGTGCAAGTGCCACCATTCCATCTACGCATCCAATCCATTACATATACAAGGTGCTTATAAGAAACTCCCCCCGATATATGAACCCCTAACGGCCTAACCGCTCAACCAATCAAAATGAAATTTCAGGTGTGTTATTTGAAGGCATGCGCTGGAGACTGTGGTGATTTAAAACAATAAAGCTTTCATGATTACAGCTACAGGGAAAAATTTTTGAATGGCAACACCCACTTTTTTCCTGCACAATTTAATTAGTGTCTTGAAAAACCATAAATAGAGTGGAAAAGATACATGTAAGATGAAAATTGCCAGCGTAAAACATTTGCAAAGAAGATGGCATAAGATCCTACCATCCCCGCAATAACTGCGACCAAATTGCATTAAGTACTAACCAAATCTTTTACTCCCCCGCAGTTGTAAGATCCCCGATTCTTCTTGGAGAATATCTTTTTGATCCTAAAGGGCTCTATTCTGGAGAATTAGCTGTTTGCGTTTTACCTACACATGGTCATTTGTGATCAGTTTTGGGTTCCCATGAACTCGCTACCCACTAAACAACGACAGATCTTTAACTTCTATCAGAAAAATCAATTTGCTTTTGCAATACTACTTTTAATACTTATACTAAATACAATTAAAATTTATCGAGTTTCACAAAAAAAAAAAAAAAGCTTTAAATTTTGCTATTAATCACCACACTTTCAAAGGTTTAATTCAAAAACTGAAGAAATGCATAATCATGTTAAAATAATTACTAATGCACTATTCACGGTCAAATGGTTTATTCATAATTTTGTTGCATATGGTAAACCAGAAGACTTTTCACGCAATTAATTTGAATGTTTTCAAATTCTAAGAATATATTATTAATATTATTATGACATTTTATTACTTCAGAACCAATCTATATTATAAAAGTAAGTGTACAATGTGGTTGCCCTTAAAACTCAATAACGAGTCTCGGTACGACCAAGGGTGTTATATGGTGTGGTAACCTTCTCTGCGTGAAAAAGGTTCCCGTTTGTACCTGAAAGGCGTAGTTTTGAAGATATAAACGCTGGAAATTTCACCCTCTAGAAATACCTAGGACAGTCCAGAACATCCTGGAACATTCTGGAATGTTCGGGAACATCTCAGATCAATTGTGGAACATTCTAGAACACTCTCGAATGCTCTGGAACATTCGAAGACTTTTTTGTATGGGTAGCACTATCGATTGGTAGAGGCAGATAAAGCAAGATCTGTTGGAGGTTCGGACGTCAGTTTCTTATCAGTGAAGTGCAGTGAGTGAATAAAAACAAACAATGAAGTGTGAGTAATAAAAGCGATACAGTGACTGAATCATTAAACGATAATCTGATAGACTTTTTTCTGAATTGTAAGTCTGCATAGCGATTTCTATGATAGAAGGGCTATTCGTAAAGTTTCCAGGTGTCTTGATTTGCATTCCTTTCCAGTACATTAATCGCGGTGGGTTTTTGTTTACAAGGAGCTCTTTCCAAGAGACAAGAGGTACAATAAAACATAGGAGAAAAATCAGGGGGCATCGCAGCAGTACATTGTAAAGAATATATGCAATACCCATACCAGTCTTCCCTTTCTCAAGCAATGCAGTGGTACTTTTCAAAGTATTACTTTTTGCTTTGTCTTGATGAAGTTTCACGCTTTGGGATAAAGAAATGGAATTTCTTCCATAAATATAGAACGTAAAACTTTCTCTTTTGAAATGATAAATGAATTTTAACATACTTCTTTTCAATTTTCCATTAAGAGATAATCCTGCAACAATCATTAAACACATTACTGAAATTTTCTTTGCATTGATAGAACGAGCACTGTACACTTTTTTTCGCTTAGTTTTCATTAATAAATTTTTTGTTGCAATCATTTAGGTAAATCCATGCTTCATCAAGTGTCACAATGTATTTCCTGCTAAATAATTATCAAACAAGGTCCTACAATTTGTTCTGCATTGAGTTATATGCTTCGGCAAAATTGGTGAACATTATTTTTTAGCTTTTTTAAGTTTTAAATCTTGATTTATTATTTTATTTATTGTTGCTATAGATGTAATTAAAGGCTTTTCAACTGATATGTGTGTTGGTGGATTTTTTTGTTATCAATGACTTAACTTTAGAAATAGTACGCACCAGTTTCGAATGATTCCTTCAATACAGCAGCAATGACTGACAGCTTTTTCTCTTTCCAATAAATAATATTGCTTGTTTTGCACTCAGAAATTTGAATGCCATTCATTTCACAACATTGTTGAATTACAAAACGGGAATATTTAGCTTCGAAAACGGCAAAAACATCCTTCAAGCCACAGCTTGTTTACAAGAAGAATAAATTTAAGAACAGTAAACATTATTTATCATTTTAAATGATAAGCTGTTGCCAGAAATTTTTATTTCAAAATATTTGCTTTTTTTAAAAAAAAAATTCCTTATTGAAATCGTTCCAAGAATATGTAAACACCTTCTGTCTAAGAGTCTGTTAATAAGATCTCTTTTTCAAATAAATTATCTGAAAACTTTCAGATTTTATATTATGCCCAAAGGGACTTTTTTTTTTTGGTGCATCACCTTTATTTATTAAATATCACTTTCTTTGCAATTAAACCATAAAATTCAATTCAACAGCAATATTGCAAAGTAATTTAAAAACAGCATATCTTCATGATTTCTGATACACAGTCTCATGCACTGGAGATAAGTGTTTCTTTTCGTGCAGTCTTGCCATTGCTCACTTTGAAATTTCTGAGTTTGTTACTTAAAAATTCATTAAAGTTTTACAAAATATGAAAGAGATAATAAAACAAATTCCAAATTTGGGCTTTCAGATGCCCGTATTTGAGTAGAGGACTATGTTATTCAAAATTTGATATTGCTACGTCTATTATTTTTTTACAGTCCAAGAAATTTACATACATTCACGTAGCTTCTTCATTATTTAATCTCTTTAAATATAATGCACTGCTGTAATATTTGGTGGCAACAATTTGAAAAGTGAAATGACATTTATAGTAAACCAATGCGAAATTAATAGCTCTTCTCGGCAAATTGCCCCTTTGGGCTAAAAATTAAAAATAAATTTTAAAAAATTACATTGTTTATTGTTTTGGTCATCCAGCCTTTGTTAACATCAGAAACCTTTTTGAAGCTGATATACGAGGGTGAATCCCCCCCAAAAAGTTTACAAGGGTAATAAAAAATAGTTTATTAATAATAGAAAATACAAAATGCAATTAAGACATATAGTTGCCTATCATACTTTCAAGATAAATCACCAAATCTATTTAGGCATTTATCTGAATGCAGGACCAACTTGTTTAACATGGCTTTGTAAAAATCATAACCCTGCCCACTGAGCCAATTCTCAGTAGTTGTTTTCACATTGCTGTTTGAAGAGAACCTCATTTTAGATAAACGTTCCTTCAATTTTGGAAAAAGAAAACAGTCACTGGATGCTAAACTTGTGGTATACGGGACGTGACACCAGACTTCCCACTTTGCAGCAGTTCTGGAGTTTTGCAAACAATACGGGGCCAGGTATTGCCATGCAGGAGGATGACACTATCACTCAACATGCCAGAGGGTTTCACGCAACCTTATCTAAGTGGCATGGCCAATGCTTCAGATATTCTATCAGGACAACGAATCATGGCTCATGCCTCCAAGTGAAACTACTTTTCTAAACGTCTTGCCATTTCAACTGCTCTGTCGCATCTGCGAACTTATACCCCACAACACCCCATCTGCACTCTGGGATAAAGTATTCTCTCAACAATAATTACTTTTATATACAAACATTATATACTATATATTACTTTTATATAACCTATGCTTTACAAATACTGATGCTTGTAACCTTTTCTTGGATCCACCTATGCATTTTTAGTACAAATGCACGCATTTTGTTTTTCAGTTCATGTGTGGCTGCTGAATGATTTCAAATTTTTAATATATTGGTTAATTTTTCATATGGTAATCATTTTTATATGTATAAATTTTCCAAAGACCATAAAGGCCAGGTGACTATATAAAAAGTTAGATTTTGCAATATTTAAAATTTTATTTGTTAAATTCGAAAGTACAAAAACATGAGTACCTGACATTTTAAAATACTTTTGTGTGTGGAAGTATATGGCTATGAACAACAACAGGGTTGCCACTCAAACAGGAGAATGAAATTCTCTGACTTTTCCAGGTGTGTTTTAAGAAAATTCCAGTGTATCCGCGTAGTGCAGTTTGGTTGTGCTAAGCGGTAAATTAATTATGGCCACTTGAAAACACAAAAATTCGCCGATTACATATGACTTATAATCTCCAAAGAATTACTATTTTAACTATAATAGTTGTTTTCATCACTGAAGATTGAGATTAGACTTTGTCCAATCTGGAATAAAAAACTTTTTTTGCAGATATTTTGGTAAACGAAAGAAAGAAATCTATTTAATGATAGTTTTTTATATAAATTTAGGTATTTTATATTTATTTAGCAGCATACATAAGCAAAAAATATGTGCATTAAATTTCGTGATGTTATGTCATCATACTGCTAGAATTAGCTTCAGGACTATGCTAGAGAAGAAATTTGAAAGTATTATTTGCCTAAATAAATTTAGGGGGAAGAAGCAACATTAAATGATATGAATAAACATTAAAATAATTAAAAACTGAACTACAATAATCAACGATATTTTGGCGAATATAATTATATTAAATGGTTAGCCTAGATGAGTGATTACTATTTTTTTTTATTTTACTGCAAAATGCAAATCAGGCATTTATTAAAAAGGAAAAAAAAATGTTTAAAAGATTTTGCGGTAAAATCCTACTACTATACGCTACGGCCTAGGCCCGATTTTGAAAATTGCTGCCAACACCAAAATGACCCGTTTACTGCTCTTCACAATGCCGCCAAATCCCGTGTGTACCGTACATGGAGGCTATTCTAACCTCCATGGTACCGTATACTATGATTAAACCGATTTTGTTTTATACAAGAATGCGTATTTTCTGTAGTTCAACATGCACTGCACATGCACGTTTCTAAACCAAAACTACTGGAAACTTGCTTTGCCTTTCTAAAAGACAATCTGATTGGAGCTGCGAAAGTTGGCTCTATGCCAGCTGCCCGTATGACGCTCACGCGCGTCAAGAAAGGAATCGCTTCCAATGTCGGCACAAAACTCGCGTTTTTTGGGGTGATCGCCGTATAAAATTCCCTGACTTTTCCAGATTTTGACTAAAATATTTCAATTCCCTGAATTTTTTGGTCAATTTTCGAATTCCCTGACTTTTTCCGGTTCTCCAGGTAGCGTGGCAACCCTGCAACAATTGCAATACAGCCTGTATAAGGAATTTCATGAATGCAGCGAATATATTCATATAGTTGAGTAAATATTCACAGCAATGCTGGCTAATACCAGTGTTTTGAAAATACTGGCTGTTTGAACTATCTTTAAAAAATGACCCTCCCTTCATTTACGATTGTAACATATGCTTGCACCACCATAGAATGGATTAGGGAAGTTCAGCATTTTAAAGAAATCAACTTTCACAAGTCATAACCACAGATATGAAGCAAATTACATAGCTACCATGTGGTTCATGCTAACATGCACATCTAACCTATGCATTCGCTAGTGTATACGTATTTTCGAGGAAACAAATTGTTTTACTGAATTTAATAAATTCGATTCATGTGAATAAATTCAAAAGATTTAAACAATTTAATGAAAATAAAACCTGCAATGCAAAAATACATATTTATTAATAAAATTCGTTTGAAATTTCTACAATTTTTTATGCTTGTAATATAATGTGACACAAAGCTCATTTATACAAAATAATGGCACAAAGCTATACTTTTGTATCTGGGTTTAAATTATAGGAATGTACAATTTTCAGTTAATATTTACACAGAATGGAAAACTTATCAAAATTCAGTAGACAAATATGTAAGGGACTAAAAAGGTAATTCTGTATAAAATTATCAATTCAGTAGTTTTCATACAGTTTATCAGTCACAACAACTATCAACAAGTTATGAATTTGAGCACCATACAATACAGCATTACAATTTATAAACAATATCCCTATTATTACAAATTTTATTCCTAAACATTTTAAACAATATACAGGAAACAAACTTGCTTATAAATATCAAACTTAAACAACAAGAGAAAATAAAATGTGCATAAAAATTGTTTATATTTAGGAATGTTTAAAGCTCATATAATAAAAAATACCCTGAAAAAAAAATCGATTTAGAAAGAAAAATAGTAGTGCAATAAGAAGTGATTTAAAGAAGAAAAACATTGCATTTCATATAATTTTAAATTACAAGAAAATCCTCACATTCAAATGGAATTTATTCTAAGAAAAATTTTGAAATACAGTATACTTAATTACGGATATTTAAGAATTTTCTATATTCCACACTTAATTCTAAAATAAATGTATTAAGTTATTAATGAAACAGGATTGCTTTTTTGACAATCAGTGTCAAAAGAGCAGTCCTGCTTTCTGAGATATTTTTAGCATATATAAAAACAAAACACCGTCAACAATTCCTTTTAAAATTCTGGAAAGCAGTCAAGAAAGGCAATAAGAGAAGAGTTCACTATAAAGGAACATTATTATTATTATTTGTGTGTGTGTAACTAAGGGAAAAAAAAAGAGATAGAGAGAGAAAGAAAAACTTGGCTCCAGTTTCATTATATATATGTTGGTTGCTCCAGACACTTGTTCTTGTGCACCTCACAAAACTCAAAACTTACAATGCACATGCTACTGCACAAATAAAACTTCATTATCTAACAGCTGAAAGGGTTATGAAGTACAAAAATGAAAAATGTGTGAATGGGATGGGAGTTTTGCTAATGTAATATGGCAATATTTATGATTTTGAAATAATAAAATATAATATTTTTCTCTTGTTATTAGGAAGCATAAATTTTCCTTCCTTATTTTCATTACAGAAGTTAAAATATAAAAAAGCACTTTTATGAATTGAAATTACACATTTATGTTCAGTTCAACAGATTTCTGATTTTTAACATAAATAACTGCAGATAAAAAGTATTCTCTCTAAAAACATTAAAATAAAGGAATATAAAGCAAAAAAGTTAAAATAACCAATGGAGCAAACAACTTGTGCACCATACTGTGGCATTTTAAAGGTAAAAAGGCAGCTTTACCTTAAATTTTAGAAACACTTTTTTAAAACACAATTTACATATAAATATTTATTAATATAAATATATATTTAAAAAATAAAGATTTAAATTATTAAAAAGCACATTTATTGCTTTCCTCCACATATTTATAATTTGAAAGATAAAAGATATCTGATGTCAAACAGCAACACTTAAAAAATTCCTATTTGTGATACCACATCAAAGGTAAAGATTTTATGGTTTGCACTATGGCAACACTTGCCAAGCTGTGTGAAGAATAATGGCATGGGAGTGTAACGCAGAAGTTCAAAAACTTAGAAAGATTCTCATGAAGATGTTTCTGATCAGGAGCAGGAAATTCATTTCCCGAAGATCAAAACACAATATACTGCATTCTTCATAAGAGATAAAGAATGTTAACCATTATTGAAATATAAACATTATCTTTGAATATGCACAGATGCATTTACAATTCAATGTATAAACAAGAGTTGTTTATATAGGGTTAGCAACGAATCTTACTTAGAACTGTTTTTCTCAAAAAGCAACCCCAGTGTGCATGTATACACAGCACATACATATACTTTCATGCTCCTAATCTGTTTATTGACAGCATAAAATGCTAATTATCATTAATAATATATATGGCCATAAATAACATACCACAGAAGCTGCATAATAATTTTAACTATATAATATAAATAATAGACAGAAGGTAGCTCTTCTCCTTTGCTACACAGAAAGGCAGTATAAATTCAGAACAGCCTAAAAGTACAGAATCTCATGTTAAAGCCGTTTTCAGGTTACACACAGACACAGAAAAATACTGTTACATAATAAAACACATTAAGCAATATACAAAAAATGAAAAGCATCTGTGATGAATGATTTTACACATTATAAAAGCATTCTGGAAAAGATAGGAATGATAAGTTTTATGATGAACATAATAAATAGCAGACACATTTCATACCTGCAACACATATATGTTTGGTTTATACCAAAATAATACATTTTAAATATTTATGAATTAAAACACAGAGAGCAAAGTAAATTCTAGAGAAAAATAATTTATATACTGAATAATATAAACTTAACAAAGATATCTTCCATATGAATTCAAATGCCTATTTTTTCATGAATTACATATATTTGAAAGCACCACTGGTACGTTGTTTCATTATTCAATCAAATTTCAGATCCCAACCTTACTTAGAATAGCAACAATAAAAACAACTTCTTAAATGTTCTAACAGAAATTTATTAACTTGTTGAATTTTGTAATCTCTTTATGATATGAGTTTTAAATTGCTAAAGGTATAAGTATTTAATAAAATAAGATAAATATAATTGACAATATATACTGTGCAATACAGAAGATTAAATGGATTTCAAACACCAATTTGAGAGGGAAGAGAAGACTTTAAAAATTGCTACTGAAATGTTACTAAAGATAAATTAAAGGCTTGAAAAGCAACTGTAATCTAGAAATTTACACTTTGGATCTTATGAGCAAAACTCTTTTTTTAAAAAATTTTTTTATTCAAAAGTAAAAAATAAATCTTTTTTCAACTAAAGACAAACTAGAATACTGAAGCATTGAATAATTCAAATTCTGAAAATCTTTGCCAGACAGCAACAAAAACTATTATATATGTTAATATAATATTTATTAAAAGATTTTAAAATACATAAGACTACAAAAACTCAGTTTCTGAAATAGCATCACACCATATCAGCTTGAACTACCAGAATTCCAGAATAAATTATAGGATTTGATCACCTTTAGCAATATAAATGCACAATATATTAAATTTTTAATAACTAAATCTTTTTAATTTCTAAATTAATCTTTCTAGCACAATGAAAGAATTTCATGTTTGACAATTTCTTATGATCTGTGAAGGAAAAATTTAATACATATTTCTTATATTTTAATAATTCAGTAGTTAAGACCTGAAATGAGATTTCTTACAAACACATACTTTTAAGATATTTTATTATTACATAGAAATGTATTATTGAGTGTTCAAAACAAATATGATGTGCTTGCCATAATTTAAATTAACTTCATCAAACTAATTAAAAGCACTATCCTTCCATGGAAAATTTTACAATATCTGTTTTTACCAAGACTCTCTAACCAGCAAAACTGGGTTTAAAAGCATATTTATACACATTAAAAAAAATATTCATTGACCTAAGTGATTTTAAACAAAAATGCATTCAGTTCAAGCAAATTTTACTGAATGTGAAAAAAATGCTGTCGCAGACAGCAGTAAAAAAAAAATATATATATATATATTTATTTTTCTTTATTATTTATTACTTCATCTATTTTTTTCTGTATATTTTCAAATGAATCTCTCCCCATATAGTCTATTTGCCCATGTTCCCAGGCATATAATCTTGAGGCTTCATCTGACAAACTTCTCTCCAATAATGGACTACGCAGTGGCACTTCAGCAGTTTTAGGAGATGATATAGACATGTCTGAGAAGCTTTCAGCAATTCCAGTCTACAAAAAATAAACAATTTTAAAATGTAAAAATATAAAATAATATAATAATAACAATAAGAAATGGTAAATCTGTTTTAAACACTGAGTATTTAAACACAATACTATGGTTAGTACAAAACAGATTCGATATGGAAGATTTTATGCAGCCCATTATCTGCAGAATGCATTAAAATAATTTAAGAGAAAAGTAAATAGCATATAAAACAATAACCTTTTCTTAATTCATAGGTTCAGTTGATTATGGTAAAGCAGACAAGGGCTATCTAACTAAGAAAAGGGACACCTTTATGACAAATTTTCTAAGTGGAACTGGGTCGTATTTACACTACACTTGAAGAAAATTTATGAAAATGTCCATACATCCAGTCCATTCACTAAGAACTGAACCCAGATTGAATAACCAGTCTTATCCATTCAGCCACAGATATGCTATTACTTACTTGGATGTTCCTTGGAAACCTAAGACCTTTTTCAGATGTAATCATGATTTTGCAGAAAGACTAGTAAAAAATTTATAAGCAATAACACAAAACTGATCCATATAAAAATGTTTTAATGGCACATAAAATTTCAGTAGCAGTGAAATTACGGGAGAAAAACTACTAAACTAAAAATATAACAATAAAAATGCACAGAACTCTTATTGCATGATGAAATAACCATCCAATCATAAATAAATAAAACACAGAACTATTTACATTTTTAATTTCCTCAACATGCTCAGTGTATATTGTCCACCAATACTTTAAATGTTCATGAGAATGATTCCAATCTTCAGCTGGAGCAACAGTTTTCAGTTCTTTATTATAGCTATACATCCAAGGCTTCTTGTTACCCAGAAAATGTACTATCTTAACATTTTGCCCGAACCTAAAAAAAATTATACCACCAATTCAAATATTAAATTAAGAAAAGCACCTGATAAAAAAATTAAGCACAAAGAGTTCTTTATTAGAGACACAAAATACTATTAGAAAAATAATTTTATTTTTGAGCATGAAAATGATTCCAAAGTGAATACCCATTCTATTTAATATTCTAATTTAAAATGTTATTAAGGTAATATGCATCTTTTAAACTTTACACACAGAAAAAATATTAAGATGATAGCAATTTAAATTTTTAAAACATTAAAATAAAATTAAATATAATTTAAATTCATAACACATACATTTATTTTTTTTCTCCTTGTTTTGATTAAAATTATGATAACTGATTACTGTAAAATAAAAGATAACAGGAAAATTCATGCAAATTTGTTTTGATATTAGCTGATTCACCAATAACTCTTTCAAACACGAATGATTTTCTTGCTTAAAAAATGAATTTAATATTTAAGTTGTTAATCAATTTTTCCCATTTCTTTAAAAATCTATAGTGTGAGCCAAATGTCCATACAAAAAAGTGCATAATAAATGAGAATTCAATGCAGTGAAGTAGAGTTTGTGCTGTAAATATTATAAAAAGGAGGCAAAATTCTTAGTTCAGAAACTATAGATGGAGCTGAAGACACTAAAAAATATGAAAACGATCACATTTTGTTTATTTATTATAACAGTAAGTATCAAACATATCTTCCACTATAAAGGTACGAGACAATTCAAAGAGTTACCACTGTCTGTGGTTGCAGAATGCTAAAATTTCAGGCAATAAATTTAATTTTAACAAAATGGAATAATCTAGCTGATAAATTTTATACACTAAATATCTTTATCACCAGACTTCAACTGGGGTGAAATTTGAAGATTGAAAAGGTCATGGGACCTTACAATGCCTACTGATTAATTATCATAAAATGTTTTGACCAGAAATTTCTTCATTGATGATGGGAGTTGATGTTCCATGTTGCATAAATGAGTTTGGTAAAATTTCCTTATTGCAAACTTGCTCATGGAATTTGGTCAAATAACCCACTACATGATTTCTATTCCACTCTTGAAAAAATATCTTTGAAAAGATTCTTGTTTATAAGAAAGCATACAATTACCTGTCTAAGGGGAAGGGTGCCATTGTAAAGAATGCTTTAAGAGAAATTAGCTTCACTAATAACGTTAAATGGTCTTACTCAGCCACCTGATTTGTAAAACCTTCTCGTCTTCTTCCTCCAAAAAGGCATTTAAACCATGGCATTCTTCTGTTATCAGCACCGGATTAAAAAATGTATGTATGTACGTGCATATGTGTGTGTGTATATACACATGTATACCTGTGTACATAAGTACATACATTTCTGAATCCAGTCCCGATAACAAAAGAGTACCTTAATTATTTCTAATAATAACTTGTGGTGAATAAAGTGACTGGCACTGCATAAGCATGCATCAGCATTTGCTCATATGCAACTGCTGCATGTGCGAAACACTTCTGTACAATGAAACATAAGCTTCGTCTGTTGTTATATATCAAATAGTTCTATCACTATTTTTTTCTCAAAGAAAATTTTACATATATAAACAGAAATACACACAAGAGAAAAAAAATAAGAAATTCCTCCAGCAGATCTCATTATGCTATCATAATTTTTAGTGAGGAAATATAATCTTTATGGTACATATATTTTAAAGTCTGCAAAAATAACAAACTTTATTCGGTCTAATAATACAGTACAAACAATAGTTTCATAATTTAAAATATTTAGTTTCTTTAACATTTCAAATATTTTTAAACATTTAAAAACATTATTATTTAAAATAAAAATTAGTTTTATCTATACTCAACAGAAATTTTTGTTTCCTTTAAGAAAAATTAGTTTTATAACTTTGACCACAATCATCAAATAAGCTAATAAAATTTGAAAACACGATAAAGATAACTAACGTGTACAAATATGTTTCAAGCCTTTTCTTTTTCAGTAGTGCAGGTGTTCGAAATATTTCAATTTTTCTTTATTTTAAAGCTTTTTTCAAGACAGTCATGATATAAAAAAGGGATTTCTCTATAATGAACTTTTAATAATTAGCAGTGTTATAAGAAAGACTGCAAAATCCTTTTCCACAGTAGAGACACAAATTATGCTCTATTTTTAAAGCTAGCCACAGGATTTAAAAAAGTAGCATCCGGATACAATTTTACATCAGTATTACTGCTTGGGTGAAAGTAATATTACTGTTTTCGTCCATAGAAAGGCAGGAAAAAGCTTTTAATATAAGCTAACAAGTGGAGATTTATCTTTGACATTCATTTCTTTAACAACCGAGTGCTTTTTCATTTTCCCACATGAATATTTCTTTATGATCTCTTTACTGGAAAATATTTTTCTATATAAAACTACAATGTGATCAGCAGCCTTTTTACTTGAACACAATTTGTTGCTGAGAGGCACTTTTTTTTAATATTATTTATACCAGGGTTGCCACTCAAACAGGAGAATGAAATTCCCTGACTTTTCCAGGTGTGTTTTAAGAAAATTCCAGTCCACCTGTGTAATGCACGTTGGCTGTGCTAAGAGGTAAATTAATTATGGTATCACTTGAAAACACAAAAATTTGCCAATTACATATGACTTATATATTATCCCCAAAGATTACTATTATAACTATAATAGGAGTTGTTTTCTCCACTGAAGAATTGAGATCAGAATCTGCCCGATGTGGATAAAAAATGCCTTTTTTTTTTTTTGCTGACATTTTGCAGCTAAACGAAAGAAAGAAATCTATTTAATGTTATTTAAAATAAATTCAGGTATTTTATATTTATTTATCTGAATACATAAGCAAGAAATATGTGCATTGAAATTTGGTGATGTTATGTCATTATACTGCTAGAATTAGTTTCAGGATTATGCCAGAGAAAATTTCCTGAAATTTGAAAGCATTATTTACTAATAATAAATAAATTTAAGGGGAAGAAGCAACATTAAATGATATGAATACCATTAAAATAATTAGAAAACTGAATTACAAAAATCAACGATATTTTGGCGAATATAGTTATATTAAATGTTTAGCCTAGATGACTGATTACTATTTTTTTATTTTACTGCAAAATGACAAATAAGGCATTCATTAAAAAGAAAAAAAAAATGTTTAAAAGATTTTGAGGTAAAATCCTAGTATATGCTACGGCCTTGGCACGATTTTGAAAATTACCGCCAAGACCAATATGGCCTGTTTACTGCTCATCATAATGTCGCCAAATCCCATGTGTACCGTACACACAGGCTATTCTAACCTCCATGGTACCACCATATCAGAATTAAACCAATTTGTTTGATACAAGAATACGTATTTTCTTTACTTCAATATGCACTGCACATGTGCATGTGAGTCTTTCGATTCTCGAGGTTACTGAGAAACAAAGTTGCGGGAAACTTGTTTTGCCTTTCTAAAAGCCAATCTGTTTGGAGCTGCAAGAATTGGCTCTATGCCAGCTGCTCGAGTGACACTGACGCGCGCCCCAAGAAAGTGATCGCTTCCAACGTTGGCGCAAAACTCGCTTTTTGGGGGGGATCGCTGTATGAAATTCCCTGACTTTTTCACATTTAGACTAAAATATTTCAATTCCCTGACGTTTTTGGTCAATTTTCGAATTCCCTGACTTTTTCCGGTTTTCCAGGTAGCGTGGCAACCCTGTTATACTGTCCTTGTGTTTTCTGTATATGCAAGTATTTTAATACAATAGCTCTCCCACCATGTGAAACTGAAAAACCATAATAGCAAACAGACCCATTATATTTTCTTCACAAAATTTTACAGGAAGAGTCACCACTATATGCTATTTATTTATTTATTTTTTTTTAATAAATAACTATTTCATTATTCCTGCAGATATAGCTAAGACATAAGACTGCAAATTCTTAAACAATTTCAAGAATCATGTGAATCTTGAACTGTCTACAAACATCAGAAACACTAAGTACTGTCTTGATCTTGCTTTATGACCACTGGCTAATGTACATCATGACTTGGAGGTACACTTGATACCCACTGGAGAAATGAATCATGCATTTTCAAACACATTTACTACTTCTACATATAAAGTGGTAGATGAAACGTTTTAAAAAGAGAAATCGAAAGGAAAACGAATGGGTAAAAATATATTTACAGGTGCCTCTTGGCGAAAACTGGAGGTACATAGACACCGAGTTTGTGCAATTCTTCGACTTGTTATTTTGGCTTTGTTTTGAGGCAAAAATTGCCGCTACACAAAGCCAATATAACAAGTCAAAGAATTGCACAAACTCAGTATCCATGTAAACATCAACCTGTTTTCACTTCAAAAAAACATCCCCAAATTGCACATTCCCTTGCCTTTATCCATGTACACATTGATTTATATTCACTTAAAAAACCAAAGGAGCAACCAACAAAAAATATATTATCTCAATAAACTACACTTTAAAGCAAACAATGAAATAACATAAAAAAGGAAATTCATCTTAGCACTACACAAAGGAAATATCCATTTACCTTATTTCCAAATTTTGTGTCTTCAGTCAAACAAAATTCCGTAACAGCCTCCAAAAACTTCCTAAACTTATCTAAACTAGAATCTTTATACTGGTGTCACCACATAAATTCACAAAAATAAGAGTAAAAAATATCCTCCAACGTTCGACCATACACATTTCCTTTCTACAAACAGGACACTTATAATGACTTCTAAGTAAACTTTCATTTACACACCACTCAATTAATGTTTTTCCCCTTTCGTTCTAAAGTGTACAGAAACATCAAATTAATCTTACCACATTCAGCCATTTTACCGTGTAAACCATAAAATAAGCAACATACTTTCTAACCAACATCCAACACTTACAAATCCCATCAGTCAGATACCCCACAATCATGCAACCAATTACGTCATAATAGGTTTTCCATAACATTCAACTACTCAGGTTATCATAAATGAAAACACAACTTAGCAATAATCCAAGGGGCACCTTCATTATACTCTAAACAAGAAATGATTTCAAATTTCAGGAATAAGGGAAAGTCAGGAGAAATATGCTGCAAACTGGATTGACGGGTAAAAATCAAAAAACTTAGCAAGTCTGCAACAACTAAAACTGAAGAACATTCATACTAGAAACTGGCTTCCTGCATAAAAAATCCCTTTCTTTATCAAATTAGATTCTAATTACTGTTGGGCAGAAGAAATGACATCATTCTGATGATATGAAAAACAAACGTACAACCACAGTCTCTAGACTAGCTTTAGAAGGAAAGCCTGGTCAAAACATTTAGCCGAACATGTGGCTGAACTGAAACCAAATAAAGCTGTCAAAATTGGCATCTCTTTGTACATTGGAAAACAATGCCAAACAACTCCTTCCAGTATCATAAAATATGTGAGCACTTCCTGATTGAAGTTCTTAACAAAAAAACAGCAAAACAGTTTCACAAAATACACTATATGGAGTCATATGACACGGAATTTACATGGCAGAAACAAATAAGTACTAAGAGAATTATTTTGAAGATATTCTTAGGGTAACTGCAGAATTATTCCTACAAAAAATTTCTTGTGGTTAAATTGGTGCTTTTTTTGGCAACCTGATTGTTTCAAGATCCACAAGTACAAAAAATTTATAGCTATAATTAAATTTTTAAATCAATAAAATGATTTTATTTTAATTTATGACATATCTGTAATAAGCCTCCCCCCCAATGGCGGGCTCTAGCCTTCATAGGCACTGACCAAAACTAAGGCCAGAAATGGTGGTCTCTTTATTATGGAGGCACTTAAGATTTAAACTAAAATGCATATAATACTTAAGAACATATAATGCAAAACAAGATGTAATATTTAAATAGTATTAAATTACATACTGCTTATATGCAGGCAAATAGGTATAGCATGTGCTCGTATTCATGTTATAGATAAAAGATAAATGTCGAGAAATATCTTTTGTTGACCAGTCACTGAAGAACATATTTAATAACCCTTGATCTCCACCTACAGAAAACAATATATTTTCTCAAAAATAAACATAAATACATTGCATAAATATGAAATACAAAATGAATATTTTAAAATATCCTTGCATTTAGTTAACTATGTTTAAATTCTGACACTAGGCAATTTTACAGACATGCCTTTGTATCTGCATCCAAAGAACTTTTTTTTTAATATGCAAAATATATACCAAGTGAGAATGGGTGCTAACACGATGAAATAAAGCAGCAAAAATGTGCCCATTACTTACTGCTTTTTCTCAGTAATCCTGATCTTCAGCATAAATAAGCATGGGAAGGCTGATATTTTTAATTTTAAGCTGTTCTATGAGGGAAAATAGAGGTTTAATATACTATCATTTCTTGAAACTGTATACCTGATACTAAGCGGTACAAAATATACACAGAATAATTTCACTGTTTGAAGATTAGGCTACATTTATTTTCATGTAAACCAGAAACAGCATGTACTCTATAATTAGCCTAAAACACACTTTACTGTTTCATCTAATGTTGGCAATGTTTTCCTACGAAAAATTTATGAAGTAAAATTTTACTTTATAGACATGAATACAGTGTTCAGTGGTAAGAAAGCTTAATAATGAAAATTAATGCTAATTTTTTTTAAAGAGGCTAAATTTAATAGCTTAAAGAACAGTATTAATTAAACATATGTTAGCAACACTTTAGAGGTTTAACATTAGGATAGCTAAATTTCCTATTTAGTTCTTTAATAGAACCTGCAGCTTTATTTGACTGATTTGCCAGATGTTTGCTTAAGCAATTAAAGATCTGACTACTTTGTCCTGACAACATGTATTGTAAACAGTGATGTTTTTCTTTGCTTAAATTTTAACATCAGTACACCACAGACCTTTCATCAATAAAGGAACTATAATAAATAAAGTCTTACTATTCCTGCAATGAAAATTAAGACCTTTTTAAGGTTATTTTGAAAATTAAATTCATCAAAATGAATACTGGTACTTTGATTATACATATCCTCCGATTTCAACATTCGATAGAATAGCTGTTTTTTGATGCATTTTCAAGTATACAAATAAGAAGAGCAAATGCAGCTTTGGTGTACAATAACACATTTGAGTACATATATATCCAATTAATAGTATCTACAGGTTGTAAAAATGTAAATATTGTACATATTTTTTCTTCTCACCAAAGTCCTTGTTTCTTGCAAAATTCTTCTTTTTACTATTATTTATGAGCAAAACAATATCTCTAAACCATAGAAATAGCCAAACAAATGTTTCTTGTTGATTCACAAAGTTCTCAATGATTTAGGAACTTTTTGCAGTGGTCTAGATAATCAAAAAGTATCTCAATATTTTTTTAATACGACTGTATTACTTTCTGATTGCTGAATACGTTTTGATGCTATATAAAAATTTATGCAAAATTCAAACAAAGCTATTTGTCTAAAATTTCAGATTTCAAAAAGTTCTTAAATGTTATCGTTTGTACTTTGGAGTTTAAAAACTAAATGACAATAATAATAAAGCACATAATAAAGCTTTCTAGCAAACAGAAACAAAGGAAATTAATTCACATCAGAAAGTAAAACTACATTTAATCTTACACTGGATAAGTTGATAATAAGTCTTCAGTTTTTTCAAGTTATATGATAGCTTAAATTTAATCATTTTCAGCAAAACTCCCTTTTTTCACTTAATCCTGATACTATGTATCTCTGCTTATACCAATTATAACAGATTTATAACTGACATATGATAAAAAGCTTTCTTCTTCAGTAGCAGTGCTTTTTCCACTTCAAAATACAATTTTTTTTTGGAAGGGGAGGGATATTCAAATAGAGAGATACAGCATTTTTAAGGGGTATTTCAGAGCAAACTGGATTTAAATTATATATAATACTGACCAGTTTTACAGGAAATATGTTGAAGAGGTGAAGCAAATATTGATTGCAGCAAAAATATCAATGTAAATTATGAAAGAATGATTACCACAAAAACAAATCAATATTTACCATCAAAACTACCCTGTTGGACAGCCATATCTAGCAATTTTTTATATGTTTCTTTTGAAGGTTTGAAAACAAAAACACCAGAGTTGAAACAATCTGGCCATCCTATGTCTGGCACTGCTGAAAGCTCTTCTCTTTCAAACAATTCATCACAATTCTTTAAGACCTGAAAATTAAAAATTGGAAACATGACACAATATTATAGAAAAGCTATAAAATGGTAAAAACCACATTAAGATATAAAATTTTTAAGACATTATTACAAATTTTAGAAAATCAAAATTTATTTGCAACTACAGCAGAACAAAAAGGAAGATTAATAGAAATGACCTGTTAATATATTTCTGCTATAATATAAGTTAACTGCTATTTATATGTTTTCCATTGGCATATTTGAAAAAAATATTACAACTTGAGGCAATGCAACTTCTGTCAGAATGGCTGACACAAATTTGGTAGCACCTCTATAACTTTCACGGCTTAAGGGATTTCATAATTGATTTACTTTCATATATTTACAGTTTGTAAATTGTGCCAGCTTTTATGTATGAAATGCATTTTTTTACAAAATCTTACCTAATTCTAAATTATGCTTTTGATATTAAAGTTGCACACAAGCAAAATAAACATTTATCAAATTTTAAACTGGAAATTTCTTCTTGGCTTTTTTACCATGAATTGCATTTTTCATACATTCAGTTATTCAGCTTTTCTGATAAAACACGCAATAATCATACTACTTTACAATTTTTAAAAGGTATTTCTTTATGCCCGATTCTGAATATTATCTTCAAATATATGATAAACTTATGATGTGCATTTAGCAAAGTTGTTAAGACATGAGATCATTAACCTTTTTTTGCCGTTACATGTTACTCACTTGTCTGACAATAATCATCAAAACCAGCCCACGAAATTCATCATGGCAAAGAGTGCAAGATTGTGCCTATTGTTGGCAAGAGCCCCGAGCACTTATCATAGTTCCAATACAAACTCAAGTTAGAATAATAATTTTATATTCAAATAGCTTGATTTTTAAGTTGAACTCAAAAAAAATTGTGATAAGT
The DNA here is from genome assembly GCA_000611955.2 of Stegodyphus mimosarum. Taxonomy (NCBI): domain Eukaryota; kingdom Metazoa; phylum Arthropoda; class Arachnida; order Araneae; family Eresidae; genus Stegodyphus; species Stegodyphus mimosarum. Next base: position 35,899 of record KK119788.1, read on the forward strand.
AAAACATTATTATTATGATATTATTAAACATATTATTAAAACTATTAAAATTATGATAAGCAAAACATTTCACTGCATTTAGAATAATTTTTAACATCTTGTTTTGTAACATTAGAAGATATTCTCTTTTTTTTTTTTTTTTTGGCGCAAAGGCAAAAATACAGGAGTTGCATACATCAAAACTGATTTTATTAATATACAGGTATAAAAAAATTTTAGTCTATTTGTAAGCTAGTTTCAGTTTTTAAACCTATTTTCTACCACTAACTGTATAATCACTCATAAGAGCCTTACAGGCTTTATTACATGCATATAAAATACAATTTTTAAGCATTAATTACTCATCAAACTGACACCAATATCAATACTATGAAGAATATTCCCCCCCAATACTGGCTTCAAATAGAAGCTGCACAGTAATATTACTTTTGCATTTGCATAGAATTACCAAATATTTTTGCCAGATCATTGATCAAAACTTCTTCAAACCTCTAACAAGAATATTTTGCTTTATATACCTTAATTACATAAAAATATGGAAATATCCAGACGCTAATATTTGACATGAATGTATTTAGAAAACCAAATGAACTGAAACATTCATAATTTTCATTTCGAGATTTTTTCATACAAGTGAGACACATGCTTACAGGTAGATTGAATGGAATAAAAGCATAGTTTCAACTAACTAATAAATTCAACCAGGAAATTAATGACCATCTAATTAAAGCTTGAAGCACAGACTGTTTTCTAGTTAGAAAATCAGAAATTATCCTTTATTCAACTAGATATCAACAGATTCAAGTTATAGATATAGCAAATAAAAACAGAATTAAATATCATCTCAAACAATGAGGTTATCTGACATAGATATTCATTAAAATTTATGCCAATCATTAGTGCTGATAAAATTTCCACATAACATTTGAAATAGTGACAAAATAGTTACCTTGTTTGTGAACTAGGTGCAAGATAAATTATCTCAAACACAAATTTAAAAGATGTCACATGGTTGTGCAACATTTTGTTAAACTCGTCTTTTAAATTTAAGAATACATGAACTAACATAGTGGTCTTGAACACTCTGAAAATACTCCACTTTATCCTATTTGGTTATATAAAACCAAAGTGAACATTTTATAAGGTGTTAAAATGCCAGGCTTTTCTGGTTTCATTGCTAAATCGCATGCCTAACGTGAGACTGTTTACCAAAAATGGTTACTATTAGAATGGATAAATACCCAATAATATAATAATTTTACAAACAGCACATATCACTAACTGATTATATTTGATAACGAATCTTCGTAGTACAAAAAACTTTACCAGAGTATCTGCATCTAGAAACACACATTTTGAGAACTGGGTTAATTTCCAACAGTGCAATTTTGTGAAAGTCACACCTAATTCTGGACGTTCCATCAATAATAAAGATTCTTCATCTTTGCTGTCTAGGACATTAACATGTTCAACCAAATCATATACTTTATTCAATTTATCTCTAAAAAAGACAAGGAAAAGATAATTATACATATTTAAAGGAATTTATCACTAGAGTGAAAAATTAACAAAGAAGCAACTTAATTAAATGTTAATAAAAATATAACATTTAAAGGCATATGTATGTTAACATATTACAAGCTACACATTCACACAATGTATTGCTATTCAATATGCCCAGTCATATACATAGGCTTCTATTTATTTTATACTTGACAAAAGGAAAGCATTGAAAGGATTCAGCCAGTTTGGCTGAATTTGGCAGAAATGTTTCTTAAAATATTTTGGATTCAGTGAACTAGTTGTTAAACCTGAACTGTAATATTTATTGAGAAATTTATAGCTACTTTCTAGCTAATTTTATGACTAAATTAGACCAAATCAGTTCTCAAAATTTTTCAATCTCATCACTGGTTAAGAGCAGGGCTGTGGAGCCAGTAAGGAAAATGACAGAGGCCGACTCCCTCATATACATATGGGTTTTAGCTTATTTTTAATATAAAAGAAATAATAGATGCTACAGGAAAATTTAAATATATTTTTAAATTTTCCTGTAGCAAGGAAAATTTAAATATATTTTTTAATATAAAAGAAATAATAGATGCTACAGGAAAAAAACTGATTACATAGCAAATTATTTATATTAATTAGCATTTATTATGAATGGAAAAACTGGCATTAGTAATTTCTAAGAAACAGTATAGCTTCAGCAAGACCTTCTTTGTCAGAGGACCGTAGATCCAGTTTGATAAACTTCAGAGCTGAGAAGAGTCTTTCCACAATGACTTGAGTAGGAGGAAGAGCTGTTATTGTTAGGCCAATTTCTTTTAACTTTTCAGAATAGATTTTTATAAGTTCTAAAAGAGGTGTGTTCCAAGAATAATCATATTTCTCTATTTCTTCAAAGGCTGTGTAGAAATCTTATTTGTGTTTTTTCATTTTTATATCTAAAGGCTTTTGGTTCTTTATTTTCATTCGCTTCACCTTTTCAATATTATCCAAATATTTCTCAAAATCTAATTCATCCATGGAAAAGGATGATAGAGACTCAGGTACAATGTCTGCAGTCTGACTGTCCTGATTTGAATAACCAATTGTTCTGAGAATAATTTCATTTTTAATGAAAGTTCATAGATGGCTTTCTTTGCCTTTTTAATTTGTTCATCATCCAACAAAATTCAGTGTTTTGGATCTACGTATATTGAACCCAGCAAGATCTCACTGTTTATCAAACTAGTTTCTCTTTTCTTCATTCCTTCTGCAGTAAACCCTCCATTTCAGAAAGAAAAAACATCATATTCTTCCATTCTCCCCTCCTGTTAATTCTTCAGATTTTTACTTTTTTTGTGGCTGTATACTGTGTAGAATAAGAGTTTCCAACTCTGCAAGATCATTCCAGAGTGTTTTTGTTAGTGAAACATTAGGGTTAGCTATATCTTTTAAAAAAGTTCTTAATTCTAACAACCTTTATATCATCAAATATATACTTTCCCCACCAGATTGCTTATCAATAATTGCTCCTTTCCTAAGAATAGAAGCAATTTTGGGAGTTCTTGTTGCTTATCTAAATTTACCAATGATTTTTTGTAACTAATGACTCAGTGTAATCAATAATAGCAAATATCACAACCATCCTCCTCCCTCATCTTTACTTATTAATATGCCAATAAAATAGAAAATAACTATTTATTAATGCATATAGTCCATAAATAAAAATGACGACTCAGTCTGCCATTAAATTGTTTTTCAGTTCACTTTAATTTCATTTCAAACTTAGGCTAATTGGAACTACAAACAACACCAGCTGGAGTTGACGTGTTTTTAGAGACTCCAGCTCCGACTCCTTTTACCCAAAAATCTGCCTAACTTCGATTCTGACTCCATGACTCAGATTCCACAACCCTGGTTAAGAGCACCATTAATTTAACTTAAGCTATTACATTTTAATTAGCTATAGCAATACTTGTTGATGGCTTATGGTTTTTATATGAAATAATACAGAACTTTATCTGCTTAATAAAATACTGGTATTTCCACGATACAGAAATCATACTTAATGGCCAAAGTAGGCAATCTTAAACATCCAATTTCTTGCCATAGAATTATGCAATAGCTGATTTAGCAAGTAACAAAAAAATTAATCAACACTTTTGTGAAAGAAATATAAATAGCTATCCTTGTACAATGGGGAGCGGGGAAGGCTCTGCAGATAATTATTACCATTTTCCTAAAATATTTAATATAAAATTCATTTCAATGACATTATTTAATTTATTACACAATAAATGATCTTCAATGAGTTAGGGAAGGAGAAGAGATAATTTATAGAAGTACTGCCATAAAGTCTCTAATATAAAACTATAACTCACCTGAATGCCTCAGATATACCATCAGTTACTAGTACAACTAATTTATGTTTTGTTTCTACAAGCTTAAGAGAATGAGCCAATACCAAGGCTCCACGAGTATAATCATCATCAGTAGCTAAAGTTACATATGCAAAATTACCTAAAAAATTGAACACAACGAAAACAAATTTTTAATAGAAAAATAATGAATCAGCTACAATTTCTATTTTGATACTTTTCTCTTAACTTCATCATATATAATTATTTACTAATTTTAAAATTTCCAAATAAAATCATGTTGCCAAACACAATAAGCATATGCATAATTAAATGCAAGAACAGCACAAATGTAAAATTAGAAAAAAGCAACTTTACGTTGGGACAGGTTCCAAATAAAACTATTAGACAAAGTTTATAAAGACTTTATACACAGTTAAAAGACAAATAAAACTATTATATTTCAAAGACTATTAGACAAAGGACCCTTTACTTCAAAAAATCTTTTTGCTTCTTTTCATGGTTTATTCAAAACCTATACCAAAATAAGGCTGCTTTTTTGCTTGATTTAATACATGATTATAATTTAACAGTTCTTTCACTAATATGAATGAACTATTACTAGTGAGATTAAAATTTCTGATTTTTATCATTTTTAACATCCAAAGACTAAATTTATTCAAAAGTTGCTTATTTAATTATGAAATTTTTGGAGTCCATTTTTCATATTAATTCATACAGCTTACAAATATTATGAGAGAAAACTTTATGATTTAAAAATTTCATTCAAAAATTTAGGAATAACCTCAAACCATTGCTATCAAAGATTTTATTTATCGTTGAAGGTTTGATTTAAGGCCTTTTTAAAACGTTATATCAAAAATTGTATTGGACTGGAAGAAAATCAGCCTATGTGGTGATGCTACAAGAAAAGTACCCATATTTTATAGCAACTAAAAAAATGATTTTTGAATGAAATTTACTCATGAAAAATTAAAGAGCATCTTCAATAATATTTAACATTTTCAGTTACTTAGACTTGGCCTTATTTGTACTGATTTATTTTTAAATCTGTTATAAATGAGGTAAAAAACATTCTCGAACATAATTAAGAACACATGTGATTTATCAATAATACTTCATACATAAGTTACGCACTCCTATTTCTTTTTACAGCTCTACAGAAATATAAATAATATATATGAGGATTATTTCAATAACCGTAACGTTAGTACAAAATTCTTTTCTCAAATTTTGTAAATAAAGCTTTTTCCAGGACGAAAAAAAATTTAAAAAAATCAATTAACAAATGCAATAAAATAAGAAACGATGGAACTTAAGACATACTTTGTTCCATTATAGCAGTTACCGGCAAAAAAATTTCACCACATACTAATACAACTTCAGTTAATCAAAGTTAGAAAGTTGAAAAGTCATACGGTTATTCACTTCGCTTGAAAATCATCGTAAACTCGATTGCCGCGCCATCTCTTGTTCGTACGCCTTTCGGAAAAAGGAGAATAACATTATTCGATCAACAGACTGTAAAATAAATAAATAGTTCATTAAAAAAAAGTAAAACAGTGAAATAGTCAAACAGATTATATAAGAATAGAGAATATAAACAATAACTGTTAGTCTGCCTTGATATCAATAAATGAAATAAAGGAGCCACATGATCTTTTACGAACCGTGAAACTTAATCGCATAACAAGTGCGGTAAAAAACTCGATTAAAGAAATGAAATACTTGAAATGCATTGTAATTTAACCTTATAACTCTCCGCTTACCTACAGCCATTGTCTTTAACAAGAGTAAAAACCTGTTTGTGACCTCTCGCACTCCATATTCATTTGTCATTTCACATTAGTTACATTTCGTTAACTATATGGTTTTGTTTTTAAATTATTATGCATCTGAGATCAATATTTAAGAAGATGGAGAATAAGGTCTTAACAAAAACGAAAGCAACCCTTCAGAAATATGCAGCAAAATTTCAGATTCCTATTCCAATAAAAATGTTTCTGGAAATTCAGATGCACTATTTTTATACTTAATTAATCTTTCAATACATTAAGATAATTAAATATTTTAAGCAAGAAAACGTTGCATAAAAAAGCAGGTCTCGTGACTTGGTTAGCTGCGAAAACCTTGAAAGATGACTTTATACTCTTAGCCGAAGGTTTCGGAAGAGTTAACTATTAACATAACTCGAGCTAATTTAATTTTTTTCCCTTTTTAAAAAATTTTTTTTTATTATTGTAGAGTGCACGTATTTTGAAGAATAAGGAACAAATATTTAAACGCCATAGTTTATCAAAGTGATACGTGCTGGTATTAAGTATGGCAACAATAATAATAAATGTATTCTGATATGATTTTCTGTAGTTTAATGAATTGTTTGATGACACTTGTAATGTGGTGATATCCGTTGGTTAACGCCTCATGTACATCTTGCGGAAAATTTAGGTCTTACTTTGCCTCGTAAGATATTTTACCTCTGCAACTTCTTATGTCGTCGTTACAGTATTATTGTGGGAATTATTTGCTGTGAGAATATTATTCCTGAAACCGTAAAATATAGTTTCTATCTTTGAAACGAACTTGGTAAACATAAAAATTTATATCAGAAATTTTTCGTCTGAAGTATTTGATTAGCTGTACGTTAAGGAGGATCCAAAAGAAAACAATTCCACGTAACTGCCTCATTACGTACATTTATATTGTACATAAAATGTTTAAATGAGAGGTAATTTAATGAGTCGTGGCATTTATAAAGTGCGCCTCCCTGTTTCATAAATCTCAGAAAAAACATTGCAGTTCTGTGTAATGAATTTTAAGATAACGCTCCAGTTATTTTTATCGCAAAATATGTAGAGAAATAGGTTTTAAAAATGTTTGCAACTGATATTCTGCATTGTTAAACTAAATTCTTAAAAGTGATCTGTACGAAACTTAAGAATAATTCATTGAGAAAATATAAAATGTGATAATAAATTGTGTAATGCAATCTAATTCACGTAATTTATTATGACCAACTTTGAAATGTTTATCAAAATTTTTGATGAGGAAAATGGTTGTTAGTGTTCAGTACTTTTAGTAATATATTTTTTAAAATTAAACCTCCTGTTTTTATAGTTTGTAATTATATTTTCACTTTATGCAATATTTTGTTTATTTACAATTTACTTTCCTTATTTTGTATTAGATTTTTATAGTAAAAATCATATTTAGTCTCTAGATGCTTATCTGAAAACTTCTGTATTTAAACACTGTTGAGCTGTTATGTATGATAAAGAGATTTTATACAGTAGTAACTTACAGCTCTTTTATAACTTTAATTTTTGCTTAGAAAAATTTGAAAAAACATTGTGGAGTATTTCGGGTAAAATTTAAAACTTACTTGGGGGGAATTAATTGAAAAGTGAATAATTTAAGATAATTTCTTGATTAATGGTAAAGGTGTTTAACAGATATATGAAGTATATGTAAAAAGAATCTGTAATTTTTCATTTTTTGCTTTTGTATCAAGTGAATTTAGGGTTATGAATTTTTTTTCAGAGTATTAAGAAATTTACTGTTTTAAAAGATGGATGTTGTATGGATTTTAAATATATTATTATTGATGCATAGAATATTGATAAATTCAACATTCCAGAAACTTAATACATGCTGTCGTAAAGAATAACTCAAGAACTTTTTCATTTCAGATTAATTATCATTAGAGATTTTTAATCCAGTTTTTTCAAGCATGATAATTTTGAATGTAAAGATGATAACATATTGTAGAGTTGTATAGATTGCCGTATTTATTTTTATTATCAGGGTTGGAAGTAGTTTTATGTTTGTGCAATCTGATTTTCACCCAATTAATTTTTGATAGTAGAGCACTTGCAAAGTACAGTGCTATTAAAGTGGTTTTTAATAAAGATAAGAAATGATCTCAAAAACATATACCAGAGAGATACATCATATGATTTGTGTTAACATCTATAAATGTATTGTTATTTATTTTATTTTACATAAGTGTGTTTTCTAATGAACATAGAACTAGTCATGGCTGCTGAAATTAAACCCATTGCTGGCACCAGCACACAGTTTGTGAATGCAAGGAAACCACAACTTATTAGTAAATTGGAAGGGCACCAGGATGTCATCAACATGGCTGTCATTGTTCCTAGTGCTGAAGGTGTCATCAGCGTCAGTGATGACAGGTAGTCATCGGATCCATATGATTTTTATGCAGAAGTGTGTGATATGTAATTTTATGGAATTTATTAATAAGAATCATTTACAAATTACAATTGTTTTTGAAATTAACATTACAAGGTGTAAATGTATTTAAATGTATATCAGTTCTAAAGGAAATGTTATCTTCATATTTTTATAACATAAAACAACACTAATAAAGGTGGAAAATCCTTTTACAGTTTTTATAAATTTTATTACCTACTACAAATATTTTTAGAGCAGTGGCAATTGAAAAGAAAAAATCTAAATTTGTGACTTCTTCACCACATCATATAGTAGAAAATTTCTAATATATTAAATATTATTACTAATATAGATAATTTTAAATTTAAGTACATTAAAAAATGCATCTTTCATGATAAATTTATTTAGCTCCTTTATTAAAAAATTAGAAATGCAACTCCATCTCATCTTAATGGATGTTGTTATTTCTTTTGCTAATATCATGGCTTAAAAAGGTGCCTTTATACAAGAGTGTACATAAGAACTGAACTATTAGTTAAATCCTTTGAAACATCACAGCAGTGTAAGTGTTCATTCAAAATAGTTTGTAAACTGCCATTAATATTTGATGTGTAGCCTGGCAGTAGTTTGTGGAATATTTTTTCCCTTTCATTTGAAATATTTGCTATAATACTAACAAATCTCCATATGAGAACTTTTTTTGAAAATTGTTGTAATGTAAATTTGGGTGGAAACATTTTGATGCTTCCTTCATATAGTGTCTTAGTGAGACAGAAAGCATGGCCTTCATATGAGAAGGAAAATTTTTACAAGTACTTTTCTATCATCCCATTCACTGCTTCATATGCACGAGCAATTTGTTTAGTATTTACATAATTTGTTTAATAAATATTTACCAAAACAATTTATCTAGTATGTGCATACAGAAGCATTTTATCTAATATGTGTTAGAAGAAGTAATTTATTAAATAAATATGTCATCAAGCAATAATATATCTGGCATCAAGCAATAATATAACAAGTTTATTTCTCTTGTGATTGTTTCAGTAGTTGCTGTTAATAATCACTTGAATGAATTATCATGGCCTGCTATGAATTCTGCTAAATACAATTTTTAAATGATGGCAAACTGAAAACAGTAAACATGTTTGAACAGTGAAAATTATTAATTCAGCAGTAAGGAATTTTAGGAACTGGGAAAATGTAAATTATGTAGTGATTAGAAATTTTGCCATTAGTCCCAGTTTTGTGAGTTTATTTGATATTTTAATTTCTATTTCACTTTTAAGTTCAAATTGTGCCAACATTGTTTTCAATCACCAAGGCTGTTATAAAAGTGAATTACTAAAATTTCCTTCAGAATGTAAAATAAAAACTTACATTTTTAAATTAATATGTAATACATTTTTATTTACTTTTTGAACCTATCTCTGTAGAATTTTTCACAAAATTTAGTAAGAATTAATAGCCTTTTCCATGATCGTTTCTAAGTGTATATTTTCAGCAGGCATATCATGAAATGCTTGTATTTCTGCTAAAAAATCATTCGTTATGTTAATATAAAAGAAGTCCTTTGGTATATAAATCTGGCCTATATTTTGCATATTTCAAAAACCTGTGTAAAAAATCCCCCTTTTTTTAAAAAAAAATAATAATGCTTTTGTGACATCAAATTTTAACTCTTAAATCTATCCACGTTTTTTATTTTGTTATTAGAGAATTTGCTAAGCTTTGTACTATACTTAATTTTTCTGATCAGGATTCTTGCATGTAATTTTTGTGAAAATTTCGCTTAGTCCAATCATTGAGGAAATGTATTTTAAATTTGCTGATAGGTATTCTGATTATTGAATTATTGATAATTTTTATTGAATTTATACCTAATCTTAATGCACTAAATACTTTTACAATTTTAACTTTTGTAAGTTAAAAAAAATTACTAGCTATGATTCTGTATTTTGTGATTTAATGCACTGGTTTCAAACTCAAATTGCATGTGGGCCGAATCTGAAGAGACAGGCCAGAACTCTATTTTCTTTAATGAAAATTGTTGTTAACAAAATAAAAATTATTTAAAATAAATTTTAAATTTCTCTTATTAGATATTTGTTAGATTATAAATAAAGAATAAGATACTGTAAAGGAAAAAAATTAAAATTAATATTCTACCTAAAGTCTGAAAAGTTTGGAACCCGTAACACATTTTGTTGGTAATGCTTTGTAATTCAAATTCATTGGCAGATAAATATTAAGTTATTAGACGGACATTATTTTTCAGATAATTATAATATGCTTGATTAATAATTATGTAACTTAATTTAAACTAAATAAAATATGTAAACTTTCTAAATTTTCACAGAAATTTTACAGTGGGACAAAATTTGAGAATGAATAATAACTTAGTCTTTTTCTTGCATTTATTGAATTTTTCTGTGACACATAACTTAATTACTTAGTTTGTATGTAAATAGTTTTAAATTTCTTTATTTTTTATTATAACTTGATGACATTTCAATTCTAACAAAATTCATAGCCTTGGAGAGAAATTACTAGAAATTATCGTCATCGTGGTTTGTAGTTATTCATTGGTCTTTCCTTGTTAATTTTCAACTGCGAAAAAAGTTTTCTTATATAAACGTATTCCCAAACATAGCGATTATTTTTAATGCTCTGTTTACAATGCTTAGCTCAGTTTATTTAAATAAGTTTATAAATGTATTCCCAAACATAGCAATTATTAATGTTCTGTTTACAGTGCTTAGCTCAGTTCTGGTATTTATTTAAATAAGTTTAGATTTTTTTTACTCCATTAACTTTCATTTATGACATTTTTAATACTGTCTTGGAATTTATTTATTTATTTATTTAATACAGGACTGTTAGAGTATGGCTAAAGCGAGACACTGGTCAATATTGGCCTAGCATTTGCCATTATATGCCATGTAAGATTTCTTTTGAGTTTGGTACTTTTTTTTAATTATCAAAAAACAATTTTTATTTTTATGAAATATGCTTGAAATTCTGAAAGTTATTTCTAATTTTTAGCACCAGCTTCCTGCGTTGTATATAGTGAAGAAACAAAGCGTTTATTTGTTGGTATGGATAATGGTACCATATCGGTTAGTATCCATCTCTTTTTAGTTTAAAAGTATTCATGTGAATAAATGTTGTTAAATATTAAAGTAATCCAGGTAGGAAGAATTTCCTGATGGTTTTCAGCCTAATTTTTCATGTTAAATTTTATTTAATAGGAATTGTTTGAATCTACTTCAGATTTTTTAGAACTTTTTATGATGATTCAATCAATGTTTCATTTGCTGAAGCATGTGGGTAATATTTGTATTTAATTTTGCTTTTCATTAATATATGATACATTACCAAGTTTATTCACACTATAATATGTGCACTAATTATTTTACATTATTTTTATATCTAAAATTATTTTAATAAATAAAAGTTCTTCTTCCCTTTTTGCAGCGTTCTTGCCATAAAAATGAAATTGGCCAAGTAGCATAAAATTTGGAATATCTAATTAAATATTAATACATTTAATTATAATATAATACATAATTGTAATACCATAAGATTAATAATTCAATACATAATAGCAAGACAAACATAAAAATAATTGTTGAATTTAAGTAAATTTGGAATTCTTTCAAAACAGTGCCACTAAACACGTCAAAACGTCCCAGGAATTCCTGGTTTTCATCTGATAATATCTTGATTTTTCATAGTTCAAGATTGGCAGCTATGTTTTGAAAATAACATTAAGCATCATTATAAAAGTTAACTGTACAGCTTTTGCCCCCTCCTGAAAAATATGTAGCCTTCTGTAAATGAGAGAATATAGAGAAATTTTTATATATTTATAGTATGAGTGTTTATTAATTTTTACAGGAAACCACAGTGAAGACTTGGTTCAGAAACTTAATTCATTCCAGAAGCTAGTTTATTACCTGAAATATTCATGAACTGAAGCAATTTTCCCCTTAGGAATTAAATGTAAAATGAATTAATCTGTTCCCTGATCCCAAATAATTGCATATAAAAGTATTTTGTATGTAAATTCAAGAAGCAAAACCAGTGGGATTCATTAAATGAAATACATGCACAATTTTTAACACAATACTAAATGTATAAAAAATAGGAAAACTTAAATTAAATTTCATTGTATCTCTATGAAGTTGATGACATGTGTAAAAAAGGTGGAGATGCTGGGCATGTAAAATGTTGTTGTTTGAAAAGGAAATCTTGTTCTGTAAAGTACCAGTAGCTACTGCCGTTTTGTTTTCTCCCCCATTCTTTTCCTTTCTAAGCACTCACCTATACTTGAGAATTGCTGAGTCTTTATCCCATTAAAAATTAATCTGCTGTGATTTGTTTCTGTCTGCATTTTAAATTGTTCCTAAAGCAAGCTGTGGTATTGTCATTGTAAATATTTATGCTCTGGCTTATTACTACATTATTAGGTGATAATGTTATTTAAGTCTTTGTACCTTATCCCATTTTGTGCAAATTTCATGGATAAAATAAGTAGGAATGATTTCCTTTTGATCTTCTGAACAGATTTTCTCCGCTGCGTTAACTGCATTTTGAAGTGTCATTTGTTGCCAGCTAACTGGCTCATGTTTCGAGACATTCATCATCCAAGGTGTTTTCAGTCAAAAAATTTGTTTCTGAACCTATTTATTCATGATGCAAGTCGTTCTTGAACCAAGATATTTATATTCACTTTTTTTAATGGTAAAATGATCAGTTTTTGATAATTTAACAATGACTTGCTTACGCATTATGCAGACACGTGTAAATAAATGTACTGATGAATATTTCATTGCATTTATATAAAAATTCGTAATAGCTTTCATTTTTGTTTATGTTATCACCCATATAAACACATAAAATTATAATATTACTTCATTTCAATTTATGTAAACTGCATATTGTTGTTTATGTTGCATATTTATATGTGTGTATTTATATGCAACAAATGAAATAGAAGTATTTTTATTTATACTTTGTCAGCAATAATAATTTTTATTAGAGCAATTATAGGGTAAAAAGCCAGAATTGATCGAGTAATCATGGGATAACTAGTGAAAAGTAGTGAAATTTTATGGCTTGAGATTTATATTAATATTTTTGTAAAAGATTTTATAGTTGAGAGTTTACATTAATGTTTTAGGGGAAGGAATATCTACTAGAAATGAATGTATCAAACAATTAGTATGCATAGTTAAATAAACATACAAAACTTTTTTTATTAATATTTACATTTGTAAACAAATGAATTTTTGGAATCATGTTCAACTCTGTTATTTGATTAATTTTTTTTTTTAATGAAGGGCCCTTTTAATTATGTGACATTTTTATGTGTTACACTATACATTCACATATTTTCTTTATTGAGTAGCATGTTTTGAAGTACGAGTCATTTGGTATCAAAATTGTTTGTCAGCATTTAACAGTGGGAGACTTTAACTTTGTGAACTGACTTTCTGTTCATGAAAGTATTCTGAACTAATTTTTCCAGAAATCCAGTGAAACTTAGGATAATTTGGCTTTCGTTTGCAGTGTATTTTTGTGAAAATTTTACTAGAAAGGTAGCATAAAATGTATTTAAATATAAAGTTATACTAGCTGTTATAACAGGAATTAAAAAAAAAAAATCAGAAATTGATAGATTTATTTGAAAATTGCAGAAAAATCTGATCTTTATGAAGTTTCAAGTAAACTCTTAGAATGTACATAAATTGATGCATGGTAAAGTTCTTCCTCTAATTATAATAACATATTGTTTGTATTATAGCTTATTATATAATGTCCTAGCACTGTGAGGAACTTTCTATATTTACATTATAAAAAAATAAATCATGCTAAGTAGTGCAAGAAATTGAACCTGCTAAGTAAAAAAAAATCATGCAAATATTCTTTTTTATTTGTAAATTCCTCAATGTACAAACAACTCTTTTGACTTATTTGCATTTTAAATTTACTTAAAAATAATCATTATTTCTAAAATTGTAGGCATCATGTTTGAACATGAGATTTTTGTGGGATTAATGTTTTGCTGATGGGGGGGAAAAAGTCTCAACACCAAGAAGGAGTTGTGCTAGTTAAATGAAATTTGGTAGGCATGCTAATACATTTGAAAGATGATGTCTATTAAAATTTCGTGCTAGGTGCATAAGTCTGGGGCCGCTATGAGCATGCAAATCAGGTTCCTTTAAATGCATGCTGTGAAGTTTGTGAGTGTTATTTATCATTGAGATTTAGTAAGCTGATGCTAGTCAAGAATGCCTTTAAGAAGTATAGAGAAGTCATTATCAACAGCTCAGTGAGTTTAAATGAGGTTGTGCAATAGGGCTATGAGAAGGTCAATTTTCTTTCTGCAGTATTGCAGAAAGACTTGGCAGGAATGTATTCACTGTGCATGATTGTTGGTAGCAGTTATTAAAGGAACATACTGGCTCATGAAGATCGAGTTCTGGGTGGCCTCGTGGCACTACTGAGAGAGGAGACTGCTGTTTTCGGCGTATGGCTATGGCACTTTGTACTGTGTCTGCAGCAGAAATTCGAGCTGCAGTTGGCATCACAGTGACACAATGAGCTGTTACAAATCAGTTACTTGAAGGACAGCTTAGAGTGCTTTGACAGACGAGAGATGCCCTGTAGGATGCATTCCATTGATTCCAAACCACTGCTGTTTGCGATATCTGTGGTTTCAAGCTAGAGTTCGTTGGAGGATGGAGTGGAGATCTCTTTTATTTTTTGATAAAAGGAGGTTCTGCCTTGGCACTAGTGGTAGCCATATGTTGGGTAGAAGGGAGCAAGGTGAGTGCTTGCAGCCAACTTGTGTTTGGCCTAAACTTAACACTGAACCTAAACTTGGAGTTACAGTATTAGAAGCAGTTTCGTGGTTATCGTACATATCCGGACTGCAAATTTATACATCAGTCTTGTGATTTAACTTGTTTTGCTGCCATTCATCAACAGCATTAATGCTTAGAAGATGGTGACCTATTTATAGACCAGAGTTTCAGAGTCTCAAACAGACGGCTGTGGCTGAAATTTCAGCCATAGAAATTCTTTCCCCCCACCATTTAGGGTACGGAGATAGCCATTGTTCAAAAGCCTTCCCCTGCCACTTGTCCAACGGCCTTCGCACCTCACAACTATGGGGCTTCGTAAATTCCCTTTCATTTTCCATCAGCAGTGCAGTGTTACTCGAGGCTAAAACCTTCAATTGCGTGTTTCATGATTAACTTGCTGTCTAGAATTCTACATAAGTAACCTAACCGTACTGATAGGCATATGAGTATGGTAGAAACGTGCAGATGAAGCGTTGCATGCATATGCAACACAAATGCGAATGCGTAACATGTATGTATGCTAATTGTGCACGTGTAAGCAAAATGATATATGCACGTTATATGCCCAAGCGGATAAAAGCAGACACATGTTTGTGTGTGTCAACCTTGTATATATGATAACTGTGTATATGCATATTGAAAATCACAGGTTTAAATTCAAATATTACATTAATTTATATTTTTTCGTATTCAGCATAGAAGTTTTATTGAAAAACATGAAAGACAAAACTCGATAACATTTCAGTTATTGATGATTTTATGGAACGAGACTAATTCCCATTATAAAATCAGGACTTTCTATGAGATCAGCAATAATTACTCATATATATTTGCTTTCTATATTTCTTTTATTATAAATATTTGCAAATCCAAAATGTGACAAGAAAGCAAAATGTGGAAAATATATTAAAAAATTTTAATACATATTCCAAATTTTGCTTTCTACAGTTTTACAGCATTTACTGAGATTTAACTTTTAAAAAATCTCTCGTTCAATTAGCATTTACTCTTTGTTTCCTAGGAGATAATCAAAATCAATATTAATAATTAAAATATAAATACATATGTATCCTTCAACTTTTTTCGTATAAGAAACTGTACCTGTATTGATAACAGTCAGTCAACCTTCGGTCAACTGAATATTACCTAATGTCATATTAGTGAATTCGATATACTCTGGTGGTTCTTGAAGGTTCTATTCTATGCTGCAGCTAAATAAAACTTCTGTTTTTTCTTTCACGTATACACATACAACAAACATATGCATCAGTTTTACGCAGAAAGTCGTTAACAATGCCCACCAGCGGCCAAGCGATAAACACCGCAGAGCACTGGCAGTTTAGTCCGGGATTCGAATCTTGGCCAACAGCTTGGCTGCATGCACGTGTTCAAGGTTTTCCCCATGTGTAATGTGCTTACGATCCAATTTCCCATAAAAGGGCTTCCATGAAGCGTTCCTCGCGTTCCGTGCAGTGCCTAATGGTGAAGCACATAATAAATAAATAATAATAAATATGGCTCTTAATGGTGTTATTTTTTCATATAGGCAAACAGCGCTAGCATAATTTTGCATATTCATAGAAACTAATTCATCTATACTATCTAATTTTATTTATATTATCTAATTTATCCTATTTCACATTTTACAGAGATACTGAATTACTTTTCTGCGTAAGCCTTTTTTTTTAAAAAAAATAAGAATGAAACTGTCATCACTTTCTTAAAGTAATAACGAGAAATGCTATTTCAATAACATTTGTAATTTCAATATTTCAATGACTCCAGGGTCATCCACAGCCAGGACGTATGGGGCATTATTGGACAATGACTCCAGGGTCATACATAGCCAGCATAAACATCCCTGTATTGACCGACGAAGTGCAACAGGCATGGGACTCTATCTTAAAACTGACGACCGGCACCTGTACAACACAATACATGCACATTAGCATTCAAATCATTCTGATGGCTACACCGGTTAATTATGTACCAGCATTTCATATTTGAAATGGCTATTCTCGTGCCTGTACTACTTGTGATCTTGAATATTTAATCAATTAAATATATGACCTAGACAAATGTATTGCCGAAATTTATTATGCTCCATTAATTGTTTCTTGGTGTTCCTTGAGTGTATATATATTGTAAAGTTATTAGTAGAAATATTCATTTTGAATTCTCATTTCTTGCAAGTAAGTTATACATCTGTTGGTACTTGTGTGTGAGCTGGTTGAGAGGGATGAATTGTTAAGCTGTTATAGTTCTTATGCTGTACCAATTTTTGTTATAGGGAAAAAAGCAAAAGTCACTAATTAGTAATGATGTAGAAAATGCAAATGTTTAATTAGATTAAAGTTGTGAACAGGCATTGCTTCATATGAAACTTTTTTATATATTCAAATTTATAAGTATCAAAATTTTAGACTAACCTACTTTCACGAAGAAAAAATTGTAAATATTTTACTCTTCCCCCCCAAAAAAAGGGTGAATATAAACTGCAGGAAGAAAACTGTGTTGATAATTTATCATATTTCTTCTGTATTTTGTCTTCAGCTTACTTTCAAGTGAGCTTTTTATCATGTTTTTGTATTAATATTTTTATTAGTTTTGTAATTAATTATAATAAATCTGGCTTTTTGGAGATCTGTCCATAGAAATGAATTGCACTGTTCATCAAATTTAAGGGATATTAATAGAAAATTTAAGGGATATTAATAAAAATAATCATCCCCTTTTTGTAGCAAAGCTCTCTTTAATATGACATGTAGTCACCTCTCACAGAAATGCAAACCTTATTTCTTGGTTTCATAGAATTTATCAAAGTGTTGACCAAACCTTGTGGAATTTCACACCAGTCTTCTGAAAATACACTTTTCATATTCTGGGAGATCTAGGAAGGCATTTGGCATGCGGCTGTTTGGTGGCCTAAGGCATTCCACATGTGCATGGTTGGGTTAAAGTCTGCTAAGTAAGCTTGACAGTCTTTTTAAGTGGTATTCTCTGTTTCCAAATGTTCTGACATCAGAGATGCTGTGTTGATAAGCATTATTACCCATTAACAAAACTCGAGCATTATTATACTCAATTTATTATCCACTAGCAAACTAATAACATCCCTAAATAGCCAAACATGGAGTTCTGAGATTTTGTTTATACATATCTAACTGGTTATATAGCTTCTGTCAAAGATATATAGTTTGTGCAGCTATTTTTTTTATTCCACTCCGAGCCATGAAACTGCTTCCATGGAAAGATCTTCAATGAACTAAGGATGGCAAGTTGCATGTTCCTCATTTCTTTCAAAACAAAATATGTCTAGGATCAGAGTTCAGGATATATTTGGACTCGTCAGTAAAAAGTGCATGATGTTATGGAAAACACTACAATAATTGACTTTCATTAAACAGACTCGATGAGTTATGTTCTGTGGCAAGAAAAAATTCTGCTGAAGACTACATAGCTAAATACTAAACTTATTTTTATTTATTTATTTGAGATTTTGTTCATATGTACATGTTTTAAAGTTTAATATATGACTTTTTTTTTTAAAAGAATATGGTGTATTTTGTTGATATTCTCTATAGTTAATTTTCATATCATGAAAGGAACTACCAGTCATCTTTTTTTAAATACTTTTTTAGTGTTCAGATAATGTACATTTGAAATTTTTCTTCTTTTACAGGAATTTTTATTGTCTGAAGATTATAATAGAATGAATCATCAAAGAAATTATTTAGGTAGTCAGATTTTATTATTCTGGTATTTGGAATATTCATTTTATGTTCTATGACTGCAAGCTAATGTATTATTATGCTGTTTATTGCAGAAGCCCCCTTTTCTTTTTTTTTACACATATTTGTTTAAAAAGAAGCTGAAAATTTGGCAGAGGTGTGAAATGGTACAATTACTGTGATTCATTACATTTTGTATTCTTTTCCTAGTACCTAATTATTAAAATAGTATTCTAATTTTTTTTCTAATAAGTTATTGGCAAATTCTAAGATTCAACATTTTTCACCATTACAAGAAAAAATCAGCATCTCTAACTGGCATGCAGTCTAATATGATGATGAAGAATTTTATCCTACTATACCTAACCACGTCTGAATTTCATAATTAAATTCATAAAAGTTATTGAAAGGTTAAAAAATTTGGATAGGGATTCCTTTGTGCATAGCTACTCAAAGGAAGCTGCATCTAGATAAATATTTAATCACCCCTCTTTCTCAATCAAGAAGTGCGAGATTTTTTTTTGAGGGGGGGGGAGCTGTATCAGTTGCATAAAATATTCTTCCATAACTGCAAAATGATTGGTCAAAAGTTGATTCTGTTCTTTTAACTCAACTAGTCTTTAAGAAATGTTATAATATGGAAAGCCTTGTACTATTTTCCATAATTCTAAATCTGTTTTGGAACTGATTCAATCAGAGTACTTTTATATCTGAAATTTAATCATTGTTGTCATAGGTCCATCATTATCTTAAGGCATAGTAATATCTGTGTCATTCAGTGTTTTTATGAGTGGTAGTTTCATTAATGTTTTAAGCACATTATTCTTTTTGTAATATACATTTCGTATTTGCATTATTCCTGTCCTTTTAAGAAAATCTATTTGAAATTTGTGAAGGGAACATACTTGTATCACTTTAATAAGAAAAATGCATATGACTGTGCTTTGGACTGCAATATATCTTCTTTTATTATATTTAAAAATGGAGATTTGTTAGACATAAATTGAATTTTAATATTTTTACTTCCTGCCAATCTATATGTTTTCTTAAATACGTACCTTTTTAAAATATGGCTACCCTACTGATTTGAAATATGTGGTATTTTTTTTTTTTTTTTTTTTAAATTTTTTTTTTTTTTTTTCTGAATGCAGAAGATGCCAAAGAGGCTGAAATTCATTAGCAGATTGTTGAAGTATATGGAGAAAACTCTATGAATGCTGGAATGATAAGAAAATGGGTTAGAGCAATTACAGATGACCATATTAATGTGCATGATGAGGAGCATATTGAATGACTGTTTGTCATTACTAAAGATTTGGTACAGAAACCTTTTATATAAAGCATATCTAGTGCCCAGCCACTACCTCATGTTCCTTCGCTTAAAAAAGCATTTAGGCAGCCAGCGCTATAGTGATGATTATGACATTAAAATGGCCATGCTGTGGTGATTGGCAAATCAGGTAGCAGATTTCTATGAGGATGAAAATTAAGGAGCTGGTTTTACTGTATAACAACTGCCTTAATACTGATGATAATTATGCTAAACGTAGATTAAAGTGCAGGTTTTTATCTAAAGTGTGCGGAATTGTGTATTAGAAATTCAAAAGATATACTCATTTAAAAATTATTTTGCGATATTGTTGTTGAACTGAATTTTATGGTTTAAATGCAAAGAACATGATATTTAATAAATTAAGGTAACACACAAAATGTTAAACACCCCTTTGGACGTAGTTTAAAATCTGAAAACCTTTCAGTTTTTTTTTTTTTTTTAAAGACCGTAACAGTACTTTAAAGCATGCCTTGCACATAGATAAGAGGTAATGTTTTCGGTCCAAAAATTTGATAGTGAGTTTTTAGTGAATAAGCTTGTTAGAGTCCCCATAACACATTTTTATTATTTTTACAATTGTGTCTGTGTGCATGTGTGATAAATTTTTCTCTTTGATTACTCTTGTATCAAACTTACAAAAATTTCAGTTTTCATATAAAGAGTTAGATTTTGGGTAAAATTGGATAGGTGGAAGTGGTGCTTTACTTAAGGCCCATAATAGTTTTTAATGGACAACTATCTTTAAAGACAACCCAAAACTTTTCAGTTTTAGTTTTTTAGACTTTTAAATCAATGGAAACAACATATTTTATATTGGCTAAAATTCATAAATCAGAAGTAATACTTTTATTTGAAGCTCTGAAGAGATTTTTGTGTAAAATATATTATGAGATAGTCGAAAATTTGACAGAATTACTGAAGCATTGGAGAACAAAAACAAGTATTGTTTATTGGTACTTAAATATTGCAGGGATATATATACAGAACAAAATGAATTTAGATTTGTTGATACTTTAGAAATAATATACAAAAACATTAAATTATGATATTCATTTCAAGGTATCTGTTTTAAATAGAAATGTTTAATTTTCTTTAATTAAAATCTAGTTAAATTATATGTTATTCAACTGCTCAGTAAAATACATTTCTAATAAAAAAAAGTAAAAACACAAACAATGTGATTATGATGGTGTAATTTTAGAAAAAAATAATTTTCACATAACCCAAAGTTCCATATTACAGACCTTTCTATTTATTGGTTTGTTTGGTTTATTTGATTATGACAAGACATGCTGTTATCTACGTAAAGCAAGGGATGCTTTTGGGGAGAATTTTCTGTGAAACTGACTTATATCTGTGTTACACATGAGGAACACCACAAAAAGGGCCTTACAGCCAGCAATATTCATCTAGAATAAAACCCAATTTGAAGTACCAGTGCTTAGCAACTTTTATCACTTGGCTGCTGGCAGACTTCTATTTATTGGAGCCACAAATCAGATTTTACAAATGATCAACTGCAAGTGATATTTTACTTAAAAGTTCCTTGGTATTTTAACATGGAACTGGCAGGAAGTTGTCTGCTAGCTACATCAGATTTCTATTTTTTATTATATGATTTTGTATACCATTTTTTATTATTAAATTCAGTTAAAAACATTAGCTTAGTAAAGTAATAAAGAAATGAAGAAAATAATATGTTTATGTAAATGTGTAATGATATAATATAAAGATTTTGTTACTGAAATTCATCCATTCTGAACTTTAAAAAGCAGCAAACAATTTTATTTTAAAATGTACAAGATAATTTAAACATTACTTTTAAACTATGCACCATAACTTAAACATTCATCTAAAAATATAAACCAGTGTAAATTTTTATGGAGATGCAAAAACAACTCTGTACTTTTAAACTGTTATGAGAAGGTGACTCTGTAAGGTATTTCTCCCGCCTTCTTCACATGCCTTCGTGGTGTAGTGGTCAGCTTGCTCAATGCGTATTCAAGAGGTCCGTGGTTCGAGTCCCCGCAAGGGCACTGGTCATTTTTCATGTCTTCCGCTTCCAAATAAATCCTAATGACTCTACAACTTGTGGGTAAAAATTAGTTTCTGTGTAACTAATTTGTTCATTTCTCCCACAGAGTTTATTCTAATAACAGTGCTATTATTGTTTTTAAACTTATCTTAATTTAAGCATTTAACCATTCTCTGTATAACTAGTTATCTTCCAAAAGGGATTTCGCAAAAATTTCTTTAAATGTCTTCAAGCTTCAATTTTGTTTTCAGTGTAAGAAATGTTTTGCATCAGATAAAATTGTCTTTAGTTACATACATTTTAAATGGTTAGTAAATTATTGGTAATGTCTAAATTGCCTTTAGTTACATACATTTTAAATGATTAGTAGCAAAATTATTGGTAATGTCTGATTAGAAATTATATGTAAACCCAGTAGTAATAAGTCATTTCTCTTGAGTTTTAATTAAAGTTCTTAGAAGTATTTCTAATAACATTGGTCTAGAAATGTTCCAGTACTAGATTAAATCAAGTGATCATGAAATGGAGTGGGAGGAAAAAGATTTAAAATCTGCCTTTAAATCTGTCTTGCTAGAATTGGAAGTTTTTTTCCTCTCTGCCTTAAAACAAAATTTTGTTGTTGGGCAATCATGTAATTAAAAATTTTGAAACAGCAGAAGTTAAATGCTGTTTTTTCCCTATGATGCTAACTTTATAAATAATTGGCTGTTGTGGTTAATTCTATTAATATGCTAAAATATATTTTTGGCTTCAAATTCCTCATTAAAATATATTTTAGCTTGCAAAATGTAGACAGATCATGATTTAATTTAAAACTGATTTATTTCATATATAGTGCAAAGTCCAAAGTTTGGACATCCAGTATCTGGACCACTAGCAGTAATTTCTTTTTCCTTTACAAAGTATGGGAATCAAGGAAAAGCAAGTGTGGAATAAAAATGATTTTTTTGCGAACTGAGATTTCTGTATATCACTTTCAAACATCTGGTGGCTAAGAATTCAAGCCATGGCACATGACAATTACATGTATTGACACGGTACTTTAGGAAAAAAAATAAGTAAATAAATAGGGTCCATAAATTAAGAATTTCACCAAGTGAATTATTCTTGGTGCGAACTGAAAAAAAATTGCCATGATAAATTTAAAAATTTCTCCATAAATTTCACACCAAATTTTACAAAATTTAGTATTTAGGCATAATTGAAGTCGTAGAATCAAAATATGGAAAACAAATGGCATGTCATTTTGGAAAAATTCCGATTTTATGTCAAAATACCTGTATTAGAACGCTATATGTAAATCTGATTTATATCCCAAGTCGTTCTTTCGAGGCACGAAAAACACAATTTGAATTTGTCACTCGGCCTAGTAGAACAAGAGACGTAGAACTCTTCTCCCCTTTTTTTGCACAATGTGCATGCACTCCATCTAGAGTGTTTGTAATATTAAACTATTTCATTTGCAAATTAATATAAATATTTGTGCTTTTTAATTTAAGCTGTCTTTATTTCTGTATATGTATTTTTGTATATGTGTATGTATATTTTTAGCTCATCAAGCTCGTGTGGTAGATATTGTATTTTCAGTATGGTCTGAATGGGTTTTAAGTGTGGGTCGTGATAAATATTTTCAATGGCATTGTTCGGAAACAGGACAGCGATTTGGAGGATTTCAGTGCAATGCTTGGTGTACAGCTCTGCAGTATCCTTTATAATAAATGCTAAATTAGTTCTTATATTTGTATTTATATGAGAATATTAAAGTATTTAAGAAATCATCTACCAATAAAGAACAATACTGTTTGTCTTCAAAAAATGACCTTTTTAAATTGGCTATGAAGAGAGTTGGGATTTTAAACATGTAATGATCAGCTGTATTTGTATTTTTTATGTTGGTACAAAGTAAAGTTTTTGAGCTGATTTAAGTATGTATTTATTGTATGAAAGTATTTATTTATTATTGTTAAAGTGGATATTGAAACCACATAAAATGGGACAGATCATGAAATGGGGGGGATGATAAGCCTTTAAGGCAGAAATTCTTAATCAAGGGCAGTTTCATAGTTTAGGGGATGGGAGAAAGTTAGCCTTTTAGTTATCTGTTAAATATTTAGTTTTAGCTTATAAATGTTGTTATAAAAGAAAAAAAAAAGAAAAGACCCCCCCCTTTTATTCAAGTTTTTCTATTTATCAACATTTTCTTTATTCAACTTTTTCTTCTCTAATTTATAAAACACGTTAAAAATGATTTAAATGTATGTAAATGTCCTTTTTAAGTTTTGAATAGGAGAAAAGAAGTGATTATCTAGCAGTGATGAAAGGTGTGCATGAGGCAAAAAAGATTGACAACCACTGCTTTAAGAATTTCTGTGGTGCTATGCAATTAGGCTTACCAAAAGTTAAAAATAGCTGTGAAACAAGCATGACTGATGAGTTAGATTTAACTATTCTGCCAAATCTAAGGGTTGTTCAGTTATGCAGTATAATTGTTGAAGCAGAAAACTGAAGTTAAAGCAAAGTGGGAGTAGGAAATTAAACTAAAAAATGCACAGCATGAGTTTTAATTCAGAAAGCTAAAATTTGAAATCAAGTTTAAGCAAAATATAGATTCTTTCCAAATTTTTGACAATAATAAATAAGCTTTTACTAAAGCTAATGATGCAGATGATGGATGTAATGTTGTCAGCACTTATAGAAAGCTGTTTGAAAGCAGATCAATAGAGCAGATGTATTAAAAGAACTGGGTCACATATCTGTTAGGCTTATTCTCACTAGGTATGAATTTTTTACATGAAACCTGACCTATTGGAAAAGAGTTAAGTCTACCTTAAGTGTGTTAAATGGAGTCTAGAGCAATTCAGACAAAATTTAATTTTGTATAAAAAGAAATTTCTCCATCTTGATGGGATTTTGCCTTTGAATTGAATGATTACTTCTAAACCATTTCTTCAAGTAATGAATAAAAGATTTAAAAGAAAAAGTGTATAATGATCTAAAGATCTTAGTTACCAAACAATTAAAATGGAAATTACCAAAGGATATATGTGAATATTTCACTGACCTTCTACCTAGAATTAAAAAGATAAATTTGTTAAACATGTTATAGATGAATATGAAGAGTCACGTTCAGTCTGAGGAAAGAAGCAAAGAAGAATGTAAAAATTGTATATTATAAAATTAATCACTTCAAAGCTTCAACTCTGAATAAGATTTAATAAAGAATCAAAATTTCAAATATTTGAATTATAATGAAATTAGTCATACTGATTAGCAAAATAAAGTAGATGGAATACGGTGTTGTAAATGGAACTTTTTTGGCTATAAAGCAAATACATGCTTTCAGAAAGAAGTAAAGAGAACTTTTATAGTTCAGGTATCCACAGAAAATTCTGAAGAATATTGAAATTCTCGGAATAATGAATACTTTATTAGATGCAGGTAGTGATGACACTATGATAAGTTGTAAATTTTATATTGAAAGTGGATCTCCTTCACTAGATTCTAATAATGTAACCTCAGAAAGATTGAAGAAAGAAAAGAAGTTGTTCTTGTAGGTCCATTAACTAGTGAAATATCGATTGCTGAATGTATGCTGTCCACCAGTATTTATATTTTGAGTAATTTTTTCTATGAAATAGTACTGCACTGATGTGACTAGTATGTTAAATATTTCTAAAATAAAGGGGAAAAAGTATGTTGGGGAAATGTAAAGAAGTGTTCATGTGAATTAAGCTGAAATTGTTGATTGTAAACCTAAGAATCAAACTAATTCTTTTGCCTTTGCAGTCTAAGTTAATAGGCTGGCTGCTGATTTCTTGAATTATAAGGGGATAAAAATGATAAACCTACATAAGGATTCTGGATATGGAGAAAAATATTTCTTCTCAATTTATGAGGAATAAAGCTGAATCCAGTATGAAAAATCGTATCACAACTAATAGTTTTCTAAATAGCATGTGTTGTAAATGTAGTTTTAGCTTAATTGGCAAGTGTTGTAGCCATGCTGAACAAACAGTGCTGATTTAAAGACTAACATTATTTAGAGTGATGAGGTCCCAGTTAGCATGCATCCACATAAAATGCTTCTAGCTGGGGAAAAAAAATTGAGCTTCAAGTATGGCAATGGTTACAAGATTGATATTAAGCTGAGCAGTTCTGATTTTGCAGCACCAGTTGTGTTACATAACGAAGAATGTGTGCTGATTTTAGGAAATTCAACAAAAAATAATTAAGGATCATTTGCTTTTGCTCTTAACTGAAGATACTTTAGTTTGGCTAGAATAGTCAGAAGTCTTCACATTTCTTGATTTAAAAAAACTTCAACCATGTTGAGACAGATGAAAAGAATATGAAATATATAGCATTTGTGATTCATGAAGGACAGTATATTTAATGCATATTTAATGCAAAATGTAAAAAATGTTTTGCATTTGTATAAAGTAGGTCATACAAAAGCATATTTAAATGCAAAACTACTTTATATGATAATGCTATAGCAATCATATGCGATTAAAGCCAGCTTTGATGTTCCTTTCTCTCTTTGAAAATTGTTCACAATTTACCACAGATCCCAAAATAAGTTTTTCAAAATAGAAATGATCCTTATCTGCTTAAAAGCATATTGAATTGATAAAATATTTTTAAGTCTGAGAAATTCATTAATTATGATATTTTACATGGCTTCAAAATGTGTGTATCATACTCAAACGTATCTAAGGGTATATGATTGATTGATTGATTTCTAGATTGATGTTTAATTTTGAATCATTTTGTTTTATTTTTTTCAACTTAGTATTCAAGTTCAATATTTGATTGATTTATTAATTTTGATTTTCTTATTTTATCTATTTTAAATACAGTTTCCATTGAACATTTTTTCCTTACTATTTAGTTATTGATTATCATATATTTATATTTATGCACTGTAATGTTCTTGTAATCAGCTGAAAAATTATGCATTATATTGTTACCTTGACTTGCTGAAAGATTTGATGCACAGTCAAAACATGTCTTTATTGGAGATTATTCTGGTCAAGTGACTATGCTAAAAATAGAAGATTCTGGTTATAAGCCTATAACTACATTAAAGGGACATTCAGGTATTTATATTTTCAATGTATATTTATTTTTCGGTAATTTTTTGATAGCTTTTATGTTCTTATTTTCAGTATTATATTTTTTGTTATTAATTAATCCTTGAGTTGTATTAGTTGTTATTAACTAATCCTTGAATAATAGTTCTGAAATGATAATGTTTTGGGTCATATTTTGATTGTCTATGATTGAATCACAATAAATTGGTGTTTGAATTCATTATTTTAATTGTACACAATGCAATTTTTGGCTCTGTCATTTGTATATCTATAGTCTAATCCACTACTTATGTATCAGCTTATCAACCAGGAAAGCTGACTACCATTGAAGCATGAAAGTTGCCAGAGATTTTGCTAAAGTTATGCCAGTTCATAGCATTGTATATCTGTTTTCAAAAATATCATATCATGCCCTTTAATACATACTTCTTTTGATGATAGGATCCCACAACTTTGAAAATAATCCATTGCATTGCTGTAGAAGGCAATTTCCAAATTTTAATAGTTTTCAAAATGCAAGGAAAAACTACAGCAATAAAAGTTTATTTATATCCATGCTCATAAATCAAAACATGGCTCATTAAGAATCAGTTGGATTTGCATCAAATGAAAACGCAAATGTGATCCATGAATGGCATTAAATCATACCGTTTCGTGACAGTTTCATGATTGATGGTAATATGTATGTACTCCAATCCAGTACTAGGTCGATCACTAAAAAAAAAGATGGCTAAAAAAGAATTGCTGACTTTTTGTTCATATAATTTAATTTAATTTGATTTTCTTGTAAATTAAAATTAATTGGTACTTTTTGTAAAAAGTTGTTTTATTTATTTTCTAAAATACCATTTTTTTAGTATGCTTTTGCATAAAGTTAAATGAATTGTTCAAATATTAAATTTGTTTGCAAAATGTAAAAAGTTTGAATCCTGTATTTTTTTTAAAAATTGCATTCAATGAATATTTTTTACTTCAGTATCACTTTGAATGATATTTGTAATACTGTTGACTTATTACAGTTGAAATTATCCAATTGCAAAGTACTGGCATTTTGAGTCTAAAATGCTCAAACGACAACTAACATTATTTATTGTTGAAGACTAACATTATTTAGAATGATGAGATCCTAGTTAGCATGCTTCCACGTAAAATGCTTCTAGCTGGGGGGGGGGGAATAAAGAGCCTCAAATATGGCAGTGGTTACAAGATGATATTAAGCTGAGCAGTTCTGATTTTGCAGCAGCAGTTGTGTTGTGTAATGAAGAACTGTGTGCTGATATTAGGAAATTTAACAAAAAATAATTAAGAATCATTTGCATTTGCTTTTAACTGAAGATACTTTAGTTTGGCTAAGTTAGAGCATCATTGTGCATCCATATACTAATTTTATGTGTTCAAATTAAGCAATAGTTAAAATGCCACATAATAAAGAAATGAATGTTAACCAAACCGGAAATAATAGAGAAAAAAGAAAAATTTAAGACCTCAGAAATCCTAGTGTGAGTTTCTTCCAGAGTTTCACCTCAGGCAGATTGGATTTTGAGATGGATGTGGAAGACAGCCTGAATATCCCAAAATGTTTATTTCCATAAAAATAAAAATAAAACAAAAGTACCAAAAGAGCAAACATCAAATATAATGGCTACCCTCTTTCATGGGAAAATCTTGGCTTCTACCAAAATCTTGTCAATATCAAAGATATGGTCAATTTATAGTATCGCATGTGTTTTGTAGTTCAAGAGATTTTGTTAAAATGTATGCAACAAGTTAAGCTTTAGAGGCACTCTTTCACTAGGAAAGACTGTCAGGTAGATGAGCATGTCACTAGAGGTGTAGATCTTGACTTGATTCTAATTCGATTTCTTTGAACACAGGCCTCCAAGCTTTTGCTATCCAAACAAATGTACTGGTACCAGTATAAGAAGTCATGACACCAGAATTTCATCATAGGTTGTATAGTCCCACCCTGTAAACAGTTCAACTCTCCCCAATTTTGTGGGAGAACAAGAGGGGATGGTTTGAGGGTCTCTCATCCCTCTTCTCCTATCACCAACCACTTAAGAGAACTTTTGGCTAGCGTTATATTTTGATTGCCCTCCTTCCTGCACAGATACTACAGATAGTGTTACGCTTTCTTTGGGATTCAAACCCGGGTCTATCAGTACAGCAGTCGGTGTCTTTAACCACTATACTGTCTGGATGGCCAGATAATTGTACAGGGCTTAGTTTCCCTTTGTTCAGTTTATTTGTCCAAAAACATCATCAATCAGTAAGATTTAGATGACCTAATACGGAACCTTTCATCATAATAGGTGACTTTAAGGGGCTTAGTTCATTCTGGAAAAGTAAGGATGTAAATCCTCAAGGAAAACAGAGCAAATGATGAAAGATCACTGCCTCAACTTCCTCAATTAAGGACAGATATTTGATTCCACATGCCTAGAAAACCTTTCATGCTTTTGATCTTCACATTTTTATATTTAGTGTTATGAATGATTGTAACAATAGCAGATAATTTCCCTATCTTTGTATCTTTTGTGAGAGAAAGAGTAAATCCCATGTCAAGAATTTTTCATTTTAAACTTAATAGGGCAGAGGGGAAATTCTCAGCTCTTGTAGAGCTCACAGAACTAATGGCAAAAGATATCTGTCAATGATGCCGTTAAAGCAGTTAATGCTACTATAATTAATTCAGCTAACATCCTCTATACTAGTGATATCAACCAAAGAATCCAAGTATTCAAAACTGTGGTGGAATCCTGAATGCCAGGAGATGCTGAAACAGCAGATAAAAGTTTGGGGAGCTTTTTACAGGTACCCCACATTATCAAACCTTATTGACATAAAAAAAGCAGTGCAAGAAGAGTAAGGTTCAAATGTCAGAGGGATTAGTGGATATCCCATGTGTCTGGGATAACATCCTCTACATCAAGTAAACAAGCGTAAAAAAAGAATTATGAAGCCTATGAAATATACAAAGATCACTCATTTTCTTTCCTGGAAAAAGATGGATGAGTGATTAGCACAATGAAAAAAATTGCAAATTCGATTTCTGAGATTTCTGCTGCCATTTCAAGTGGGAGCAACTACCCATCAGCATATTGCTTTTAACCCTACCAGTTGTGAGCCATACAATGGAGAATTTACCATGCCTGAGTTAAGTAACTTTGTTGTAAACACATTAGTCTAGTTTGGGTTTAGATAGTGTGAATTATGAAATGCTGAAGCATATTTTCTGTAAGTCATTTATTACTCTCCTCTCTCTTTACAACTGAATGTGGAAGGCACAGAATTTTCACAGTTTATGGAAGAAAGCTCTTGTCATTCTTCTAGCTAAGATAGGAAAGGACCCTAAAAACCTCTCCAACTGCTGGCACATTACACTTACAAGCTGTATTTGCAAATTGTTCGTAAAACCTTTGCCAAAAGAATTCAATGTTTTTTTACATTCAGAAGACTTATAGCAAGGCATGGAGATACAACATTTTATGTGAACTTTACACCAGTGGCTTGTGTGACAATCTTCTAGTTTTCATACAGAATATTTTGGAAGTTAAGTTATTTCAAGTAACGATTGGCTTTGCATTAGCATTTGTTTTATATCAAGAAGAGAGTGTGCCTTAGGGCTGTATTCATAGTGTTACTCTTTTTAGCTTAAGAATATACTCTGTTTTAAAAGAGCTTCCTCCTACTGTTTCAGGATTATTGTATGTTAATGACCTGCAAATGAGATATGTGGAGAGACAGTTGCAAATGGCTGCTATTCAGAAGTTATCAAATGGACAGGTTTTATACTTACAAAAGAGGAGACTGTTTGTGTACATTTTTCAGCACAAACTTCACCTTCATAACTCTTTGATATTCCAGTTCTACCTGAAGTAAAGTTCTTAGACATGACATTTGACCGAAAGCTTACCTTTCCTCTCCACGTTTTGTATTTAAAGTATAAGTGTTCTAAAATATTAAATCTTTTTAAAGGTTAACACCTCCTGGGACACAGAATGTTTTCTTTACTTCGCTTGTCCAGGTTACGCTGTGGCTCAGTTGTTAATGAGTTTGTATGGTTTTCCATTTTAATGAAATTTGACCTTGCTTATTATCAGGTTCTGAGAATTTGTTCTGTAGCATTCAGAACATCTATTCAGAGCCTCTATGTTGATTGTTACAAACCATCAATTCAATTAAAGCATGAACAGTTGTCTGTTCATCAGTATTTCAATTTTATGTCACAACCAAATCATCCTAACCAGATCTATGGGCTTGATGTCTGCTATAACTTATTATTTGTGGGACAGCCTGTTTGCATACTTCAATTCCCTGAGAGAACTTATTTGATGGAAAAATAATGAAGGCATGGGAAGTGAAGTATCTTAAAATCTCACCTTGGGAGAACCCTGAGATTCAGCTTCTTGATAAGAGGAACAGTAATGAGAAAGTCAGGGTTCGTACGGTCCTTAAAAGTCCTTAGGTTTTTTGGAATCGATTTTTGGTCCTTAAAAGTTCTTAATTTCGGCCAAAATCGGCAGAAAGTCCTTAATTTTAATCATCTGAAATTTCTGTCTGTTTTTACGACTGCCAGTTTGAGTGTGAATTAGCATTTTGGAGATTGAATATTTTTGGCGATTCACTGACATATATGATTATCTTTTGAATGGGTCAGTGGGTTTATGTATTATAATTTGTTCTTATTTCTAATATAAATAGTGGGATATTCGTGTTTCTAAGCAAGAAGTGAAACATAAGCATTTCGAAATTCATTTTTTTCCTAATGAAGATCTCTTAAACAACTTTTCGCTTTTGGTGATGTGAATGTTTTTATTTAACGGCTCTGAATTTGGCGACATATCAACATTTTGGCGATTTAAAGATCAGTTTTTATAGAAAATTTTTAATTCCGAGATCTGAGAATTTTTCGACGATTTTTTTAGTACATTGTAACAGTAATAAATTCCATTAAAATAATGGTAATATATTGAAATTATATTTAAAGAAAACATTATAATAAAATATTTTTATTTTTCGCTGTCATATTATAAAGTACCAATTTAACTTATTATACAATATTTTGAATCTGAGAAATAAACAAGGTATAATGCTATAAAACACAATTTACGAAACAGTTCTTACTAAACGCAAAATTAGCTATGTAATTAATTAAAAATGTTTTCTTTTTAATTTTTTCATAGTAAGAGTTTATCCTATGTAATTGTCTAAGAATATTCAGAAATCTCAGGATATGCATCAATTTTCTCTATAAAATTTATTTTACACTTTTTCTTTTTTTCAAAATGTTTCTGGCTTTTGGCTATTACAGAATTGGTAGAGACAATTTTTCTTTAGGATTTTAGACACTGCTGCTTGGAAAGTTTAGAAGGATTTGAAAGCAACATTTATAGACCCACGATTCTAGAAGATTCCAGTAATGTGTGACAAAATTAAAAATGTCTCCATGGTATTAACACATAATGGATGTATTTTACAGAAAGTTTGTGATGAATTTCTTACTTTTTCGAGAACGCCTTGAACAATGAAAACATAATATTTGAATGTTTTACTTCTGATACTAGAATCTTTTTCGTAACATGTTTATGTTCCCTTTTTTTTTCTCTACTTTTTATTGGACACAAGCATGGAAAATATCAGGAATGCTTCTAATCTTATCACATGGACAGGCGTTATAGACATGTATTTCTTTATTAATAAAGAAATTGAAAACTGACAATTTAAAAGATTCATATAATATGCCTTAATGCATCATACAGAACTGGCGCTAGGCATATTTCCACCTGATGCAATCTCTGTGAATGCTGCCTAGTGCCTTTCTAAATTCTGCTTCCACTGCCTGCTCTAAATTCTAAAAGTTATGACATTTCTAGATTTTGTTGCTTAGTTTGTCACTAAATTCTAAAATTTCTGAAACATCAGCTCTATAACCAGCCCTTACCATATATATTTCATATTTCTTCTCAATTTTGATATTGCTAAAGAAATAAAATTAGCAGCTTTTTCTATATGCATTTAGTTTTTTTAGAATAACAGAAATCCTTAATTAAATCCAAAAATTCTAAAATAAAAAGGAAATGTGTTGAAGAAAGGGACTGAATAATACATAAAGAAAATTATGCTTCAAAGGTCTGTACAATTATTATTATATAAATTACCCAGTTGTTTATGATTTCAGTCTTTAGTATAGTTTCCCATTTCTACACTCATGTCCATAAATTAAGGATAATGCAAAATCAGGCAAAGGAAGAGTTAGAAGCAAAACACACTTGACTTATTTGTAAAGCAAAAGGTAAAGAGAAAAAAAGCTGCTATATGTTTGATATTATTAAAAAAAAAAACGATTTTTTTCTCCCTGGAGCAAATTACAAAAAAACCTATTTACAAAAAACCAATATTACATGGTTGGTATGATTGTTAATACATTGTATGTCTCCCAGACGATGCAATACAGTCCGTACAATGCCTAGGCATGCTGAGTATCAAATTATCGATCTGATCTTGGGGAATATTACACCACTCAAAAAGCAATGCTCTCCGAAGTTCCATAGACATGTAGGAGGAGGTTGACGGGCTGCAACTCGTCGGCGAAGCATGTCCCACACGTGCTCTACTGGATTCAAGTCCGGTGAGAATGCTGGCCAGTCCATACGAGTGATATCCTCCGATTGAAGGCATTCGCTTACAATGTTTGCCGGGTGAGGACGGGCGTTGTCATCCATAAACACAAATTGTGCGCCCATGGCGCCCCAAAACAAACGTACATGTTGTTCCAAAATGACCTCCCGATAGACTTGGCTTGTCATGGTTCCAATTTGAACGTGCAGGTCAGTTCTGGAACCCAGAATAATTCCACCCCAAACGAGCACTCCTGCACCACCGTAACGGTGTCGTTTAATAACGTTTTCTTAGTGGTAACGGGTACCTGGAGCTCTCCATATGAAAGTCCGGCGAGAATCAGACTGCAAGCTAAACCTGGACTCGTCGGAAAACATCACACAAGCCCACTGTTGCGGTGTGCACAATGCATGCTCTCTACTCCAGGTTAACCGCAGGCGACAGTGAGTTGCAGTAAGTGGAATGCATCTGACAGGTCTACGAGCATATAGACCAATCTGCCCTAAGCGTCTGTACACGGTCTGCCTCGAAATTGTCGTACCTGTGGCTGAAGAGAGCTGAGGAGACAGGTCTGAGGCTGTGCTCCGCCTGTTTCTTTTGGCAGTAACTTCCAAATACCGGTCCTCATTCGGCGTTGTAACTCTGGGGCGACCTGTGCTGTAACGTCTACTCGCATTACCATCATTTTGGAATTGTTGCCAAAGCCTGGAGATGACACTCTGGGCAATTCCAAGTTCGTCTGATACTTCGAGTTGGGTACGTCCACATTCCAGACGGCCGATAATTCTACCACGTAAAAAATCATCCAAATGCGTCCTTTGTGTCATAACTATTCGGTTATTGCACTGAAATGCTTATAAAGTGCCTGCGAACAATTTTACTTCTTTGCCTGTATTCCTTATATATCACTCTCTTACACTCTCGTCATTGTGACGTAACATCGGTGTCATCTGGTTACTTCCTGAAATTTGCATATGATTCTTGAAGATGTGTGTGGTGATTTTACAGGTGATATATTTATTTTAGAGTTCGATTTTCGCGTGACTCCGAATTATCCTTAATTTATGGACATGAGTGTATTTCCTCATATGATAGAATTACTCAGACAGCTTAAGTTAAAACTAAATTGTATAGTCTTTGACCACTAGGCCACATTTTTAGTTTGAATTTGACTGTTCTTGTTTAATTACATCACCATGAGCTGTAACTAATTTTGTTAGCATCAGAACATGCCTTTATATTCTAAGTTCTTTTTAAATAAGAGGCTTATTTAAACCTGTGTCTGAAACTGTAGTTTTTTTCAGACATAGCGATAATTTGCTTCATGTCTGCCGGGAGGTTTTCAACTATTTAACTTTTACCAGATCAAGTAAAGCCTCATAACTATATTGTAGAGAGGTTGACAAGTTAGGAAATAAAGCACGCAGAAACTAGTGAAAAGACTAATTTGCGTATTGAGACAATTTTCTGATTGTTAGAAAACATGCTTAAAGAGAAGGAAATTGATTTAAATTAGCCAAAATGTCTGGGAAGGCTTCAAATTAAAAAGACGCATAAATATTTTGTTGAGTTTTGTTGCTACAAAACATGAATGTTTAGTAGCTTTTAATGTGTAGTTATCGTATATCGTTTAGGAATCAATGTCATAAATTATATGTACTTTAAATTTTGAAATTTTATTAGATTAGGATTTTAATAGGGCATTTTTAACAAATATTATTAAAAAAATAAGTAAAATTTCATATTGGCTATGTAAATCCATAATGACTAAGGTTATCTAACTACCTAATTTAATTATTTATAACTAACTGCTTACCTTTAAAAATTACCTCTGCATATTAAAGCGAGTTATTGCTTTTCATTAATCCTTACCGTGGCCACAAGGTGAAACACAAGAATGTAAAAAATCACGTAAAACTTATTCTTTGCATCTAGTGAGAGTTAAAACAATACAAAACAACTTACCACCTGTGGTGCTTTAGTGGTTTATTGGACCTACACGAAGTTATGACACTAACTGTGACAGACAGAACCCAGCTAACTTTTAAATCTTGCCAACCGTGCCTACATCAGGCCTTTTAGGTTAGTTCTAATCAGCAGGTCTTTCTCTAGGCAAGCAGCAGCGGTGACAGGGCGATCTTTTATGAATCATACCGAATATAATCTACTTCTAATTTTAATCTATGCTGCTTGACATAATATCTACTTGTTATTTACTAAACCTAAACCTCTAGACTGAGCAAGTATGTGACAAAAATGAAGCATTAAAAAAAATCATAAAACTAATTGTTAGCAAAACATAAATAAAATGTCACTTATTTTCTTTCAAATATGTCCAACTATTATAAATGTAAACTATTTAATGCTGCTTAATACATTTTATAAAGTTGATTTTATTCTCAAACTTATTAATAATTTTGTTAATTCATGTTTAATAATTATTCATCCTACTTGCGGATCTATTTTCTTTTTAGGATGGTATTACAAAAATGAAGTTCAGGCATAGATAATGTTTTTAATTGAATTTATTCAGTTCCCATTTGTTCATAGGTCCTTAATTTTTTTCATTAATGGTCCTTAAAAGTCCTTAAAAGTACTTAATTTCCATGTGCAGAAATGTGTACGAACCCTGAAAATATATAAGCAGTTTTTTCTTGATCACAGATAGGAATACAACACTTTTATTCTCATATATATAGGTGGCTCAAAACAACTTGTTATGTAAGAGCATCACTTGTGATTGGAGGACAAGCAACTGCAAAATACCTGCTCTGGATTTAGTACTGAATTGACTATTGTATATTTTGCTTGTAATTCATTTCTTAGGTATTCCAGAATATGTTTGCCATTTACACTGTTTCATTTAGTACAATTTTTAGAAAGTTTTTCTGGCACCCAGAATCTTCTGTTAATTGATGTTCTAAGAATGCATCAAGAATTAAAGAGTTATGGATGAGATTCTTTACTGCTAGGTACCTGGATATGTAGGTAGGCATGAAAGGTAATGAGTTGGCAGTCTGCAATAGTCAAATCAGCTTGTCCCTTACAATAAATAGTATTAGAATGGTCATCAGGCAAAAAATCCTAAGTCGCAGTTATTCTGGGATTGATAAGATTCTGAATAAGTTGAGAAATGTCAAACCTAATTTTTTTTTAGACATTGATTTTTTTGCTATTTTAATAGACTTTGATTAAAGTATTTTAGTGACTATGACGTACTGTATTATAGGTAAAGGGCTCATTGGCAAATTATTTCCGTACGACTCTTTATTATATAATTTGATTTTGCTTTGAAGTTGGTTCCTAGTCCTGTTTTGTGTCTGAAATCATTAGAGTTCTGGATAACTGTTCATACATCATTCATCATTTTATCACTTTTTTCATTTTATGAGTGTGCTGTTTTCAAAGTATCTGACATATGTTTGACGCATGCAACTTTTAAGGCTTTGTGCCAGAAAATCCACTACCACCACCACTTGTATACAGTGTTCACAATAAATGTTCTCCCTAGTGGCAGTATGTATTATTTTTCAAGAACATTGAATTCATAAATTAAAAGTAACGAATACATCAAAGAAGTGTCCTTTGAAATAATTAATAAAAATTGCATATTTGTTGAAACAGTCAATGTAACAACCATTTTGGTATTTTTAATAAAATAGTCTTTGAAATGTTATTGTGATAAACATATGTAATACAAAAGTGTGTATTTTAAAACAAAAATGAGCAGAAAAGGATTTATTTCATTGAAGTAGTCTTTCCCCCCTCCTCTCCCACTGCAAAATGCTAGAATAAATCCAGTATTTTTCTAATGAATTATTTATCCACTAATTATCATGCATTATTTATTACACACTATTTTTCTAATGTTGGTAACAAATTCAGGTACCTACAATATTATCCTGTTGCCACGAAAGTTGAGGGATATGCTAGAGTTGTTCCAGTTGTTCCTGTCGAGTTTTGATCCACACTTATATCTATAACCCTTACAATACAATATTTGCAGAAAGTATACTCTCTGCAGAATCTACCAAACAGTTGCTGGTGCAAAAGTATTTCTGAAGTGTTCAGTCTGATTCATTTTTGAGCTTCATAAAAAAGCTTTTTTTGATTTCTACTATTTTGTTAGGCCTCCGATTTTACTGAAAGCTGTGTTGAATATACTATGAGGACAGACTTCATGCAGACCAGTCTATAACTTTTTTCTGGCTGTATCTGGCTATTGTTTTCTCTGTTTAATAAATGTTATCGTGACCAGTTGTGAATGTACTGGAGTACAGTCACAAATGTACTTCTACAACCCTAATTTATTTTTGAATGGATATTGTCACAATTTTTCATGTTGCCATTACCTCTGTTTATTTATTTTCAAATAAAAATAACATTTCATACTCCTTCTATGCACCGTTTTATGTTAGGATCCCATAACTTGGAAAATAATCCACTGCTTACTGTTTTGTAGAATGTAACAATAACTATATAATTTATTTTTAATAACAATAATTATCAACAATATTAACAATAATTATGTAATTTATTTTTGCAAATATAATTCCCCCCCCCCAAATGCAAAAAAGAGGGAAAAAGCTATATCTATTAATTTGTAATTTTATTTATTGAAAAAAGTATGGCGTATTGAGAGTCAGCCAAGGTTTTATCAAATGAAAGCTCAGAAGTTGTAACATTAGGCTTATACATAATTGGTGCTATACCATGCTGCTTGGTGACAGTTTTATGGTCGACAGGATAATATGCAAGTACCCAAATTTAATAACGGATTCCAATTGATAGTATTCTTATCTCCTTTAGTTAATTTTAATAATTAAACGTGTAAAAAATCTTATTTTCATTCATTTTTTCCCAAAGACTTTGAAGTACGATGTTAGCTGCTTTTGCGCCATCATCAGTGGAACAGATACAATTTAAAAATTTTGATCAGCAATAGGATTTATAATCTTTTCTAGAAATTGACTCTCAGATTCATCTTAGTATAAACCAGAAACATGATTTAAGACATATGGAATAAGATTCTTTGTAAAAATGAGATTTTTCATTAACCGGAAAGAAATGTGCGATTATAAATATAGTTTTACAGCCTTAAAAGATCTGCATTCAACACCGTGTTCCAGTTATTTATAATGGTTAAATACTTAGTTTGTTAAATTAGCTAAGCTTCTGTGTAAGGAGAGGGATGACTTTTTGGAGGACTTCTTCAATTGTACTACAGCCTATCACTGGCCAAAGCTGTCTCAGTAAGCTTCCTCTAACGGATCCAATTAGTCACTACAGTTCGCCAATGATTGATTTTTAAGGTCTTGAGATCTGCCTCCTCACAGTCTATCCAGCTTATACGAGGTCTTCCTCTTTTCCTGGTATCCTCTACACGTGCAAAGGTCACCTTTTTAACAGGGCTGAAGTTGTCACATCTAAAAATATGAACTAGCCTCCTGATACAATAAGATTTAATGACTTAAACAATGTTAGGTTGTTTGTATCTTCTATATATTTCATGGTTAAACAAAATTCTCAATCTTTTATTTTCTAACTGGCTGTATATTTTTCATAGTATTTTTCTTTCAAAGATTTTTCTTTCAAGTCTTTCTTCATTTGATTTTGTTAATTTCTTCATTTACTAACATACAATATGATAGGTTTGATAAGAGCTGTATAAAGATTTATTTTTGTCTCAGTTTAATAATTTAGACACTAATAAATTCTTTAAAACTGTTATAACATATTTTAACTCTAAATAATGTATTGTGAATTTCAGATGATAGTACTAAGATGCATAAACTGAGAAATGCCCTCGAAAGTATAAAAATTTATTTGGAGTGGGAGGAAATTATCTACTTTACTAGTTATTGCCATAAATTTTGTTTTACACTCATTAATGGCTACTCCATTGTCTCAGGATGCAGCTATAGAAAAATAAAAGTGTCCATAACTGCCTGTTTATGTCTCCCAATAATGTCTGTCATCAGTGTATGTTCGTAACTGTATAGATCTCTGAAATAAGGTGCCTCCAGTTATAATTCTGACATCTCTAATAGCCTTTTCAAGGGTGATATTAAAACACATGCATGCACAGGCATCACTTTCTCGTAGAGGACTAGAAGGCATTTAATTGGCTTAAATTGTAAAATTAAATTTAACTAAGTTGACTATTAAGTGTTAAAAAATCTCATCAGCCTAACACATTGAAATTTTCATTCCTAATAATTTAAATCTAATGAGTCTTTTAAGACTTTTTATTGTGATTTATAATATTTTTTATTTTCTATTTTTTTATAAAATCTTTCTTTGTAGGTAGTATACGTTGCCTGTCATGGGACCCAGAAAGGAAGCTTCTATTTTCAGGAAGTTTTGATCAGTCAATCATTGTGTGGGATATTGGAGGACAGCAGGGTACAGCTTATGAATTACAAGGGCATCAGTAAGAAATTTTAAATTTTGTATTCATGTTATTTTAAAAACTTGTTTCCACTTTTAGAGGGGAAGCTGCACTTTAAAATGTGACATTATTGTAATTATTTAAAAAATGTTTAAATTTTGTGTCTAATTATCATTTTTCTAATTTATGTAAGTTGTATTTCCAATTTACTGAAATATTTATTTTTTATTTCTATTTATTACTTTATTTGTGTTTAAACTTATTGTATAAAATTCAGATGAATTTTTAATGTAATTCAAAATGTGTGATTATAAGCTATAAGACTTAATTGCTTTGTTCCTGTACAAACAGTGACAAAAAATTAATTTTGACTCGTTTAATGATTTTTTCAAATATCACAGATTTTTTATGTTTATGTAATGATCAATAATTTTTTTACTATTACATCTTTACGTGCTAAGTTATATTTAATTGTATGAGCTTAATCCTCCCAAATATATTTGCATTGCTTAATTTAAAAAAATTAATGTATTTTATTTTCCCCCTTTTTGTTTTTACCAAAGATTTCTCCTCAAATTGGATATTTTCCATAAAAAATATTCATTATGAATTTTTTTATCTTATAATGTCTGGAATATAGAAATGTTTCAATTTATCCTAGAAATATCATTTAAGAGCTATTACTTTTATATGATGAACAAAACATAATTTAGTGCATAATTTCAATATCTAAGTGGGAGTCAATAAATATAACATTTTGAAATTAGTGTGATTTCCCTTATGCATGGTTATTTTATTTAATCTATGTTTCTAAAATGTTATTCTGTTTAACTTTTCCTGTACAAAATATTATATTTAAAAGAATGCTTGCTCTGTAAATTAAGCCAGAGTTGCCCCTGCCCCCAAATAAAGTAGCTTTATTTATACTAAACTTCTAAATTTTGAAATTAGCATGAATAATATTGGATTTTGTTTGAATTGCTGTAGGTTAGATTTTACTAATGATTAATTACCTGGCATTATAGCCAAAAATACTGAATATGTAAGAATTAATTTAGGTAAAATAGACTTAATTAAAAAAATGTTGTGTAATAAATAGTGTTGGGAACGATACCTGGCGCCAGAAAAGATAAGGGGAAAGTGTTATGATTAAAAAATAAAGTGAATGTTCCTCAGCTGGCAAATGTAGGTTGTAATAAATAATAATGCTTAATTCAAATTAATAACTGGGCTGATTGAAACTTTTAGATAAATAGTTCTTCCTGTGTGTTTAACTGCAGGTTGCTGTACATATGAAAATGTTATAATAACTAAATTAATCATTCCTACAACCACCACATTTGGAAAGAATAAATTTAACATTTGAATATAGGTGTACAATGCAGCAATATAGAAACCAACTTCAGTAAAGTGCAAGAAGGTTGTATATTGTATGATGGTTGTTAATTGTTTTCTTAGCTAGCCTAGTTTATGGGAATTTATCAAACTGCTCATGAGTTATGCTGTCTGATTTTATGATGAGTTAGCCCTTTAATGACAGGGCATGCTGAGTGGTTTCTAGAATGAAACTCAATGGCAATATAGATAATGCTGGGTGCCATTTAATGTGAAATAATGACATTTGATTTAATTGGAAATAATAATTTGTAAACCTTAAAAAGTGCATTATTGGTTGTCACAAAGCATGCGAATTCCAGATTTAAATCAATATATCATTTATTTTATTAACAACAATAATTAAAAACGGTGAAACATCTTTTTTAAATCATTTTTCAGAAAATGCTCCTTTTTTTAATATATATATAAAAATGCCATTTCATATTCTTCATAGATAATGCAAATTATGTTTGGAAGTTCATCTGGTGCATCATGTCATTAAAATGTTAAGAGTAATTCTAAATTATATATGAGATAATACTTGAGGAGAATTTTATTGTATTGAAATTATTGCACCTGGGAAAAGCTACTCTTTTTTTACTTTAGAATTTAAACTTTATCAACTTAAATATTAAATTATTTATACATTTTTGAAAGGTACTTTATGAAAAAAATGTTACTATTACTTTAACCAAATAATTAAACTTATTAATAATTTTTTTAAATTTAAAAATGGGAACTGCATGAACAAGAAATGAATGAATGTCAGTTATTAACATTTAACATCAGTGCATTGATTTAGTTTTCAGTTCCTGCATTTAGAAATTGTTCTGTCAGTGATTAAAATGAACTTCTGTGATTCATGCAGCAGCTAAACAACAAACTGTTTAAAAATATATAATTATTTTAAGAAATTTTCTGTATGCTTTGTTTGTAAAAGTATACTGCTTAAGTATTTAACATGCGTACCATTTTATTAATATGCAGCTGCAGTTTCAAAAGTTTATTGATCTTTTGTTGTGCTGAATCTTGATTATTTATAATTATATATTGTCTGACAGTATGTTTCCTCTAGCAATAAAGTAACAGCACTTTGCTTTGCCAATGCATCAAAACAACTAATTTCTGGATCTGAAGATAGTACCATAGTATTTTGGAATATGCAAGTGAAAAGGTTAGAGGTGAGAATTATTTTTAGTTTTATTTATTGGGCCTTTTAAAGTACATTTACTTAGGGCTTGTATTTAAATCTAGTATGAAATATTCACATTTCAGACCTAGATTTCACTTTGTCTAATATGAAAATATTGCAGAAGTGAAATTGCATGAAAATAATAAATGAGTTATGAATATAATTTTACACATAATTCAGATTTCATACATATAACAATATTATATAAATAATGCATTAAATTTGGTGAGGGTTAAATTAAAAGTTAAACCTTTATTTTGAAGCATAGTATTCACATTAACTCAACAGCTATCCTCCTAAGTGTTTTTGGTATAGAAATAAATTCTTATCAGTAGGTATTCATGCAGCTTGTTTGGCATATCTCTCATAGATGTATAGCATTTTGTGGTTTTCAATTATCATTTTTTTTTCTGTAGTATATAAAGCTGTGAATTAAACATTATATTTTATATTCCACTTTTGGTAGATTTCATATGAGTGAACTTATATATGATCATTTTTTTTCAGTCGCATTTGAGAATAGATATGGAGAGCATTATGAAATAATTAGATATTTTAAAATTGGTGATGAAAAATTCTTATCTAAGAGAATGAAAAAGTTTTTGTTAATTTGTCTAGCAATAATGAGTAAAGAAGAGGATTAGTTATAACAAAAATGATTCTGCAGAAAGAAAAATACCTAATTTTACAAGAAAGGAAATTACTTGTTTAATTGAAATGTTCATAAGAGGAATTCTTTATGTGAACAATTGTTTGAAGAATACCATATCAAGTTATTAATAAATGAAATTAAAATCAAATTATCATTAAAATAACTATTTTAATATTTTGAATTGATAACATAATTAATGCTATAGTAAGCCTAAAGTAAATTTTAAAATTAATGTTGGACTAAACTATTGAATAAATAAAAATGTAGACTGCAGAGGTTAAATTTAAAGAATAAATTCATTATGTCTGTCATCTTATTGTGTCTAAGATACAAGTAAAAAAATATCCTGGATGGATTCATGAAAGCATGATGAAAAATTATATGTGCAAAATATATGTAACGAATTATATCAGTACTATATAAGGAAAAAATTGGTTATCAATAACTTTTAATTATTGATAAGTATCATATAAGGGAAATAAACTTTATTATAGAATGTTCTGGCCATTTAAAAAAGTAAGCATAAAAGTGGAAGAAATTAGTGAGCTATGGCTTGATTGACTAAGAATTCATCAAAAT
Organism: Stegodyphus mimosarum; assembly: GCA_000611955.2. Classification (NCBI taxonomy): domain Eukaryota; kingdom Metazoa; phylum Arthropoda; class Arachnida; order Araneae; family Eresidae; genus Stegodyphus; species Stegodyphus mimosarum. The sequence goes on from KK119788.1 coordinate 79,835, forward strand.
TTTAGGAGAATTAGCAGGATTTTATCATTTCCCAGACATACTTGTGCATGTAGACTGGTCTCTAAAAGTACAAAATTTTGAACTTGGTCAGTTTGTTTGGTCAAGTATTGTTTAATTGAAAAATGGCCTGGGAACTTTGGTAATAGTCTCACAGTAACTTGTGGAATTTTTTTGAAGTGCTGTACTACAATGAAGTTAGCAAAGAAGATATAGAGTTTCATCTATCAGAGAATGTCACCCAAGATCATAATTTTGGTATAGGAGACTTCAGCATTCAACAGTAAGCTGGGATATTCACATTTGTTGTTATCGATACATATTCAAATGAACACTTGCTGCACCGTGTGCAAACTTTGTCTCATCATTAAAGACTACACCACTCTGCTGGACAAAAGTTGACACTCAATATACTTTTGATTCACAACAGTAGGTAATGGTTTTGCATGCTGAAATGTGTGTTCTTTTCTATACATTGCAGTGATCATATGAATTCTCTACATCTGTACATATCTGCCATGACCAAGATTTACAGAAAGGGATATCTTAGTGCTATTTATAGTCTTTTGTGAAGTTGTCAGATTCCCTAGGCCATTCAATGTACATATATTATGAATTATGTTTTTGGGTTGCTACTTTACTTTAAATCAATGCTTGGTGATGCAATGATTGTTAGCTTGTCTTTTACAAATCCATGATTGGGCTTTAATTTAACTTAACTGCTTTTATTATGATTGAGTCTGATATCAAATCATTTGTGCAAGTTGTTAAGACACAAGCAAATCACATCTGTCATTTGTCTTTATGAACTTGCTTTTATACTGACATTTGCTATGTGTTTCACTTGCACTGCAACAGGCTTAGTTATTAACCATTGATTGTGATTTCTCAAATATTGGTAGCTTAGATCCTAGGATATTTGCATCTAAAATTTAATTTGAATCAAATGAGATTTTCAGGGGGACATCAATTTGTAAAGTTTTCATTAAAGAACTGATATAGTTGATATATTTCTCTGAAGGTAATCTATTGACATTGGTATAATTTTGATACATTTTATGAATGCAGTGTCATCTACACATAAGACCTCTTTATAGGATATGGCGGCGTTTGAATTTAAAATAAGGGAAGTTTTTCTGGAAGAAAGCTGACTTATATTGAAAAGGTGATGAGCAATGTAATTTGTTATGTTATTGCAGATTTTGGTATGATATTTTATTAGATGTACACTGTGCAACTGGTCATGTATAATTGCATTCCAAACAAAGCAATTATTCTTAGTGTAAAAATTCATAACTGAATGTTTTTATTTTTTGATAACTGTGAATAAAAATGAATAAAATCTGTACCTTCAAATCTTTTTTTAAGATATCAGATTGTAAATTAATTAGCTTCATTTATAGATTGTCTTGTGTATTGCTCATGTTTGTTTTTAATGGAAATGAAACTGATATAAACTCTGACACCAAGATTTTGGAAATTTTTGCAACACAATATTTGCAGCAGGTTACATAATTGGAATATCTGTGTGGGTCATATAAAACTGCTCAGGGACTGTCAGTTTGACACCATTGCTACAGCATACGGTTATTTGTTCAGTGCGCAGCATAGGCAGTACAGAGGCTGTTCGCTTATTTTGTAGATGATTTTGCTATTAAAAAAATTCACCTGCTTGGAAAATTTTTTTAACTGCAATTCTATTTTTGAAAGTTGACAATTTTGTTTTCATACAAAATGGCACTTTTAAAGAGACAATGGACAGCAGGCTATGTTTGTGCTCTTTCTGAAGAAAATTATTGATATCTAGTTAATAAAAAATATTGTGAAAGCCATGATTTTTTGGTATATACTGGAACGATAGATAATACTGTCAAAAAGAAAGGGAAAAGACATCAAAGTAGGGCTTCAAGAATAAAATTATTCAAAATATATGTCCAAGGAAAAAACAAAATGTTTCGAATGTTGCGGAGGTAAGAACTTTAATGTAAAAAGAAAATTTATGTAATCAAAGGAAAGTTGCATAATCATTAAAATGCACAGTGTCAACTGCAAACAAAGTTATTTATACTGATTTGAATCTTAAAAAGACGAAAAAAACTTAATGTGCATAGTCGCTCTCCACAACATATCGCTGAAAGCAGAACATGCTGCAGAATTCTCAGTGAGAAACAATTATTTGGACAAAAATAGAAAAATGTTATTGCAATAAATAAATTTAAATTACCACAATAAAAAGAGATCCATTTATTATCATCAAAGAGAAGAAAAAAAAATCTTAGAAAATGGTTCAGAAATTTTAAAGAAAGTTTTTCAAATGGATTTATGATTGCTGCCTGTTTTTGATGTAATGACAACTAAAAAGTAAAGGCAGTGCAGAAAACTGTTAAGGTCAACTCCACATATTACCAGGAATGTATTTTATACCCAATTTTCAAATGTGGAATACCTTCTCTTTACCCATAGTGCTATCGATCAGTAGAATTGCGCCAAGACAAAGCAAGCAGCCACACATCAAAATCCACCATTAATTTCCTGGAAAAAATGGTACAAGAAATGGATTTCAATGCCCTTCACTCATATCTCTTCTAAATCTCCTGATCTATCATCCATGAATGTCTGTGCTTTTGGACTTTTTAAAAAGCAAATGGTTCAAACATCTACCTAGAACTCTCCTTGGATTCTGTTCAAGAGGAATGGGATAAAGCTCTTCAAGAGGAATTGGATAAAATACCTCTTTCAATACTTAATTGCCTTTTTAGAAATGTTCATGCTCCCCTTATAAAGTTTCATCTTAGGTTGGAAAAAATACAATATTTTACATTTTACAACGTTACTGTATTATATGCATGTATATATAAAAATTTGGTTATTTGCAACTAATAGGTTCAGTGTATTTTAGATATCCAAGATGTTTTTGTGTTTTTTAGTATATTTATGATACTGTTATTATTCTGTTCCTCCTCCCAATGCACAGTGTGCACTGATGTGAAAAATGTAGTGATGTCATCTGCATAAATAGTCCTTTTTATATGTGAAGTATTGGCTAAAATAGTAGAGTCGTTACATATATTTGTATCATGTCCTGGTAATATTTTGCATTTTATACTGTACATTTACAACAGAAGTAGAAAAAACAGTTTAAGAAAATGGACCAAGTTAAATATTTGAAGAAATAGTTTAAGGCTTCAATCCTTCAGTATATAAATCCACTTGGAAATCACTGGGGAAGGTAACTAAGGGTAACACATTTCTGAACATGTCTTAAAGTAGAACCCGTTTCAGGACCACTTTTTTTACCCATCTCATCTGAATGCTGTGTGACAAATTTATGCATGTGAATAAGGCTATTCATTGGCTATTGGTTGTGGCACTGTGTGCCATTAATAGTGCCACTGGTATCATCTGTTTAAATTCTTTAGAAAGTGTTGTGGTATGTGGAAATGAAAATAATGTTTGGGACGTTTTAGTTAGAAACATTGCAAATTAATAATTTTTAGTTAAAATTCTGTGCAAAGTATTTAAAAAAATTACTATGTTTCTTACTTAATGCACACATACTATAGCTTTCATCCAAGTTATGCAACTTATTAAAAGAAAAACTTACCTGCTAGTTCCCCCCTCCCAATTTTCAGGTATTTGCATTGTTTTGCCTACCTCTCACATTTTACTTTAATTATTTTCAAAATTTATAGATTTAACATGTTAACAAATATCTTAGACTTGAACTTTTTACTAAACTTCCTGATTTAAAATGTTATAAAAATCTGTTGCTGTTTGATTATGGAAAAGACACTAAGCTATTCACATAAGGATGAATGTCTTTGTGGAGGGCCGTAAGAGGAAAATAGGCTGCTATTCCTGTTATTCAAGGCAAAATTTCTTACCAGCAGCCTATTTGAAGGGGAAATGAACCTAGAAAAAGCAACCAATCTTTGCTTCTTTCATTCACTTACTCATTGATCTTTCAGAAGCAGAAATTTATGATGAAATATGATAATCTATGAAAGAGATTTGTCCTGTATTGTATGTAGTACTTTATAATCAGTGTTCTAGGATGTCATTTGTGCATTTGTTATGCTTTCATGAGCTTTAGATGTTATTATATGTAGAAAAAAAATATACAATTTTTTAAACTTTTGATAGACACTTTGTACTTTCTTGCCAAAGCTGCTACTGCATTCAATTATGTAAACTAGCAAATTAAATTGTTCATTATATAATGTGCAAATTTGAAATATTGTCAAGAGTTATTTGATGGCTACTTCAACAAGGAAGCATCATGTCTTCTTATTTCTTGTGAACGGATGAATAACACTGTGAGTTATGGATTTGGGAATGCTCCTTTAAGTAATCATGTAGATTAGCAGGAATAAATAAGCAATTTTTTAAAATTATTAATGACACACAACAAGATAAACTACAGTACTAATCTGAAATTCAGGTATACAGTATCCAAACTACCAGCCAGAAAAGAACAAAGCCCCTTTTTACAAAGTCTAGAAATGGAGAATATAATACTTAGAAAAGCATACAGATATGTCGCAAATGCAGTTTTTCCCCCTGACTAGCTGAGATTCCTGCTTGTCACAATCAAATACCTGCTGGCTAGGGAATTGTACCATGGCTGATAATAATACATTGATTGACAATATATTGATGTTGGCTGCAATCACATTTTTGGCACTTGAGTGGTTTTGAGGCCTCTTAGTGTTTTTCTGTCTAATCTAAACAGTAAATAAAGCCTGGCTGTCTACATTTCATCTCGCTAGATTTAAACTGATGATCTAAAATCGAGAATCGTTTTCCAGATTTTGGGCTTTGGCCTGTTGCTGTAAATAGCTTAAATAGATTGCAGATTTTAGGCAAATTCTTCTTAATATAAAATATATATTATATATTACAAATATCACTTCCAGAGTAAACTCTAAAGCAGATTTCAGCTAATTCTGTTTACACTACAATCTTTCTGAAATTGTGCAGAACTGGGGAATTGACTAATTGCTGGATTCCAGAGCCATGTTTATATGGTATTGCAAGGCCTTCTGGAATGTCTGATTGAGGGGGAAAAAAAATAAATCTTAGAGCTTCAAAAATGCATTTTTACAAAAGTTTTGATAAATCACCGACTTGGACAGCATTTTGTCGGCAAGATCACATAGGAGCATTTTTGCCCATACCTAATATTCTACTTGAACTATATTTGTGATTTATGCATTGTTGGATTCAGAGCTACATCAACTTCTACACATGAAATATGCAATTGTGTACAAAATATATGGCTAAAAATTCATGAAAATGTACCCTAAAACTATTAACGTAAATACAAAAAATTTAAATTATTAAATGAATAAAACACTGCATAAAATTACACAAAAACAGCAAAGTGGTCAAATATATTTAAATATTTATAATGTAGCCTGCTCAAGGGCTGCATGCCTTAGTAGAATTCCCAAGATGTAGAACAACTAGCCCTCATCACTATAATAAGATGCATGTGCATCATACTGTTCTATTTTAGGTTTCAAAGAAGGAGTGTATGGTATAACCATCACTATGTTGTGTTCAGTTTCTTGATCATGCAGAAAGGCACTTTCCAGGAAGTCTGTGGCTTATGTGAGATCCTTTGACAAGGGTTCCACATTAAGATTTTATCCCTTTCCCTGAATTCCCTTTCTATTAGCATTGTATCTCATCTTTTGGTAGCTGTGTTGATACTTCTTCTACCAAGCTAATGAATGCCTTCTTAAACATGCCTGAAGATGTTTCAGGTACTGCCTGGACAAAGAATGTATATTCAGACATTGCCTGAAGAACAGGTCTCATGGCAGAAAAAATCACAGCAAGAAATCTTTTGTGTTGGAGAAAATCCAGTTCTTTCATGAACATCACTGGTTATATGCTAGTAGGAATGGCAGCTTTTGTTGGCTTCAGGATTTGAATAGAGAGAGATGATCCATTATTGTTTGATTAAATAAATCTCTATAAATATTATCCTCAATCAAATCCACGTAATGAATACTGAGAAATGGTCCATTATTGTTTCTTGCCGACCAATTGAGAATGAAAAAAAGTTGTTCGAGTCTTTTCCATGCTGAGAAATCTAATGAATGCCTTTTAAACATGCCTGAAGATCTTTCAGGTACTGCCTGGACAAAGAATGCATATTCAACCTTTGTCTGAAGAGCAGGTCACATACCAGAAAAAAAATCAGGGCAAAAAGTCTTTTGTGTTGGAGAAAATAAAGTTTTTTCCTGAAAATCACTCATATATGCCACTAGGAATAATGGCAGCTTTTGCTGGCTTCAGGATTTGAATAGAGAGAGATGATCCATTTTTGTTTGATTAAATCTCTATAAATATTACCCTCAATCAAATCAATGTAAATGAATAATGAGAAATGGTCCAGTATTGTTCCATGCTGACCAATTGAGAATGAAAAGAAGTTGTTTTTAGTCTTTTCTATGCTGAGAATTCTGCAATATTTAAATATGGTGGGTGTAATTTGTTCCTTGATGAGAGTGAATAAGTAGGGGCACTAAAAAATCATAAAATTGAATTTTCTATTTGAACTTCTGTAACTGTTATAGCTTCTTTATGAGGGATTTCATAAAATTCTGGCTATTTAACTAAAAGTTGTCCATAATAACTAAAATATATTTGATTTTTTAGCTGTACAAGGTAATGGTTTTCAAATAATCCTTTCAAATCGTACTCCTACATTGTAGTGCTGTAATCTCTCTTGTGTAATTGTTTGCAGGTCTCTTTGAGTGCCACCTACAGTACAGGATTGTTAACCAAAATGGCTTCCTTGTAGGGATTTTATTAAGCCTTGACAGAATATTAGGATTATGAGATCTTGATTAATTGAGTTAGCATCTGAAACTCCTTCCAACATAAGCTTCCCAGTTGCAGTAAACTTCATTTTACAAGTGCAGTGAATCTCGTAAATCCCAATATTTTTTCGTCGTCAGACTAAAAAGTGCCATTTCTTATGAGCTACTTTTATCACTTGCTGTTTCCATCAATTCTGCTATTGATTTCAATTCAGGATGTTCCATTTAGGTCTTTTTAAGTTTTTTGCTGCTTCAGAGATCGGTTTGTGTTAATTTATCTCACAACTGAAAGTTCAGATCCATATTTTTCCTTAGCTTTCAGATAGTGTTTGCTTTGTATTGTACAAAGTCATCTTAAAAATGCGTGAACGTTTCCAAGTGAAGTCCCTTTGTAGTGTCAAATTGTCGTAATCCTGTAGCTGCTGTATCCATTTGATTATTTGTCCCCCCCCCCATTTCTGAAATTAAGTAGCCAACATAATGAGGCATGATTGTTGCTAAAACAAAATGCTGAAATATTTCCTCAGAGATATTTGTACGGTATCACAATATCTCAAACATTAAACAGAACTCAATTCAAAACTGAGAAACTAATTCTATCTCACAGTGAATTCACTACAATAACAGTTTTAAGTAAACAACAGTTCACTTAAATCAGCTACAACTAGTTCAGCTGAGGTGTTTTAATTCAGCTTTTATAACCTTTTTAATTATTCACTAGAATAGTGTGGTAAAACCTGTTTTCTAGATTTTTCACGATTTTTGTCGATGGCAACAGCAATTACAAGATATTTATTTATTTAATATTAAATGCACAAGCTCTTTTACAGCCGATATAGCTTTCTCTTCAAAAATTGTCTGTGCTGCAGGGGAAAATAAAATAGTTTTAATTACAATTCTAAATAAATACGAAATTCGTAACAATATAACACAGGCTGTTAATTTTTGTCAAAGAACAAGTCCATTAGCTCTGTTGCTGGCATCTGTATGAAGAATAAAGTCATATTCAGGTTGGAGATAAGCCATTATGGGAGTGATAATTAAAGCACACCCTTCAAAGGTTTAAATGTTGCTTCACAATCATTGGTCTGTAAAAACTATTGTTTTGCTTCTGTTAGACAATGTAAATGTCATGAGATTTTGAAAAAAATGTCCTTAGCAAATTTTTGCTGGTAAATTCAGATGCCAAGACAGCTTCTTAATTGATGAGTATCTTGAGGGTGACACCAGTCACATAGAGATATGATTTTCCTAGTTTTGATATTTCTTAAACTGTATGTAAACATAGGTATTAACATTGAGTTCGTTAGTTGACCTTCTCTACAGAAGACGAATATTGTCTAAAATCGTGAGTTACTTCAGGTTTGTTGTATACATTTTATTTTTGATCTGTTGGATTAGTGAAAAAATAATGGAAATAATTAATCTCTGACTTTGAGAATGATAACAAATAATCCTTTATTCTGGTATATGTTACATTTATTTTAGTGATAACTTTCTTTTTTATGAGTTAATGGATTATTTTTGGTTTCTGCTAAACTTCTGTTTGCAAAAATATTTTTAATTTTTTTTGGGGGGGGGGAACTTTGCCAGATTTTTTTTATAATTCTAGTTTCAAATAAGTATGTTTCTTTTCATTATCATGGCTGCATATAAATTCTATTCTTTAGCTAGATTAGAATATGTATTTTGTCTTAAAAGTTGAAATTCAGTAGTTATTGCCAAGTTTGCTTAAAAAATCATTCTTCTGTAGCAACCAAACTTTAAGGGCAAAATGAAAAAATTTGCTTTTTTTTTTCATACATTTTTTTATTCATCAGGTTATCAGGTAATGTTTACATATTTATTTATATACTCAGCTGTGTGCTTTTTCATTCACTATATATATATATATATATATATTTTTTAAATCACAGCATTCTATTTAAGTTGCAAGTCTGTGAATACGATTTCAATATCATTGTCAATTTTACAACTAAAATAGTATTTTTATTTTTACATTTAGAAATATTTTTAAGAAATTATTCATGAGAAAATAATTTAATACGTTCTGTTAAGAGAGAGCAGACTTAAAATTATGTAAAATTTAGTTCTATTTTGAATGAAATTACAATATTTTGTTAACATAATTTAAAATCAACTTCTTTGGTTGTATTTTCTTTTCATTGATTATTAGGTAAGAAAACAAGTATTGTTTACTCTGAAAAGTCATAAAATTTTTGTATTTTATATCTTATGCATAACAACCATATAATTGCATAAAATGCAACACTTCATTTTTATAAAAAAGTAACCATAAACTTATTTCCACTTTTCATGAAATGTTTCTTGAGTAATTGTAGCATGCATTTTTCCAATCTGATGAAAATCTTGTATTTCATTTTGAATTATTTTTAGACTATTACCAAGTCAAGCTATTTAAAAGCATAGTACTGGTTAGTTATACCAGATTATATATTCTCTGCAATATTTTTTTGGTGCCAGTGACAAAACATCTCCATCCGTATTTTAGTAACCGTTATCTAAGTATTGCAGTGACTTTTTCCCAACAATTTATGAATATTATCGAGTTCTTGGTAATGTTATCTTTAATTATTTTCATCAAAATTTTTGAAGTTTAATTTTTAATTGTTTTTAAAAATACTCATTTGGTCATCAATATTGCATTTTTCGAGTAACAGATTCAACATGTTTTTTCAGTTTTGTATAATTACATGCTGTATAAAACATTTAGAATTTATGAGCACTTTTTTTCATATTTTTTCTTTTTTATAGAATGCAATTCTTTTGATGTAAATTGAAGTTTTTTGAATTACTTTATTTTATTTATTTATTTTTTAACTTTTGATACCTTTTAATATTTTGTTTCTTGGTGCCAGATAATTATTGCCAAGAACACATAACCTGATATAACCAGAAACACTTGAAAATATGTAACAAAAGTAAGATAAATTGTCATTATCATTTAGTTTTCCATGCATTTCTTGATTTGATTCCATTATATTATCACTAATCCAATAATTTAAAATATTTTTTTAAATTAAAAATTCATTTGCAGTTTTAAATAATGAAGAATGGAATTTTTGATTTAGTTGAATGTTGATGATAGTAAATATATTTTTTATATGATCCTATGTAAACCCAGGTGTTTCAGTGCTTAAGATACATGTATAAAATTTCTGTTAATCTTTAAACATTTAGCACAAATATTTACTTTGATTTTTTTTTTTTTTTTTTTAAGACTCCAGAATGGGCTGATAGTGATTACTGCCAACGGTGTTCAAAGCCTTTCTTTTGGAATATTAAAGCAATGGTTGATCAAAAAGTCATTGGAATAAGACAGGTAAAGTAATTTAAATAGATGTTTAGAACATATTCTGATCTAAGCTGAATTGGTCTTGAATTGAAGTTGTCAACAGTTAGTAGAATTATAATTTTTTCACAATTTTATCACTATAAATAATAAATTCTATTAATAATTTTAAATAAAATGTTAAGAATTTATTCCTGATGCAGGTTAAATTTGTTCATTCATTGCATGTTTTCCAAAACATACACATCCATCTACTATAAAGTGTATTTGTGTATTTTCATTTATCTATTTTTTTTTTTTAAATTAAAAGTAAGACTTTTTTTTTTTTGAGGTAAGGGAATTGTTAAGAAAAAAGGAATGTTTACTAACAAGTAACTATTTATTCACTTACATTCATATTTTCAAGTGGAGTCATTTATTGTAATTACACCATTCATATTTTCAAGAAAAATGAACTTTCTTTAAAAATGTTGTAATTTTTTTAACAGTTCGTAGAATTCAACTCTTTTTATTTCAAAGCTACAATAAATTTTATCACACCTCCCTCCCAGAAAAACTGGCACTGTTTCTTAAAGGCTGACTTGAAAAAATAAGGTTAGTAATTCTGTGACTATATTTTCAATAATCTTTAATCAGTTTAGTAAAAGAATATTGGAAGAACCTTCAATTTTGCCAATAAAAAAAAAAACTTTTCAAAAGCCGTAAATCATGTTCGTCTTGTGCCTTAAAAAAGATCTTTGTCTTGTATGCCAGTACCTTTTGCTCTCAGGTCTGTCTTTCACAAAATTTTTTCTCTCACTCTCCTTCTTTTTCTTTCTTTATATCTCGAAGGAAAAAATCTCTTTGAGATATTTATTCTTTTCACTTCACAGTTTCGTGTTCTGGCAAAGTAATAAACACTGTATTGTTACTTAAAGGAAATATTTGTTGCTTCATGTACAAGTGCATCTAATAAAGTAAATGTTCTGCAGTGTCTCGAAAAAATAAGTATTTTCTTTCTAAAATAAGTGTGCAAGTCTTCATGTTAATTTACAACGAAATAATTTAGCAATTATTTTCCCAACCATTTGTCTTTGCTGCTTTGAAAGCTCATTTTAAATATAAGATTTTGCATTCTTTTTTTTTTTTAAGTGGAGGGCTACCGTTTAAACTAGGAGGCCGGTTATAACTGCTTAGATTAAAATAATTTAGGGTGTTAAATTGAAATTTGCAAGTCTAAATTATTTTTAATTCATATAATTATTACACAAAAATTAATATATATGTATGATTTTTATATTTTAATCTTAAAATCTTACAACTATTATATAAAAATTAGTATGTCTGTGTGTGTTTAATCTTATTACATTTATATACATTAAATTTTTTAAAAACTTCTTGAAACTCTTAATGGAAAACATTTTAAGATGTTAAATTGTAATTGGAACATTCAGGATATTATTTTATTATAAAAATGGGAAAACTGCTATAATTAAAAAAATGCTTGATTAATATCACAGTATGAACTCAGAATTTTCTGCCCTTTAAATTTTGCATGGTGTTTAATTTTGCTCTGACATTTTTTCTCCCAAAATTTATATTTGTGCAGCAAGATATATATGGTTTCATACACTTTAAGAATTTAGGTAATATTCATGGGTTAATATACTTTTTTTCCTTCTAACCCTTTTAAGAAAGCTTAATTTTCATGACATTATAAAGATATAAAGATACATAATGGAAATACTAATTTTTTATTGAAAGTGAGCAGTAATTAAATTTCTATGTGAAGTATGTTGTTGGAATAACACACAAGCTAGTATTACCATGTAATTTTCCAAATATGATTTTAAATGTCTAACATATTTAACCCCTTCCGGTATTATGACGAGTCTAGCTCGTCATCGGTGTTTCATGCCATACGCACAATGATGAGCTACACTCGTCATGCGACTAAAGTTACTGTTGAATGTGATAATTAATTTAGTTTAAAATTTCTAATGTACTGAATTTGGCAACACTTTTGTTACTTGTGGAAATATCACATATCACTATCACATATTGTTTACCGTTAGAATTTCTTGGTACAAGACGCGGCGAAATTGTTGTTAGTCTGTAAGATTTCATTCTTGTAAACAGTTGGTGTGAACATCGGTCGATATATATTTTTGCTAAAAGAAAAAATGTGTTGTATAATAAATACCATAATGGATAAGAGTAGTACAGAGTACGAAGGTCAAGTTCATTGGAGCGATTATGAAGAATCAGAAGAAATAAGTGTACATGTACCTGATACTGATAATGAAAGTAATGATAGTGAAATATTACCAAGGAAGCGAAAACGTGCTAGGCGACTAATAAGTGATGATAGTGAACTTTCTGGAATCGCACAATGACGAGTGTAGCTCGTCATTGTGCATATGGCATGAAACACCGATGACGAGCTAGACTCGTCATAATACCGGAAGGAGTTAACAATGTGTAAAAATGGATATTAATTAAGAATATGTAAGAATTATAAAATGAAACAAGTTTTTTTTAATAAAAATTAAATGGTTATTTCATGCACAGTTTTTCATTATTAAATCATACCGGAAGGGGTTAATATTTTAATATGGCATTATCGTAAACTTGAGAAATGGAAATCAAAACTCCAGTATATTATTTCATCAGTGTTAAATCATCAGATATTAGCCACACCTTTATTCAAAAGTTTAAATATTCTTTTATGTATGTAGTATGCAGCTTGTAATATGAATGTATGTGTCTAATTTTAAATACTTTTACAGCATCATTGTAGAAAATGTGGAAAAGCTGTATGTGATAAATGCAGTAGTAACCAAAGTAAAATACCAATAATGGGTTATGAATATGATGTTAGAGTATGTGATGAATGCTACACAGTCATAACAGATGCTGAGTAAATATCATTTTAAATTCTATAAAAATTTCTCCATCCTTTATATAAAATTTCACTGTATAAAACATCTTGTTTTTTATTTCCATCAGTCGAGTTTCTCTAGCTTCTTTTCATGATGCCCGCCACAGTATTCTTCATATGCATTTGGATGAAACTCGCTCTCATTTATTAACGGTTGGAGCAGATAAAGTAATAAAGGTAACATTTTCACATGCATACTTGAGTGGATTGTCTATGCTTTGACAATAATTCATGTGTTTTCTGAATGAAGCAGTTGCTGAATATTATGTGTATTGATATATTCTAAAATTTTTAGAATTTTATTTCCTAACTGTTTATTTTTGTATATCGCTACTATGTATGAAGCTTAACTTTTAAGATTCTAAAGTACATAATATGCAGAATGAATTTTGTTATAAAGAACTTGCAGCCCTATTGGTTGGTTAATAATATCAAGAAAATTGAATTATGTGCGGAAAATTAAATGAATTTCATTCTAATAAGAATGTATATAATGTAGAAATATCCATAATGTATGTGGTACTTCACATATTATCGCAACCACCTTACTTGAAGTGTCACCAAATTTTCAGAATATTCTAGACTGGTAATCATGCTCATAACCATTCTCCAGACAATTGTGTTCATAATAATTCTTCAGTGAAGTAGCGTCACCGTTTTCATATGCATTCTTTTTGTTGTATTTTAAATTCCAACAGTTTTTATAGACAAATCATGAAATTTTTTCCTTAAACTCAATTTTAAAGTGTGCACTTGTAGAATTTACCAGCTATGGAAAAAACTGCATTAACATTTCTGTAGGAATACAACATTTTGTCAAAAAATTGGCAAAGGGAGCAATGACCAAATCATTTGGGGAATGGCCATTGGGCAATGGACAGTTTGTGTGGTTCTTTATTTGGCAAAAATGGGGAAGAATGGTGAAAAAATTATACAAGAATTTGGAAAAAATTTTACTTTTTAATGTGTGGTATAGTCTTTAAGTAATTTAAATTGTTAAAGTTTGTCTATTTTGATATGTTTACACAATCTTTATCTTACATAAACACATATACACACAAACATGCATAAAAATATAATGGAATATAAATTAAAAAAATACATAAAAAATTCATTCCATATTCAGAACAAATCATTTGGAAAAAACAAAAACATGAGAAGCACAGTAACAAACTGCATAATAGATGCAAAAATGAAAAGGAAAAGAGAAATTTACATCTTCACTACATCTACATCAGAGGGTTGTGAAATAAAAGAAGTAAATACATCAGCCTGTTTCTGAACCAACAAACTAAACTGCACAGTGTATAGTAGGTAGTGCAAGAAATTTGCAAAATTACAGCATCAAAATCATAAACAAGCTTAAAAGTGCTTAAATTTTTTATTTATTCATTTTGAGCTAATCAGCACATTGAGTCTGAAAAACAGTCCATGTAAATACAAGCAATTCAACACACGAAAAAATAATAACAAATGAAAATTTGAAACCATACAGGCTGTGGTAAAAAAATGTTTTTGCAAAATGATAGCATCAAAAATCATAAAGAAGCAAAAAAAAAGGGGGGGTTAGAAATTTAATAAATTATTTTCCATTTAAACAAACTTAGTCCAAAAAAATAAAACATGCAAGCAAAAGCAATCTAACATATGAGAAATAATAAAAAATGAGAAGTGGATCCAAAAAATGTAACGTTAAAATAAAAATAGTTCTTAATCTGTAACATTAGAGCAACAAAAGATTTGAAAAGAAAAAAAAAAAATTTTTTTTTTTCAATACGTCCAGTAGCAAGACTGTTGTAACACCTAACATACTAAATTAATTACAAATTTTAAACAGAGTAGTAGTAATGAAAGTAATGCCAAAACCAAAAATGAAAAAAGAAATTCACGTCTTTCCCTGCATCGTCAATGGAGAATTGTTGCAATGAAAAAATACATCAGCCTGTTTTGAAACCAACAAAAACACAAATTAAAGTTTGATAATTAAATAGTAATTTGTGTCTTTCTTGGTTCAGAAGTAGGCTGATGTATTTACTTCTTTTATTACACCAACCCCTGATGGCGATGCAGTGAAATTGATGTAAATGTGTAGAATGAAAGATGTAAATTTCCTTTTTATTTTGGTTTGGCTATTTTTTGTGCCTATTATGCTGTTGCAACTGTGCTCCCCCTTTTTTTTGGGGGGGGGAGGCTTTTTCCATATGGTTTGTTTCGAGTTGAATAGGATGGATTTTAAACATGTTTTAAATTTATTTTGCATTATTACCACCATTTGGTGCTATTTTTCAGAACACATTTGAATTAGGTTTTGAAGTGCTTTTTACTGTTTTATTTATTCATAGATATATTTATGTGATTAAGATTTATGAATACTGGTAGTGTATCATGAGTTCAAATACAGGCAAACAGACTGGCTGTATAGAAATTTTTCACAGTTTACCCCATGTGTAACATGAATACAAATGAGTTTCCCTGAGAAAGTGCTGTATGAACATGTTGTTTTCCCAAAGGTCCTTACTTTTGAAAGCCTAACTTTGTACACACACGCACACACGCACACGCACACACACACACGCACGCACGCGCACCCACCAGCACACCCACCAGCACAACTTAAAAAGTAGTAAATATGAATAAATATAGAAAATATTTCATTAAAAAAATTAAATCTTAATTTTTAAGACAAAAAAATGAATTTTCTCTCATTCTGCATCTTTACAAGTATTAATTTAGCTCAATTATTATATTAAAAAAATAATCTTCATCCTTTTTTTTTTAAATAGCTCAGGAGGGGCTATTAGTGTCCATTATAAACAATGTATCACTTTTCACATTGTTGCCACCAAATATTATCGCCCTGTATTGTTTTTAAAGAAATTAGATAATGAAGACTGCATGTATGTATGTATGTACCTCATATTGTGAAAAAATGACAGTATCTAGAGCCCTTAAATTTTGAATAACATAGTCCTCCACCTGAACATGTACCAGAGTTTTGAATTTCGAATTTTTTTTATTATTTTTCTTCTTTTTCATGTTTGATTATATAAGATTTTTCAGTTAAATAGCTTAAAGTTTACTGAATTTTTTTTTTTTAGCATGCAGATATCAGGGTGTATCATAAAAATTACTGCATATATGAATTTTTTAAAATTTAGAAATTTATTTTTTATATCATTGATTTAATTTTTCTGCAATGATGTGTAATAAATTTTCAAAGTTCTAGAAACAGTATTTCGGTATATGTTATCAACAGGTGTGATGAAATAAGAATCCTTCATATAACAAGTTTCATATCCTATTAACATATTAAAAACCACCCTTTAACTTTTAAAAGACTAGGGAGCTTGGAGAGGTTTTACTTAAAAAGACAGGTAATTCAAATGCATTTCCACCCCCGTTTAGGTGCCACTGTAAAGGGAAACTGCTACTATCTTGAAACCTTTCCTTTAGGTGCTTTTTGGGGTCACCTTTGTTAATTTTCAAATAAGAGACTAAAGAATAATACAAAGGAATTTTTTAAATCTTCTGCGTTTCTTTTCCCTAATTAGGGAAACATATGATGGTGAGATTTCGTAGCTAAGTAGTTGTTGAATGGTGGAATATTAACTTTTGACGCTGTGTTTTAATGAAAATTAGCCTTAGCGTGAAATACTTCCTAGGTATGCCTAAAATCAGTACATAGTCTAATTAGTTTTTATTTGTATTGCATAAGTTGCCAGTTTGCATTCATTTTGTTACATTGTGTCACAGCTTATATTTATACATTAAACTAATCCCCTTGTATTTTTGTGATATTAGTTTCTTCTACCTACTATTTCATTGGTATTCTTATTCAATTTTTTAAAAATGTATTGATTCCTCCCACCCCGAATTCTATCGGAAGCATTTCCTCTTTCAACTGCGTTATTGTTCACTGTTCGTTCTTGCGTTTTTGTCATAAAAGCTTTTTTTAGTGGTTTTTTTTTTTAAATATTCTCCTTGACTATAAAAAAACGATGTTATTGATTATATTTTTATTGTATTTCATTTTTCAAACAGGAATATTAAATACCAAAATTACAATAAAAAAGGGGGAAGATGCACTCTTGGTAACACTGAAAAATTGCAGAAAATAATACTAATAAAATTTATTAACTTTATTGGTTATAAAGTGGATTTATTAACTTTATTGGTTTATTTATGTAGACCCATCAGTGGTCGAGCGGTAAAATTCATGAACTCTGATAGCTAGGCTCGGTGCACATTCCACTGAACTAGCTGGCTGTATGTGGCGTCATGTGTAACATGAGTACCAACCAATTTCCCTTAAAAAGTCATCCAGAAAGACCCTTCTCCCTTGTTCAGATAGCCCATTGTGCCTTGGTCATAATCCAAATATTCCAAAGTTTATTTATATGCATATAAAGACTAGAATTATCATAAACAAATAATTATACTGTTAAAATATAAATGCTGTTATGCAGATCACTTCCACAGGAATTTAGCTGACATTTTTGTTATGCACAGGGTATATTTTGTGAGGAATATTGAGCTTACAAATTTTAATGAAATGTATTTATAGTATTTCTCGTTAGTACTTTAAGAAAGTGAAGAAAGTTTCATTCTTAATTTTTTTAAAAAAAAGGCTTATGCAGAAAGGTAATTCAGTCTCTTGGTAAAATGTGAAATAGGGTAAATTAGATAATATAAAATAAAATTAGGTAGTACAGATGAATTAGATTGTATGAATATGCAACATAGAATATGAATATGCAATATAGCACTGTTTGCCTATATGGAAAAGTAATGCCATTAAGAACTATATTTATTATTATTTATTTATTATGTGCTTCACCATTAAGCACTGCACGGAAAGCGAGGGACGCTTCATGGAGGTCCTTTTAAGGGAAATTGGATCGTATGCACGTTACACATGGGGAATACCTCAAAAATGACCATGCAGCCAGCCTGTTGACCGGGATTCGAATCCCGGACTAAACTACCAGAGCTCTGCGGTGTTTATCGCTCGGCCACTAGTGGACATTTGTGTAACAACTTTCTGCTTGAAACTGGTCCATATGTTTGTTATATGTGTATACGTGAAGGAAAAAACAGAAGTTTTATTTAACTGCAGCAGAGAATAGAACCTTCGAGAACCACCAGAGTATATCGAGTTCACTGATATGCCATTAGGTAATATTCAGTTGACCGAAGGTATGACCTGACTGTTATCATTACCGGTAAAATTTCTTATAAGAAAAAAGTTGAAGGATACATATAATTCTATATTTTAATTATTAATATTGATTTTGGTTATCTCCTAGGAAGAAGATTAAATGCTAATTTAATGAGTTTTTTTAAAAGCTAAATCTTACTAAATATAAAACTGCAGAAAGCAAAATTTGGAAAATGTATTAAATTTTTGTAATACATTTTCCACATTTTGCTCTCTTGTCACATTTTGGATTTGCAAATATTTATAATAAAAGAAATATAGAAAGCAAATTTATAAGAGTAATTATTGCTGATCTCATAGTCTCTTCCTTATAAAGTCCTGACTTTATAAGGAAGTTTAGTCTCTTTCCATAAAATCATCAATAATAGGAATATTATCGCATTTTGTCTCTTTCATGTTTTTCAGTAAAACCTCTATGCGAATGCGAAAAAAATATAAATCAATGTAATATTTGAATTTAAATCTGTGATTTTCAAATATATATATAGATATATGTAAAATTTTTTCTTTAAAAAGTTAAAACTTGAACGATAGCGTTTTATGGTTTTGTAAAAACTGCGCCTCTAGCTGCAATTTTGTAATTCTATTATTAACAAGTAAGAATGCCAAAAGCCATAGTACATCCTAAACCCTCTGAAATCCTATTCGAAGAAGCACGTTAGTGCCAAAATTACACATTAAATACATTTTATATATCTATATATATATGGCTATATCTATAGATATACACAGTTACCCTATATACATGGTACTTATGCATACGTACATATGTCTGCTTTTATCCGCATGTGCATATAATATGCATATATCTTTTTGCCTACACGTGCACAGTTAGCATACATATATGTTACACATTTGCGTTTTTGTTGCTTATGCACCCAACACCTCATCTGCATATGTTTCTGCCATACTCATATGTATATCAGTATGGTTAGGTTACTTATGTAGAATTCTAGACAGCAAGTTAACCGTGTGAAACACAATTTAAAGTTTTTGCCTTGAGGTAACATTGCGGTGCTGAGGGAAAATGAAAATGAATTTACGAAACCCCATAGTTGTAAGGCGCGAAGTTCATCGGACAAGTGACTGGAGAAGGTTTTCGGACAATGACTGTCTCTGCACCCTAAATGGTGGTGGTGGGGGGAAGAATTTCTCTGGCTGAAATTTTGGCCACAGCTGTCTTTTTGAGACTCTGAAACTCTGGCCTATAATAGGTCACCGTCTTCTAAGCATTAATATTTATTTAAATTTTTTTAAAGTTTATATTTTTGATTTAATTGCTGAGTGATTAAGTTTTCATGAAGTGAAAAACTGTGAATTCAAAAGGCACAAATTGGAATTTCTCGGTTATGTGAAGTAAAGGTTTTACCTGGTAAAGAATTTTGCAGAGCATCTAACAAATGATAGTCTGGAAGTGCAGTGTCAGGGCTTTATGGTGAATGTTTTAGCACATCTCAGTAGTTTTTGATGAGTGACTGTAGATCATGTGGTTTTTCATTGTCATGATAGAACGCTGTGCTTTTGTGAGTCACCAATTCTGGTCATTTCTGTGGCAGAGCATTTTTCAGTTTTTTTATCTATAGGTAGTTCATATTGAAATTGATTGTTTCATTCCTTAGTTAAGGCTGAAAATAAATTGTTCTCTTTTTTGGATGAATATCAGTTTTATATGTTATCTATGGTAGTTTATTAGGCCTCATCAATGATCTTTTGCATTGAGTGTTATTTTAAAGAATCTGTTATCCTTCACCGTTTATCAGTTGCTATAAAAATAGATCATTTTGATTATGTTTCAAAAGGAAATCTTATATACTGATACATTGTCATGCTGATAAGAATTTCTTTAAGTTCATTTAGGATCCAGACATCACGCTTTCTTTTATAACTGAGCTTTCTCTAATGATCATCAGTGGTTTTACTGAATTTGTTGACTGTCAGCAAGTTCACATACAGTTATGTTATAATCAGCTTCAATCAGTGCTTTTCATTTGTCATCATCAGTCTTAGTTTATGCTGGGTCTTGAACTGAAAAATCACTTGAATATAATTTTCCATACCATGTGTTCTGCCATGTGTATTTTATTAATTCATTATCAGCATACACAACAGAAATCTTTTTTTATGTGCATGTGCAGCTCTTTTACCTTTGCAAAAATAAAGTAAAATGTGATAAAAATGTTAATTTTTATCTTCCATCTTTTAATATAAAATATCTATGTAAACATTCTTCTGTTTTGTTAAGCCTTACTTAAGATGCAAACTGGTATGTCAGTAGCCACAACGCTTTTTCAGAAATAAGTAAATAAAAATAAAACAAAATATGAACAAACAAAAATTTCAGATAATATTAAAATCATCTATACATTGCTACAGTAACATTATGGAAAAACTAAGTGATTTCCAAATAACCCAGTAATTACTATTAAAGTTGTTATTGTACATGCTTAGTCTTTATATGAATATATAAATTATTAAACATTATTATATTTTTATGAATCTTTAGTATAAAACTTTATTGTTATAATATTAAAATCTTCTAAAAAATTACTAAATGTATTAAACCTGAATTTAATTAAATTTATTATTTGCTTTTTTTCCATTATTTTTGGATATTGATAGTATTATTATTATTTTTTTTAAAGCTTTGGGATGTGAGTAGCTTATTACAACCAGCGTCCAACCAAGCATGATTTTTTTATATTAACAATTATTTGATGCCTTCTGTGGAGATCTATAGCATCACACACAGTAGCACCTGGCCGTTATTCCTCAGTTGGTAGAAGAGGCGAAACATTGTGTCCAAACCCTTGCTTGTCATTTGGCTGTACATTGGTGGATAATTTATTGTTTTGTAAGGTTTCCCCCTTTTTTTTTCCATAAAAAGAATTTCATTCCAAGTCTTTATATATACATGTATACATATGTGAACTTATTTTTTATCCTTCAAGATCTTAGCTGCCAATTTCAAATGATAAAAATAATAAGGAAAAAGGAAATTTCTTTTTGGCCATCTTTCCAGCTATAAACACCAATGGCAAAGTGAATTCTAACAAAGAGGTCCAAATTTTGTGAATTGTGATGTTAATGGAAATTATGTTTTAGCTCTTGAATCAAATGTTATTTTTATTAAATAATAATTTCTAATAATGAAAATTTAGTTTCTTTGTACCACATGTAAAATTTTATAAAGGAATTATTCCCTTTGAAAAAAAGGCTCAAAATAAATAATGCAGTTTAGCTTTTTTTATAAGTAAATGTTAATATTATTTTGCAGTATGCTTGATGTTGATTTAAATTTTGTCTTGTGATATTTATGTTCCTACTGTGGTGTGACTTTGTGATCACTTGAACTCCATGAACATATCGAGCCTGTTTGAAATTCATCTCCAGACAGTATGCTATTTGCATACGTTCAATTGGATACTGTTTACTATAAAGCTTTTCTATTTAACATTGTTATACCTCATAATTATCAAAGTGAACAATATTGGATTTTTCATACTGGTGTAAATATATAATCATGTCTGAATTTTAATTTCTGTTGTTGTTATAACATAAATTTAACTTCATGAATTTTTTGTGGAAATATATAAACATTCTAAAGTGTTTTCTGTGCTGCGAAGTATAATCAAATGAAAAAACAGAAGAGTCATGATTTATTTTTTATTTTCCCATATTATGTTATATACAATCAGTTGGGATTGTCCTTATGGCTTTGTGTTTAACATACAACCAAGTGATACTTTGTTAACATATACATTAATTAAAACATTCAGTGTTTGATGTTTTACTGAAACATTGTCCATATGTAAAAAAATAGCAAAGTTGAATAAAACTTTGCTATCAATTTAGCAAAGAGGCTTGATTCTACAAATTGTGAGACCAATAAACTGATTTCATTAGGTATAAAAAGAATGTTGTGAATGCTGTTTATAATAAATTTGTATATGTAGTCGAATGCTTTTATGTTGTGTGTACATAGGAGCTTTTAGTGTGCTTCGCATACAATAAGCATAATTCTGAAACCAAGAAAGTAGTACACAAAATTTGTTTCATTTATAATAAATTTAACAATCATAATCCTCTTTCTCATTAGAGCCTAAAAATATGTATTTTTTGTACAGTGCACTGTTATATGTTTTATAAGAATTAAAGCTCAGTTCTTCCAATGTCATCTTGATTTTTTTTCAACTTGTGTTTTGTACATACATACATATCAATATTTCAATTAATACATATTTACATTTCATCTGAGTTCATTACATTGCTAAGCAGTGCAAATATAATCTAGATATTGCTAAATTATAAATGCTACCTAGGCATGAATTGGTATTTAAGTGATGTATTTATATACATATATGCTGTCTAATATCAAACAACAATTTTCTACTGGAAACAAAGCAAAAAATACACACTTGTAAATTCTTCAGTTTCATCACAGATAGTTTTCTACATCAAGTATAGTTTTCTACATCAAGTAAAACCTCTAAAGAGAAATTCTGTGTCTGTAATTCTTTTATATCTTTCACTTTGTTTCATGCTTTTTTAGAGGAGTAATTATTTATATTTCTTTAAACATATATCATTTGTTTTAACTGTTTTTCTTTGGAAAAGTAAAGCTTTCAGATGGGTATATAGTAATCAGTACTAAGCTCAGTATTAAGCAGTAATTTTCTAATGCATACATGTTTCCAGTTATATTTTGTTTTTACATTAACTTCCATCTTAAGCTGCTTGAAAAGTAATGCTGATTATTCCATTGTCCCATAAGAGGAAAGAATTGCGTGCAATAATCTGAAAATATAAAACAAATTAAATTATTTATCTGAGAAAATAGATAACATAAATGAAAATAGAAATAGTAGCTTTGAATTAGTTTTAAGTCTATTATAATTGCAGAATTCAGAAAAATTCTTTAATTATTTTCTGTAGCTGTTAACTCTTTGTGTGTGGTTAAATTATTAGTGTTTTCATAATACACTTGTGTACAAAATTGGAAGAATTTGCAAATTATATCTATATTTACAAAAAATATTAAATCAAAGGTACTAATTATAGTGTCGAAGAATTACGCACCATAATTAGTACTTTGGTACCATTACGAATATTTACAGTCTAATATATAAGCATACACATGCTTGTCGGCCGAGCTGGGATTGTGGAGGAGATATGTTGACAACAAGGATTTTTGGCATCTTACTCTTTTGTAATATTTGCCATGCTTCTCGGAATATTTGAGTAAATTTTATTAGCATGTCTGCCGAGCTGTGATTGGAGAGGAGATAGTGCATATGGAGGATTTTTGGCAATTTGTGTGCTCTTACTCCTTCACAGTATAGATTTTGGATGTCCCTGCACTATGAGCTTTACTGATAATCATGCATATATAAAATGACTTCTTTCTCATTTATAAATATATATCCACACCAAATTTCATTAAAATCTGTCCATTAGGTTTTCAGAAATTTGACATAATGTGCATATTCTCTTAATTTTGCACAAAAGTTTGACATAATATGCAGTCCTTTAAATTTTGCACACGAATGCCCAACTAACACAACAACAACAAAAAAATATATGTGAACCTGGATTAAAGGACCGAGAGAAAAAAAAATGATAAAAACTGATGTTTTAACTCTGTTACTGAATTTTTATAATCTTTCATGATAAGAATTTTTTCAAAACAGTCCTCTTAAGTGTATCAAAGGGTGTCTAGAACATGTTGATGTTTGTACTCAACAATCTTTTTTATTTCCAGAATACAAAATGTGTAGTGTTCCATCAAGTAATTTTTCCTAATCAAACATACTGTACATACACCTTGTGGCTACCTTTTCGTTTGAAAATATCTCATTTGGGTAATGAATCATTCTATAAATTTGAAATGATATAAGGGGATCTTTTTTTCTCTCTACATCAATGGACTATATTTATATATGTATTGTAGTCTAAAACCATGCTTGGTATATCAACGTATTGAGTATCACTACCGTGAATTGCCTGTTAATATTTTGCTTTGTTTTTAGTACTGAGTAATGTTACAATTTGCATGTTTTTTCAAGCACATAACAAAATACTATTTTTGCGGCAAAAAATTGTTTAGTTGTGGTAAATGTTTTTTTTTTCTTTACTTCCTTGTACGAAGTAAAACGGAAAATTTCAGGTACCATATTTCAACGAAAATATCTGTTTTGACCATTATCGAATGCGATTTAGCAATGTTTTTGAGTGACATTCATACATAAGGACAGAATAAAGAACTCTTTTCCCCCCAAATAATTATAAAACTGATTTATAGATGCCTAAAAAAATGGATTCTGAAGAGACTTTTTCGTGGTGTCTGTGTGTACATATGTATCTTGCATAACTCAAAAATGAGTAGCCTCAGAACGTTGAAATTTTGTATATAGGGCTGCTATAACATGCAGATGTGAACCTCTCATTTTGGTTGCAATTGGCTGCATCAAAAGTATATAAATATATGTATCTATATATCCACTTTGTTACTTGGCTCAGTGAGCTCAGTTTCTTTATTCTTATAAGTTTGTAAACTGTGCATTTTTTGCTTTAAAAATGATGGAATTATGTTGTTCTTATCTTTCGGTTAAAATTATTATGCTCTTAGTTAACCTGCATGCAATAATTGTGGAATTATTAACAATTTAAAAGTTTTAAGTGCGGCTAAGCCTAATTTTTGGTTATGATAGCAGCCATTTGTTTATATTTGAAGCTTAGTAGAATAGTGGATTTGTTGCCAATCTAGAGAAACTAAGCTTTGCAACAACAAAGTAATGTCTTCTTTTATTATTGTGAATTAAATTACTCTTGATTCAGTCTGGAATTATCATTTAAGTTATTAGCTGGTTTTTGCATACAAATTGTAATTTTAATTGTAAAAATTGTTTTTTTAATTTCTTTATCTGTACTTGATATTTTATATTTTTCTATATCTTTCACTTTTTAATGAAAATATTTTGAATTTTTATGTATTTTTGCCTTACATTGTTTTAGATTTGTTAGATTTTGAATAGAACTTGTGGTAATTCTTCAGATGCTATAATTTTTGGTCACTCTGAATTATAAAATGAATGAGATGTAACGCCGTTAAGTGAACCTAACTCCGAAGTGTGGCTATGGTAAATAAATATAGTAAACTTTAAAGAGTGCATTTATTCTGTTGTGATTTATGTGCTATCAATGAAGTAGATTTAATTCAAAATTCATTAATTGTTAATTCAATATGTTTAAATGAAATGCAGAAAAATTGCATATAATTTAATATTCCATACAATGAAGTTATGTGGTGAACACATCAGATTTTTTAATCTGTACAGACAGACCTTTTCTATTTTTTTTTATTGTACCTGTTAAATAGTAATTATTTTTAGCAATATTATTGCTAATTTAATACTTTCATAGTATCTACCAACATACCTGTGAAATCATTATGCAGCAAAAATATTACGCAATCCTTCGTGTAATGTTGTAGCTAAATCTGGATTTCTCAGTTTTTGTAATGACAGGCTTCCGTAATAGGGAGAATTGAACATATATATTCAGTACATGTATCTGCTAGCACATTCAAATTTCCCATTTGTTTGATTTGTTAGGATTAGCATTTATAAAGCTAATTTTTCCCTTAAGTTTTATTATTTATTCTTCAATGCTCATATGGTACAAAATGTTTGTAAAAGCTACCATCTGCATAATCAAGATAACAGCTAGGTTTCTGTAAATGTGTTTATGAACTCTTATCATTACCTGGATTTTGTTTCAAATGTAACATCCAAAAAATTGGATTAAATTTATCTCTTGTAAATGTGTTTCCATAAAAAGGAATACGACTGAGCTCATTACTGGCCCAGTATACTTGTTTATTGCTTAATGACATTGTACAAGGTTGTTTCTTTGCCTAATTTTGTTTTACTTTGGCATGTTTTTCTATCTTGGATACATCCTTATTTAAAATAACTGCAATAAAGGCAGGAAATTCTTTTTCAACATTTTTTTAACTGTTTCACAGATATCTTCTGGCCAGGACTAGATGGGTATTAATGTTTTCATTTGCATATGCATGTGTTTGCCTCTAGAATATTATTTATTGGTTCATGAAAAAAAATGATTGAAAAAATTATATCTGGTTAATTAGGTTAATTGGAATCCGAGTAATTTGGAAATGTTGAGAAAGTTATACTGGGTATATATTTTTATCTATGCCTTTCTATTCTTTATTATCATTTTCAGCTAAAATATTGACTTCTTTGTCACTACTGTATGAAAGTCTCTGAAATCTTCCTTTTTTTTAAGGTGCAGTACTTTACTGTCGTCAGAGTTCCTGTCAGAGCCGCTACTACTGTCACAATAATTCTTAGAATTTCAATCTGCATTAGCATAGTTGCTATTTACAGCTATGTTATATAAATCAAAATCCCACTTATCTTTATTAATAGAAATTTCATTTTTCATAATATTATTTTTCATTAGCAGCATAACAGTTATACAAAAATATTATACAAAAGTATATAATTTGTTTGTAAATTTCATTTCAGATTATAGGATGATACTCAAAGTCAGATTATAGGAAGATAAGTCAAATTTAGGCATAATATAAACTTAAAGTAATTGATTAACTCTACAAGATACTGATTAAAGGAATATTTATAGCTGATATTAAAACTAAGCTGAATATTCCTTTCCTCACATAGATGGCATTGTTTAGTGAAATCACAACAGTTGGGACTGCTGACTGTTCATCAGCAGTTTGCAGCATTTGTTGTTGCTTCATTGTTGGCGGTGTTAACTTATGTATATATAAATTTTACATTATAAAAATGGTCATTTATCTATCTGAGGTAACAGAAATGTCTCCATAGGGGACCTTTCTGATTTGTATGTCCTTAATACATGTCTCCGCAGCGGAATCTTTGGAGCATTAAGCTTTTTAAGCCTTTATTGACGAAAAATACTAAAGAGAATGTTTCTTAGCAATAGATTAAATTATTTGAATTAATGAAACTTAAACTATGCAAATTCCATTCACACATCTTAGTAGTTTTCAGCATAAAATGTATTAAATTTTATTTGATCTGAATTCTTTTAAACTAACTACTGTAGACATTTATAGAGCTTTCTATAAAGATTCTACAAATATTTAATCAGTTTATCTTTGTATTTAATTTTTACATCAACATATGATACATTACTAAGTTTATTGGCACAACAGTATGCATGTATATTATTTTTGTTTTCATCTGTTTAAAAGTGCTTTGATAAATAAAAGTTTTCCTTCCCTACTTTGGGATTTTTTCAACAAATTCCTTTTGAAGTGATGTTCCTCTGTTAGCATGAAAACTTCCCAGAAATTCCGAGTTTCCAAGGGAGAACCTCCCATTTTCGCATATTTCAAGTTGAATAGCTATGTCATTTGCAGTTGAAGCTTATAAATGATGAACGACATTGTTACTACAATGGTAGGCACTGCTTTATGTAATCATGTTTGTACAGGGTTATTCTGATGATATTAAGGGATGAGAAAAATGTGCTTCAAAATATTGCTGAAATTTAACACAAATATAACTGGAAACATAAAAATATTTGTTTTTACAGCATTTTAGTTAGGAGAAAAGCCATTAGTAGTTGATTGTCTGTTATTATTACATAAAAGTTCATTTGCAAACTGTCATATTCATAATGGCTCTGAAAATAATTCGACCATTTATGTACTCATAATCTTTAATAGTTGGAGGGCATATCTTATCTTAGCTTTTATAAGAAATTCACCAATTTTATCTACAGAAAACGATCAAAAGATCTTTTTCTGTCACTGATGCTGCAACTTGGGTTTTTTCAAATGTCTCTAGATAGTATTGTCTCTAGATTCTCTATATTCAGATGTCTGTAGAACACTGTTCCAAGACATGTTTGGCAAATGCAAAGATTAGTTTTCCATGCTAATTAATTCATTTGCAGTTATATCTGTATCACCCATGGTATCTGACACTGGCGTGTTTATGTTTTTCATCAGTCTGAAGCCCTTGATAACATGGCTGTCATATTTCTGACAAGTATACAAAATTCATTTGCACTTATATCTGTATCACCCATGGTATAAAGGACTCTGGCATTGGCAGTTTATGGTTTTCCATCAGTCTGATAAGCCCTTGATAACATGGTTGTGGTATTTTCTGGCAAGTATACACAGATTTCATATATTTAAGAAGCTGGTATTTAGTATGTTAAGTGCTGTGAGTTTCTCAATATGAAGGATATTCTTCAATTTATCCCATTTCAAAAGTCATTTAATAAAAATTACTGGCTTCATTCACACATATGAATTATGATTATAGTGCATTGGTATATTCTTCACTCCTTTAAAGTATTGGGGATTGGCTCTTTCCGAGTACTGTTTTATTTATTTATTTTTTTTTTTTAATTGTACATATTGATGCAGCATAAAATGGTCATACGACCTTTTACTGTTTTGCTTACTTCTAAACTTTCAATTTTAAATTAATATGTAAGCTGAGACAATGCATGATAGCATAGATCTATTTTGTTGGCATCGTAAAAGTTTTCAGGGCATTACTTTGTAGACCATTCATTTGATAACCATGTTCCTGCAACTGCAATAAATCAACATCTTTTTGACAGCCATGAATATGTTTGTAAATAATGTTTTCTTTTTTCTTCCATCTGCTAAACAAGCCATCTTTTGCTACAGAATTATCTTTCTCAACTTTTATGGTTGATTCTTGAGGTTTCAGCTCCATGAATGGACCACTGATTACAGAATCTTTTTTAGAAACACTTGTAAGCCAAATCTTCGGTGGTTTCTTTTCACTTTTATCTCTCCAGCTACATACATTTCATGTTTTCACTTCAATTTTGCTTTGATTTTCAAGTAATATCTTAACAGTTCTTCTGAATTTTGCACAAGAGGGATCAAGACATATTTGACTCAAGGTCTGGGAGTCGCTCATAATTTAACACATGGACCTTATTCCTTTAACACATTGGTAATTCGATCTGAGGTTAAGTCCCTCAAACGGGTTAACTGCATGAGGGTTTTCGTGGTTTTCCCCATGTGTAATGCGTATATGAGCCAGTCTTCCTAAGAAAATCCTCCACAAAGGCATATCTCCCTTTTAGGCATATAGCCCTCGAGTGCTTTGCCATAATTAAATAAACCAAACTTTAGACTGATGTCATAATTCATATTATTAGGTTCCATGATAAAAGTGACTGAATAGAATAAAAGATGAGCATTTCTAAAAACAGAATACAGTCAAACCCTGCGATAATGAATTCCTGATATATAACTCTCCCCCCCCAAAAAAAAGTTTTTCGATCCCATCCTAGACACTAAATATTATTTTGTACTGTTATAGGAAACTTTCAAAACTGATTATAACGAACTGTATCCTCAAAGGAAACATTTTTGGTATTTTTCATATTTTTGACACAATTTCAATGAAAAAACTACTAGTTGTTAAATCATCCATGCTTAGGATCCTTAATTCTCATTTCATTCATGAAGGAAAAAGCTTTTATGCTATTTTTCTTTTATATTCACCCTTACTTTTCTCTGTATTCTGAACAAAGGCTATGTGAGATATGTGTGACATCCAACTTTAGGAGAAAGAGGTTACAATAAACATATCTTAGGATATCGTATGGTATACATGACTATTGAACTAAAAAAATATGAATAAATTCTCCGATTCCATTTAAATTCTTGTTTGAACTGCGAGACAGAGCTATGGAAATTTCGAAATTTTTGTTATTCAGTTAAAGAAGTAGTAGTAAATCTTATGTGCTTGTAATTTTTCAGTTGATTCTTCTTTTAGAAAATGAAAAGTTTTGATCTTTTTTGGTGTGTTTTGCTTGAGTGTAAATGCTCTTTAAGCTCTATTCTCTGAATAGGGTTCTGCGTTCTTTAGGTCTTTGCAAGATAGTTTTTATGAAGTTATTAAATCTTTATTGAACCATAAATAACTTGGTGAAAACAAATTGTATTTTCAGTTGACATTGGATGAGATGTGTAGGTGTTGAAATTGTTTTCCTTTTTCATATTTTCCAGAAAAGCAAAATTCTCACATATTCTTTGACCAAACTCTCTCCACTCTGTTTCTGTGTCAAAAATTATTGTGCGTGATGAGCTGTAAATTATTGTGCATGATGAGCCTGTATGAAGGTTCACGGCAGAACAGGTGCACCACTCTTGGCAGCAGAATCCAACAACAGAAGAGACTGCACTGGCTGGTGAAAATTAAGCATGACCCTGGGGAAACATTTGAAAAACAGAAAATCTGTGCAGTCAAATTGATATCTGCTTTGCCTGTATGAAATTGATATCTGCTTTGCCTGCTATGCCATTTATCCAAATCCGCAGCTGGTACAACATGAAAAAAAATTAAAACTCTGTAATTTCTACTCTTGAAAAAAATTAGGATTTGAGGAAAAAGTATAGAAAGGCAAAGCATAGAGATGTTGAAGAAGCATTTATAAAATGCCTCTCCATTCAAAAAAGCTGTAATTTGGTAATATCTGAACAAATGCTTCAGGTAAAGCAAATGAATTTGCCAGACACTTCAGAGAAACAGGAAAAGAATTTAAAAAATTTAGTGCTTAGCAGTATTAGTAATTTTCAAAATTATGGTTATTATTCACTTCTGTTGGTAGATGTGATGATAGTAATAATTTTTTTTTCTTAATTCATTATTGAGTGTTTACACGTTTTTGTGAAATAATCCATTTTTCTTCTCAGATCATATACAGCGAACTTAACTTCCAGTCCCTTGAAGTTCTTTATTAGGGGTTTGATTGTATTCATAAAAATTATGAAGCTCAAAATAAGTAAAGAGATATCTTAGCATGAAAAACAAGCTCATCTATAGAATTCCTCTTCCTTATTTGCTAATTCTTTTTAGTGCAGTCAGTTGCTGTAAATCAAAATTAAGCTGTTTTGCAAAGCGTTTCTGTCATTTGTCACTGGCAGACATTTACTCTCTTTTTAACTTATCTGGAGATTTTACTTTAGATGATATTTTGATAGCATTAACTGACTTATTGATCACAATAAGGGATAAATTTTCCTTGTTTTCATACGTAAATGGCTGGAGTTCCGCAATTCAATAACAATATTCGAATTATAACATGAACTGCAATAACATTAAGGGATGCCTAGTATATAGTGAATTCTCAGTTGAAAATTTGCCAAGTTTTCGGAAATGCTAGACACATTTTTTTATGTGTAAATGTGATGATGATTGTTTATAATTTAGTTATAAACCTCTGCATTTTAGAGTTTAATTGAAAACTGAAAACGTATCAACAGATTTCTTAATGCTGGTTGTAATTCTTTTCTAATTAAGAAAACTAGTGTAGAAACACTATCAGAAAAAAAAAAGAACACTACTGTCGTACTTTTAATTTTTTTTCGATGACTGAAGTGCATAATAATCAAAGTACAGTTTCCATTTATTAGAGGGAAATTTGAATCGACACTTTCTGTACTGGTTAACAAGATAAAAGAGGGCAAAAGAAACAGCAAACAGTGCCTCATGATCTAGTTTTCAAAAGCAGTTTTAGAGAAATTTAACAAAAGCATGCATTTGTATCCAAGAAATAAGGCACTTGAAAACTATACTTTTTTTTCATTTTTGTCGTATATTAAATTATGCTACCATTGTGTACAAAAGCATGAGTTCAAAAATGCTCAGAACAAGCAATATAATGAGTGAATATCTGTTGTTTGAAAAGGCACAGATATCTTCATAGCTGATTTTTACAAAATCTTATTTTTTCTTGTGAGGAAAATTAGACTACAGCATGTGCTTTATAACATGGTTGTATTTAAAGCTTTAAGCATAGTACTTTTGATGATTTCAGAAACTATGTACAATTGCTTGAAATTTAATTCCGTTTAGGAACTGTGAGGTTATATAGTATTGGCTGAAAAGTGGACTAAAGCCAGTCAAGCAGCCAACAATCAGAGCTAAAATACTTGCTTTAATGATAATGAACTTGGGGAAAGATGAACTAATATTAGTTACACACACACACACACAAAAAAAAAAAAAAAAAAAAAAATTGCAGGAAGTATATATCATTACAGCATGCCTTCTTTTGGTGGCAACTACTTCTAAAAGTGACTGGCATTTCTGAGAACATTAATAAAACACTGGCATTAAATATCACCTCTCTAAGATGACCAGCTCTTCAGAGGACCAAAATCATGCATAACCATGGATGGGTATCTTAAGTGCTAATTTAAAATGTCTAAATTATTATTTCTCTAAATTCATTATTTAAGGTTGTATGAGAAATATATTAATATCAAATGTATTCAAGAGAAATGATTCTTAGTTATGAATCCTGCTTTTCTATTTTTTATTATTTTATGTAATTAGAGTAAAGTCAACAAAGAATGTAAAAATGTGCACAAATAAACATGAAAGTCTTCATTATTATAGCATGGTAAAGATTTGTCATTTTAGTAATACATAGATGATACTATTAATCACATATATAGTAATTCATGCAGGATTTGTATCTTTTTATCCAAAATAAAATGAACAGTGATAGATTAATGTAAAGCTGACCAGTGATAAAGTTGTTGAACACTGTTGGTTCAACATTGTTTAAATTACAGCGAATGGGCTGGCTGCTTGAGAGTTTTCATGGTTTTTCTCATGTAATAATGTAAATAAGAGCCAGTTCTCTTAAAAAGCCCGCCTTGATGACCCAAACTCCCCTTAGACAGGTAGTTTCGTATCCTTTACCATAATCGAAATAATTCTGATTTGTTACTTTTTGAGTATTTGTTACAATAAGTACTGCATTTGTAATCAGCTTTAAACTTGTATATTTTGTTTCTGTGAAGTTATATAGTTGATTCACTATAAATCATATTTTTGTTCTATCAGATCTCACAAATGTTTGGAATTACTGGGAAGTTTTTCGTATTCAGAAAACCATTCGGAAGGAGTCCAGATAACATGGCTTGTGCAAGGACTTCATGTATTATCTTGAAGTATTGCACTATTCTTATATTCTTGAATTT
The DNA here is from genome assembly GCA_000611955.2 of Stegodyphus mimosarum. Taxonomy (NCBI): domain Eukaryota; kingdom Metazoa; phylum Arthropoda; class Arachnida; order Araneae; family Eresidae; genus Stegodyphus; species Stegodyphus mimosarum. The sequence goes on from KK119788.1 coordinate 113,180, forward strand.
TAGTGCAAGTTTTCTATGGCAGGGAAACTGAAGAAATGACCTAAACATGTCACTGTAGAATTGTAGAAATCTGACTAAGAATAGTTATGCATCACTAAAAGCTGTGTGTCGTATCTTACTATAACATTATTATAATAACATTCCATAAAGTGGCATGCCGATCAGACATCGTAGTTTAAGGTAAGAGAGTCTTCACACGTAAATCCTGCAGTTGGGGTGAGGAGCAAGGGGACATTATCCCCGGGCGCAGCATCCAAGAGGCGCCGAATTTGAAGGCTCCTCGCATTTCGGCAAACAGGAGGGGCGGGGATTTTCAGCTGTCCCCAGCCTCTGAAAACTCTACCTGCGCCTCTGAAATTCTGGGCTATTAACAAATTTGTACGTAAAGTCGAAGAAAAATTAACAGCAATTCCTCAGGAAATGCCACACAGAATTTCAGGCTGAGATTTTAAAAAAGTTACAGTGTGTGGAAAACACCATCTAACTTTTCTCAGTAGAATATAATGCTGACATTATGTGATAATATTTTGTAGCAGATGATAGCAAACAGCATGTTCTGCTTCCATTTGTGCAAAATGAATAAGCATATCATATCTGTTTTGTCTGCAAATACATATATTTGTATCCATTTCATAATGGAATAATTTTTCTCCTGCATCCTGCACTACAAATTTAGCTTCTAATGGTGCTGCTTAACTCTGATTGAGTCGGAATGAATGACACTAGCCATTTTAAAACTCTTTTACTTTCAATTTTAAGAGAGAAATGAATATATCATCTGAAGTTCTGGATTGTTGATTATATTCATACTTTGATATTTATATTTGGCTGATAGTTATATTTTGATATATATATTCTTTACTATTGGTTTGAAGGTAAAAAGTGGGGCATAGTTCTTAGGATAAATGCCTGGCTGCATATTTGATATATGAATTTGATCAGCAAGAATAAGCTATAAACCTGCTCACCATTTGCAAAGTGGGGCAGAAAGAAGAAAATTAATATTAAGTAAATGTTATCTACTGTAAATATTTTTATATAAAACGTTTGATAAAATATTTTATTTTTATGACGGCCTATGAGTACCTGAATGGATTAATGCTACTAAACACTAGTAGTTTTGTTTGATTGTTTCAATTCCTTTTCTTTGGATTCAATCTTTATTTTTATAATGCAGCACTTTAAAAAATTGAGGGTTGGTTGTCTTATAGCTAAGCCAATACAATATTTTTAATTTGTTAGCAATATTTTTATTACACTAAATATTTCGTTGAATGTATATTCGTTGTTGTAGATATTATTATAGAGAGATAAGCTGTAAAATTAATTTTCATTATTTTGTACATTTAGACTTTTCATTACTTAACAGATTTTTCAGCAACAGGCAATAACTGTTTAATAAAATTTTATTAATTACTTACCGAACATTCAACTGTCACATTTGTCCCCTTTGATATTCCTTGAATTCTAACCGCTACTAATGGTGGCAAGTAATAAATAGGATTGAATTTTGCCTCTGGAAAATAAAGGTGTGAAAATCCTTTGGGTGGATATTTTAAAATCTCATTCGGAAGGTATGACCCATTGTCGTTCTGAAATATAGTTATTCATACAACAAATTAAATTTTTTTAAAATAATTTTCATCAATATTTTGTTAAAATTCATTATAGCACTAATAGAAAGAGTTTTAGTAAAATGTTTCAATCACCAGTCTTATATTACAGACTAGCTTTTATGCGTGGCTTTGCTCCCATTGATGCCTTTAAATAAGTTTCAAAGAAAATAAATTGAAAAAAAAAAAAAAATTAATCTGATTTTCTTTCTTATTGCCTGACCAGGATAATCAGGATAAAATTTAAGTTACTATTACTTATTTTTTAAGTTAAAAATACACTCCACGTAAAATTTCAGTAAATACTGCCCTTCTTCATTGAGATAAAAAGAAATCCATATTGATGTCTCTAAGACGCTATTCTGCATAATTTTTAAAATCCGATTTGGATATATCAAAGATTGCAATCTTACCTTAATAAGTTTTTTTTTACTAAAAAAAATTCTAAAATAAAATGTAATTTAAAAAACTGAAAAACATGATTTATTAAGATATCTCACTACAAAAGTAAATAATTTTAATTACCAAGATTTCAAAAAGTTTAAAGTATTAACAAAACGTTAAAAACATTAATTCTTTTTCAGAAGAGCATGAATAAGAATATTATTCTAGGATGCTTCTGTATACTGTATTATATGTTTTTCCATTCGGCGCTAATACGTATAAATTCCTTGCTTTGGATACACATGAACAGGCAACATATAGTTGACCATGGGAAAAGCATGACTTTTCCAAGTGCACCCTTGTTACCTGTAATGTTTGTCCTTGAGCTTTCTTAATAGTAACAGCAAAACTAAGTTGGATTGGAAACTGCAGTCTTTTAAAGTGAAATGGTAGGTCAGTGGGGATTCCAGGTATGATAACACCTTCCCCTTTTCCTACACCTGTTAAAATGGGGGGCACCGATTATATTCTGCCCTAATTGTGTGATCCGAAGCCTCGTTCCATTACACAGTCGAGGTGTATCTCTATTTCGCATAAGCATAACCGGTACATTTAGTTTCAATTGGAGTTTATGTGAGGGTACACCTGATAGCTCTAGTGAATTTAAAAACTTAGCAGGATATGAAGTGCTTTGTTCTGTATCTATTGACAATACCCTTTTATTTCTCCTTCCACCTCCTTCAAAATGTCAATGTTGATTTTGTTTACGATTTCATTTGTCGGCGCTAAAATTGCTCTTGCACGTAACCAGTGATCATCACTATTTAAATTTTTTTTGCGAGTAAACTTTAGCAATAAGCTCCACATCGTTTTCTACCAAATTACAAAATTCCTCTGAAAGTAAAATAGAACCTTTAGAGGCGTTCAAGTTGTTCTGTCAAGCGGAGTTGTGTTTGGAGAAGCGTCTGAGCTGCTCTCGTAGAAGCCTGACGGGAAGTTTGGGCCTCTAATCTTTCTTGTCTTTGAGAAGTTGTTTCATCAGTTCTCAAAACAGATTGTCGCCTTGCTTGTTCTTGTCTTCTTAATTGTGCATGTACAGAAGATTCTTGGAATTGAGCAATTTTCGCTGCCCGGGACCGAGATGAATTCCTAGACGTGTTAGATTTACGTTTGCAAGGCATTTAGGAAGGGGGGGAACCCCTAAAAAGGAAATAAATAAATAAACAGAAAAAGATATGTAGCTTTTGCCCGCGGCTTCGCTCGCGTTGATGTCCTTAAATAACTTTCAACTTTGTGTGAATTTTAAAAATACACTCCGCGTACAATTTCAGTTAATACTGCCCTTCTTCAATACCTCTTTCTCATTATTCTATCAGTTTTATTATAATAAATTTAAACTTAGAAATGGTATTATCCAGAGTATTATTAAGTTTGATGAAGTAGTCGAGGCCAATGCTTTTAAGTATGACAGTGAATTTTCTATACATCCAAAAGATCACTTAAGAACAATATATGATAAACATATGTTTCAAACCAGTGAATTTGATATTTTTACGGATGGTTCCGGATTCGAGGGCGGAGTCGGTGGGGCTTTCGTTGTTTTTTATTATGGGATTGAAATTTACATGAAGAAATTTAGACTAACTAATTTAAATTCTGTTTACCAGGCTGAGACCTGCGCTATTGATGAAGCCCTAAATTGGATTAAAAATAACTTTAATAGTCCACACTGTTTTAATATTTATTCCGATGCATTATCTGTTTTGGAAGCGCTCTCGGGTCTGAAATGTGACAATAAAATATTGTACCATATTAAAGAAAAGTTTATGCATCTTCAAAAAATGCATATTCTACATATTCACTGGATAAAAGCACATGCTGGAAATCTGGGAAATGAGAGGGCGGATATTTTAGCTAAGGAAGCGGCTCTGGGTGAGGGTGATTGCCTGGACGTTATATCCTCTAGACGCATTATGGTTACAAGACTGAAATCCATTTTTTTTTTTTTTAAATTGGGCCAATGATTGAGATAATTCTACAAAAAAGATTGGATTTTTAGCGGATTTTAAGGTTTTTAACAAGATGATGATTAGTTGTGATAGCGATTTTAATCAGATTTTAACAGGACATAGACGTTTCCTTTACTATTTGAAACGATTTGGAATTCAAGAATCCGATTTGTTCCTCTATTGTAATAAAACAGGAGATTCTAAGCATTTCATAGAAGATTGTGCACTCACTGAGAATTTAAGAAAATTGTATGGTACGCCTCTATTTGGTAACCAGAAGAAAGTTGCTGTAAAAAAGAAGATCGCGAAAAAATTGAAGGAAGTAATTAATACAAATAGAGACCAGATAGGCATAGGTTAGGGGATGGAGTTTTTATTGTGGTTTGTGCGTATATAAGTTTGTTCTTTTATGTGACGTTTATTTTGTTTATATCAATTACTTTTATTTTTTTATGTTCGCTTGTGTTGATGTCTGGGTCTGGTGTTTTTTTATTTGCTAGTTTAAATTTTCTCTTGGATTTAGTGCTAGTTTTGCTGGGATACAGCCGGGTTGCTGGGTGACCGTTTGTTGTGAAACGGGCCGGTTCTGCTATGTCATTATGGCCAGCGTATGCTGGCTAGGTGGACTGGGGCTGCGCCCCTTTTCAATCAACCAACCTATAGGCCGCAGATGTTTTGTATTTACGCGGAGTGTATCGCCACGAATTCTAGTAAAACTGCTATATATATTTCCTAATGACTCAAAAATGTTTGTGTAAGAGGAGCCAAAAGTCGGAAATCCTGAAGGATTTTAAATGATAAATTAAACAAATAAAAATTAATAAACTCTTAATTAATAAATGTTACGCTTTCACTCCTGAATTACTTAACCGCTCATCATGAAATTTTCAAGAAATATTTTTGATATATTAGAAAAGGTTAAAAATGTTTGCATGGTTTAAGCCACGCACCTGCGCGCGCAGACAAACTTTTACATCGTTTAACTTATCGTTATGAAACATTCAACATTTAATGTTTATACAACGACAGTCATTTTAAGCTATAAAACCTATTATATAGTTTAAGTTTCAACATATGAGTTACATTTTATAGCCTATAACTTTTTCTAATATATCAAAAATATTTCTTGAAAATTTCATGATGATCGGTTAAGTAATTAAGGCATGAAAGAGTAACAAACAAACAAACTCACATTCGCATTTATAATATTAGTTAGGATTGCTGAGCCTGAATAAAGAAATTCGTCCAGTACCGATTGTGGAAGTTTGGAACATAGGAAACTTTAAACGTCGTTCTGACTCCAAGAAGATTAATATTTATTTGCATTTTTTGGATATGGAATAATACAGACAGAAAATCAGTCAATGTTCTTTTTCTTATTGAAGGCTTACTGTTGCCACTCTGGTAAAAAGAAAAACGCATGAGAGAAGTTTCGCTGATGGCGCTTCATCAGCGCGAATGATGTCGCCACACACCCCCTTGCCAGTGATAGCGTTATACCTTGTAATCCTTCAGGTATGCAGGAAATCTCACCCTTCGTCCAGCTTTTGTGTATCTAGGATGAATATCTTTGGAAGAATCATTGTCTCTAGGAAGTGGAGGTGAGATTTTGGAGTTATCAGCTTCGTGTGTCTGGAGATTTGCTGTTATTTCATTCTTGAGGCTGAAACATGGTTTCAGTCTATCTATCGATATCCTTTTAATTTTACCTGAAACTTCCACATCGAAAAATTTCTCGAAACGTTTCTTAACTAAATATGGTCCTAGATAGGCTGGTTGAAGAGAAGATGAAATCATGTTATTATAGATGAATACATGTGAACAATTTGCTAAGTCCTTGTGTACGAAAATTGTTTTTTTTTCATGGCTGGTTGTCGGTGTTGGTTTTAGGTTTTGGATGTGACTTTGCAATTTTTGTATAAAATCTGAATGCGTAACAGTGGGGACATAACTGAAAAATTCTCCAGGCAAACAGATTGGTGCACCGTACACAAGTTCAGCAGAAGAACAATGCAAATCCTCTTTAATGGCGGATCGAATGCCAAGAAGAATCAAAGGTAGAACGTCAGTCCAAGAATTTGACGTTTGCAGGTGGGATTTTAGGCTGTTTTTCAAGGTTCGATGTTGTCGTTCAATTAAACCATTAGACTGTGGGTGATAAGCCGTGGTGCTATTAGCCTTGAAGCCTAAGTATTTGCTCAAGGATCTGAAGAGTTGGCTGTCAAATTGTCGACCTTGGTCAGACGTTATCTTCTCTGGAATTCCAAATCTGGAAATCCAAGTCGTGATGAGGGCATGGGCGACGGACTCTGCGGTTTGGTCTTCCAGAGGTACAGCTTCGATCCACCGAGTGAATCTATCGATGATGGTAACCAGGTACCTAAAACCTTTGCAAGATGGTAAGGGGCCAACAATATCGATATTAAGGTGCTTGAAACGTTGACTGGGGACTTTGAATTCAGCAGCTGGAGCATGGGTATGTTTGTGTATTTTGGCTCGTTGGCATTGCAAACATGCTCTAGACCACAGCTGACAGTCTTTGTTTATGCCAGGCCAGATGAATCTTTTTGTCACCAGCTTCGTTGTTGCACGAATTCCAGGATGGGATAAGTTATGTATAGAGCAAAATAATTGTTTTCGAAATTCTTTAGGAATATATGGCCTGTTAAAATTAGTGGAGGTATCACAATAAATTTTCTTATTGCTATCCGGAATAGGAATTTGTACTATTTTGAAACTGGAATTTGATTTAAGAATCCTGAGGTCTTCATCCTCCTGGCAATCTGCAATAACTGTATAATCAATTGGAGCTGGGATAGCGATGGTGTCGATTCTCGATAGCGTGTCAGCTACAATGTTTTCTTCTCCAGAAATGTAGCGTATGTCTGTAGTGAATTCGGCAATGTAGTTCAACTGCCGTACTTGTCTTGGAGAAGCTTTATCTAAATTTTGGTGGAAAGCGAAAGTGATAGGTTTATGATCAGTGAAGACAGTAAACGATCGTCCTTCCAGAATGTGTTTAAAATGCTTTATCGCTAGGTAGATTGCAAGTAGTTCTCGATCGTATGCACTGTAATTTCTCTGTGTTTGTGAGAGAGATCGGGAGAAAAAACTTAGCGGTTGTTTGTCATTATCGGATAGTTGATGAATCACGGCACCCACGGCAGAATCAGATGCATCTGTAGTTAGGGTGATCTGCGCCGCTTGATTGGGATGAACTAACATTACAGAGTTGCACAGTGCGCTTTTGATATCAGTGAAAGCCTTCAGCGCATCTTCGGTCCAAATTAAAGCTTTTTTGCTGTTTTTCTTCACTCCTTTCAGTAAGATTGTCAGGGGTTGTTGTAGTTTGGCGCAGTTTGGAATGAAACGATGGTAAAAGTTCACCATGCCCAAAAATCTGCGTAAGCTTGTAAAGGATTGTGGTTTAGGATATTCTTTAATTGTATTGACTTTCGATGAAAGAGGCTTGATTCCTTCCTTTGATATTTCATATCCTAAAAATTCAACTTTGCTCAGACCAAATTTGCATTTTGCAATGTTTATGCACAGTCCATAGTTATTGAGTCTTTGGAATATTAATTCAAGATGTTTTTTGTGTGTTTCAGTGTCTGGCGAGGCGATGAGGATATCGTCGAGATAGCAAAATACAAAGTCTAGGCCGCTAAGCACTGTATTCATAAACCTTTGGAAGGTTTGTGCAGCGTTGCGTAAGCCAAATGTCATATAAGGAAATTCAAAAAGTCCGAAAGGTGTTATGATGGCTGTCTTCGGAATGTCAGCTTCATGCACAGGAATCTGTTGGTAGGCTCTTAGCAAATCTATTGTTGAAAAAATTGTTTTTCGATACAGAATATGAGTACAGTCCGTTAGAAATGGTAGTGGGTAACGGTCTGGAACAGTATTTGCATTAAGGCCACGGTAATCGCCACATGGTCTCCAGTCACCGGATTTTTTTAAAGTGAGGTGTAATGGACTTGACCAGCTGCTTTTGGATGGTCTGCAGAGACCTTCCTGCAGCATATAATCGAATTCCTTTTTCGCGGCAATCAACTTTTCTTGAGAAAGTCTTCTGACTTTAAAGGATACAGGGTTACCTTTGGTTTCGATGTAATGTTGCACATCATGTTCTTTAACTTTATTGTTTTTTATGTTGGGTTTAAGTAAGTTAGGAAATTTGTTTAGGATGTCTCTATATGGGTTGTGAAAAGTATTAACAATGAATTTAGGAGTGACGCTATTGTTACACAAAGCACCTGTAGTTGCTAATGAGGTGGTGCCATCAATTAATTTTCTGTTTTTACTATCAACTAACAAATTAAAATGTGAAAGAAAGTCTATTCCGACGATAGGTTTATTAACATCCGCAATGATAAAAGGCCAGTTGAAAGATCTGCGTAGCCCTAAATCTAGCTCTAATAATTTTTGACCATATGTTTTGATTGTTGTACCGTTAGCTGCGAATAACTCAAGCTTAGCCACAGTTCTTTTTTCCGATGGTGTTGGTGGAATAACCGATATTTCCGCTCCGGTATCAATTAAAAAATGGGTTGCTGATGCGTTGTCACGAATATATAGACGACTCAGCTGTACCCCTTGACTTTCTGTCGTCATCGAAGGCCGGGGATTCAGTTTTCCTGTTTCGAGGCCTGATATTTACATGGTGGAGTGCACTTGTACGCTCTCTCACCAAAGCGTTGATGAAAATAACAATTATTTGGGTTATTGTTATTTTTGAAACTATTTCTAGAATTCGACCTGTATCGTCGTCTTTCTGGACTGGGGTTATTGTTATTTTTGAAACTATTTCTAGAATTCGACTTGTATCGTCGTCTTTCTGGACTGGGGTTTCTACGCCTATTCATTTCTGCTACCTGCAGTGTTAAGTTTGATATCTGTTTCTGTAGATCTTCGGCGGTAATGTTATCAGATGGGGAAGAAACAATGCGAGCTACCTGTGGTGGATTGGGATTTAATTCCCAAATTTTGTCAGCCATTGTAGACAATTTTGACAAATCATCACTGCTTACACATAAAATGCTCCGCATATTAAGTGGTAGTCGTTGCATCCACAATGTTTTCAAAAATTCATCTGGCACGTTCTCAGCCGCCAAGTTACGCATTTCGCAGAGAAGTTGGGATGGTTTCTTATCACCCAGTTCTAATTCGGTCAGAAGTTTCTGGGTTTTCTGTGTTTCAGAGTCGGCAAAAATTTCAATCAGCCTGTTTTTAATGGCCAGATATTTGCCGTTGTTTGGTGGTTTAGTGAGAATATCAGAGATTTGTGACAATGTCCCTGTTTCAATAGAACTGACTACATAATCATATTTTGTTTGATCAGCCGTTATTCCAGCATTGCGAAATTGGGCTTCAATCTGAAGAAACCATATTTTAGGGTCAGGTTTCCAAAAAGGGGGAATTTTGATGCTGACCTTGGCGACAGTCGCAGGTGTGGCATTAGTTTCAGTTTCTTTACTTTCATCTCCTTCAGCCATAGTAGAATTAGGCTTAACGGAAGTGCAGCTACCTTTATCCAACTTTTTATTTTTTTAAAGCTTAAGCTTTTCTGCTTAAAGATTGCTTAGTAAAAACTAGTTCATTTATTCTTAACACATTTGATGCATTCAGAGAATTCTAATTGCATACATTACATCTGAAGGCATATTGCAATATAGAACAAGAATTTTTAAAATGGACTTACCATTTTAAGAGTATTTCAGTCTCGTTATATTACAAAAACATCGTACGTTCTTTTTCCATCTTTACACTTCATAAGTTGAATTGGATCGCATCCGGGTAAACCAGTGTGGAAGTTTGGAACATAGGAAACTTTAAACGTCGTTCTGACTCCAAGAAGATTAATATTTATTTACATTTTTTGGATATGGAATAATACAGACAGAAAATCAGTCAATGTTCTTTTTCTTATTGAAGGCTTACTGTTGCCACTCTGGTGAAAAGAAAAACGCATGAGAGAAGTTTCGCTGATGGCGCTTCATCAGCGCGAATGATGTCGCCACACCGATCATCATTTGTAGTTAAAAACGACTTTCAATACACTGAATTTTTGATTATCCGCGTGTGTATTATTCGTGCATCGTCTCAAAAAATTCTCTTTATAGATGATGAGGTTAAAAAAAAAAATTTTTTTTTTTTCCTAGTCCAAAGAGACAATTTTCCGAGAAGGATTATTAATTTCGTTTTGGCATTTTGCGTTGATTCACTAAAAGCGTTGTTTAACTTTTCAGATTGTTGCCACCAAATATTATAGCCCTGTATTATATTCAAAGAAATTAAATAATGAAGAATCTGCATAAATGTATGTATATTTCTTGGATTGTGATAAAACAACGGTACCTAGAGCCATCAAATTTTGAATATTGAACACTTCCACCCGAATGTGGGCATATGGAAGCCCAAATTTGAAATTTGGAATTTGTTTTATTATCGATTTCGTATTTTGTGAAACTTTAACGAATTTTTGGTTATTAAACTCAAGGATTTCAAAGCGAGCAATGGTAACGTTGTACAGAAAAACATTTTTGTCTCCAACGCGTGAGACTGTGTATCGGAAATTTTAAAGATACGCTCATTTTAAACTTATTTTGCGATATTGCTTTTGAACTGAATTTTATGGTTTAAATTTGAAGAACATGATATTTAATAAATAAGGGTAACACACAAAATGTTAAAAAAAAAAAAAAAAAAAAAACCATTTGGACGTAATTTAAAATCTGAAACCTTTCTTTTCTTTTCTTTTTTTTTTTTAAACAGAACTTACGATTTTAGATAGAACGAATTTCATTCCTAATGCTTAGTATGAAGTGTAAAGCATATGAAGTTAAGTATGTTTGGGGGAAAAAAATAAAAGATTTTTATCTTCAGTATTGTAAAGAAAAGATGTTTGACCGAAGAAAAAACGACAGACCGGAAACTGAACTCATATTTGGTGTTCAGGATTTTAACAATCTATGTTGAGGAAACTTGGGAAAATTATCACAGAAAGGCAAGTATGTTGAATAGGATTTCATGAAATCAAGAAACTATGAATGAGATTACTCAAGGGGCGACAGTTGAATAGCGATAAAAAGGAAATGAAGGCATAGCTGAAAAAGCGAATATGAGTTTGAAATATGTAGACAAACTGTTAACTTAGGAAATTAATCACAAACTGAGGAGCCTCTAAGCTGAGTCATAACTTTGACCAAAATTTTTCTTTTGTCCAAAAAGTGTTATGGCTCTCTGGGAAAAAGGAGCAGCAGACTTTTTTGTTTTTAGGGGGGGGAGGGTGAGGAAAACTGAAAAACTTAACGCAAGTAAGTTTTATGATTCACCTTTCTAAAACATCATACTTAAAATAATAAAACTTAATTAAAATTATTTATGATAGTTTAAATGAATTCATTCTTGATACTTTTGTCATTTATCTACGTTATAAGCTTATCTTTTGTAGCCGTCTTTTCGATAGCTTTTGAGCATAGTGCCAACATAAAAAAACATTAAAAAATGAATAAATTTATACGTAAAGTAATTAAAATATGTATTAATTGGTTTACTTTATTATGTTATTGTAGAAGATTTGTATATTACAAAAAATATAGCTGAATTAAGAGACGAATATTTTTCTCAAAAGTGCTGGGCTTTTTATTTTATTTTAATCATATCCTTTAAGGATTATTTTCTAACATTTAAAATTATTATTTGAACTAATATACCGAGGTTGATTACATTTGAGGAAATCGAATGTATAGACAAAACGTGCCTGCGCCATGCGGCTGATATCAATAATTCTCTTCCTCCCCCCCTTCAATCTGAAGTCTAACTTTTACTAGTCTTATTTCCCATAACAATCTTTCTTCTAGAATCCTTTAACTCAATACAGACGACGCAACAATTATCTAGTATTTGTTACAACAGACCTAACGCACTAAAGTTCATTGGGCCATCGAGAGATTACATATGAATGACTTAAAATGGACTACACAATTATCAGTTTATTTTTCGTATAAAAATTGGTTCTCTCCCTGTTTTATTATAAAAATCGTTGCTGAGCAAAGTGTACTGTTTGAGTTTTTGTACTGTTGTAACCATACTTAATTTCCCTCAGAATTGTACGGTTGGTTCTTCTGCGATTATTTTCAGAATAGCTACATTTGTTGCTAGATAAATTAGAAAGAATCGGACTCGTTGCTTCATTTTTTGGTTAAGAGTGGGATGTAAAATGATGTGGTAAAGATATGATTTCTCAATGTTTTTTTGTTCAATTATTTAAACCGAAAAAACTAAAATGAATACATTGGTATTAAGGAGTTAAAAAAAAGTTTTAAATTTTTTAATTTCGTTGCGGAAAAATTCAGAAAAACTGCTCCTGCTAACTGATATTAAAACTACAAAGCACTAATATTCACCAGTAGCGATAATAATAAAAAATGTTCCTAATCTCAGTAACAACGGTAGTAAATAAATAAATAGAAATAAAAAAGAAAATACAAATTTTCCTTTATTGCATTTTTATTAGAGTAAAATCTGTATAATATAAAATTTTATTAGAATAGTGTTGGTAATATTCTGAATAATTAACGTTTTTGAAAATAGCTGGATCAGTGACTTAGTTGTCCAGTGTTCGCCGAATGGGCTGGCCTCCTGAACTCTCATGATACGGTCTAGGCTCGAAACTGGGAAGCGGATGGTTTTGAGCTTGGACACATTTCTCCCCCCCCCCCCTC
>KK119788.1:125946-144509 GCA_000611955.2 Stegodyphus mimosarum
ATGTAATATTCAAGAAATAGTCCGGCATCACCAATGACTAAGTGGTCAATGATGAAAGACCGCTAAACACGGGTAGTTTAACTCGAATTCAAATCCAGGCAAACGGGTTTGCGCCATAGTTGGTTTTTGCTCCGTGTGTAATGTAAATACGAGCCAATTACCCCTAAAATGTGCTTATGCATATGGCTCTCGAGTGCTTTATCGTAACCAAGTAACCTAACCTAGCCCTTATAAAATCTACCACGACGGTTCTTAGACAGGCTTTCGTTTACTTTGCCGTAATCGGTTAACCAAAGCAAATGGAAAACTTATTTATTTATTAACTATTTAAAACGCGAGACAAAAAAATCAATTTCTCGTTTTTAATAAAGTTTTCATCTCATTATTATTGCTTAAAATTTATATTAAGGCATCCAATTTACACAAAGATGCTGTTATTTTTTGCTGATCAAATGATAAATCATTTTACAATGATTTACAACAACAAACAATAGAATCTTGAAGTAAATTGATTTAAAATTTTTAAGTATGTTACCTGCATCAAATTTATCACTGCAAGAAACAGAAAAGGTGAAAAACCGTTGTAATCAGAAATTGTAACTGAGCATAAAGCTGCACTGTTAATAGAGAGAGATAAACCAGATAGAGTTGTGAGAGGATTTTCCCGTGTTTAACGTAAATATAAACTTCCCTTAGAAAGTTCTCAATGAACACACGCCTTTCCTTACACAGACAGCTTTCGTGTGCTTTGCTATACTGAATTAAACAAAGAAGTATACACAGTAGAGGAACTATCGCTTAATTTATGGCAACTGAGCAAAAATATTCTTGAGAAAATTAATTGGGGATTTATTGTGAATTATTTTGATTAAACTGTGAATATACGAACAAAATGTTTAAAAAAAATTATAATAATAAATCAGATATCGAAAAATTAATTGATAAATAAAAAAAAATCCGAAAAACACTTTTAATATTAAAAATCAAAGAAGTAAAAGATTGTTTTAATCTTACATACAAAATGGGGATGTAAAAAACAAAGTCATTACTTTTCGATTTTCGTTTCCTAACTTGTGAAAAATTAAAATCATTATATTTAAGTAATATAAAAATAGAGCCTTATTATTTAGCCTTTAAATACTTAAACGATGTAAATGCTGTGAAAACTTCATTAAAAACGTCTAATTTTAATTCCACAGTATAATATTTGTGGATACTTATCGCAATTTGGAAGTTACATTAAGAAATACTGTCACATACTGCTGTTAGTGGTGAGAAAAGCTTCAATAAACTTAAAATAATAAATTTTGTAAGATCTTCGCTTCACAAGAAAAGCGTTTAAACATGGCTATTCTCTCTACAGAACGTAAAATAAATTAATTTTGAAGTTTCCTTCATCAAAGGTAAGAAATGGTTAGATAATTTGAATAGTGCAAAATCTGTGAGGGCTATCTGTTTAAGGGAAGGGATGCACTGGTGGAGACTTTTTTAAGAGAACCTTTTCCATTCACATCATATGTAAAATAAATCTTTATATCTTAAACTAATTATAATATAGCAAATGGCTTTGTCCCATCAGGAAATTAATAACTCGCAATTTAATAAATAAATGAATGTTTACCTGATAGGTCTGGTTCTGAATCGCCGGCGTTGTCTTGAATCATCAGCTTCAATCCTTTAGACACGAACACTTTATTGACGATATTTACAAAACACTTGAAGATTTATGCCAATAACTGCATCATTATAAAATTATTAATAACAGCTATCTTTACAATAAAACATTAGCTGCTCAACGATGAAAGTCTCAAAATCTCAATATAGTACCATTCCGGTAGAATCCTTTCATCTCTCTGCCAACTGTCTGCAACAGCGATGGTGTCGTAGCTGTCTGTCACAGCGCCACCTCTAATGGCGCACTCGGAGATTTTCCATCAGTCATCGGAGTTTCCACATCCTCCGGCCCAGAAAGACAAGATTGTCTTTTATCTTCAGAATCAAGTTCCAAGGGATACAGATGTTGTACAGCTCTTTTTAAGAACGTCCCATTGTGTAATCTCACAGTGCAAGCTCGGATGCTGCCATCACGGCCTGTATGTGTCTCGGTTACTAAGCCACATTTCCATAACAGTCTTGGTTGGTTATCATCATGGATCAATACAAAGGTGTTTTTGCTGATCTGCTGGGGCAAATTGCTCGTAGCACATTTATGAGCAGATTTCAAATCCATTAAATATAGCAGTTTCCATTTCTTCCAAAAATTGTTCAACAAGTTCAATCTATATTTATATCTCTTTTCCAGGTCTGACTTCGTAGAAGAGATTGCAAATATCTTTTCAGGTGGTAAAGCGGTTATTCTTTTTCCAATTAGAAAATGTCCTGGACATAATGGACTCGGCTCATTTGTTTCACTATAAACATAAGTCATCGGTCGGGAGTTGATGATGGCTTCCACTTCAGTTAAAGTTGTTTCAAGTTCTTGGTACTGTAAACAAGCTCTCCAAAGGATCTTTTTGAGACAGGTCTTAATAGATCGGACAAGCCTCTCCCAGAAACCTCCCCACCAAGCTGCTCTCTCGACTATAAATTTCCACTGGATCCTGTTTTCACTAAAAAAGTCCTGGACATCTCTATCCTTTATTAAGTTAAACATTCTTTGAATGTCTTTATCTGTTCTTTTGAATGTTTTAGCGTTGTCCGAGTAAATAATTTTACAAATTCCACGTCTTGAAATAAATCTTCTTAACGCTAGCATAAATTCTGCAGCAGATAAGTCATTCACAAGTTCAAGGTGCACAGCTCGTATTACGGCACAAGTAAACAATGCAACATACACCTTTTTCTCATTTTTTGTATATAGTGGTCCTAGAAAGTCTATGCCGCAAACTTCAAATGGTAAAGCTTCTCTGATTCTGTCTGGAGGTAGAGGAGACACATTTTGAGAGTAAGGCTTTGCTCTCAAACGTTGACAAATGAAACAGTTCTGCAAAATACTTTTCACCCTTTGTCTTCCTCTGAGAATCCACATTTTTTCTCTAAGCTGAGCAAGGGTTTCAGCAATTCCAGCATGAGCCAGTTTCTCATGAGCATATTTGATCTGCAAGTCCGAAAAATGATTCGAATTAGGCAAAATAATAGGATGAACTTCTGCAAAGGTCAAATTTGAGTTCTGAAGTCTTCCGCCTATTCTCATTATTCCATCTTCATCCAAAAATGGATTAAAATTCGCAATCCTAGATTTACTAGAAATTAGTTTCTTTTTCTGCAAGCATTCTATTTCTTCTGGAAAATGAGCATCTTGAGTTCTTTTAATCCAATATTTCTCAGATAATAGTATTTCTTCTGCTTCAAGTGGTTTCAAATTCTTTGTAGAAGTTTTCGTATTGTTAATAAATCTAAAAATCCAGGCTGTTATTCGTAATAATCTGGATAATTTGCTATATTTCTCTATGTCCAAAAGGTCTTGCTTCAAATTTACTACACAGCTGGCTTGGACCGTTTCATCTTTCTTCAATGAGGATCTTCTCTCTTCTTCTACAGCATCAATTTCATATGTTCTATCTTCTTCTGGCCAAGTAGTTTCCTCTTGTCTCAGCCATTTTGGACCCTGCAGCCAATCTCCACCTTTAAATAACAATTCTGAAGTTTTTCCTCTTGTTTGTAAATCTGCAGGATTATCAACACCAGGACAATGTGACCATTGATCTACATTTGTTTTCTCTTGAATTTCACGAACTCTATTTTGAACAAATGGCTTCCATGAATAGGCATTTCCTCTAATCCAATGTAAAACCACCTTGGAGTCTGTCCAAAATCGTACACTGATGTCTAAGTTCTTGAATACATTATTCACCACGTAGTTACTCAGTCTTGTTCCAATAACTGCAGCTAGGAGTTCTAAACGTGGTAAAGTTACTCTTTTCAAGGGTGCTACTCGAACTTTAGCAATGACAAAGTTTGTGAACACTTGCTGATTATTTGTTTGGTATCTAACGTAAATTACAGATCCAAACGCCTTTCCACTAGCATCAGTGAAACAATGAAGTTGAATATTGTATATCTGAAGTTTAGAATTATCTCTAAATAAATGTCTAGGCAACTTAAAATGTTCCAAGGTTTCAATCCGCCTACACCAATTAATCCATTTTTTATTAAGTTCTTTATTTAATTTATCATCCCAGTTTAAGCCAGTCTTCCAAATTTCTTGCATAAGAATTCTTCCTATCACTGTGAATGGATTCAAATAGCCTAATGGATCATAAATACGACTTATTAACTGTAACGCTTCCCTTTTAGTTATGCATTCAGTTGTTTTCCGATTTTGATTTAAAATACCTTGAAATTCTACCCTTAAATTATCCTTTGTTTTTAGCAAATCTCTTATGAAACAATTTATTTTTGTTTGAATTGAAATTATATTCTCTCGATATTCTTTATTAGCTTCAACTTCTTCTTCTAATTTCCCTAAATCAGTTATTTCGTTTTCTATGTTTTCGTCAAGTACTGTAAGTTTTGTTTCTTTATCAATTAACTGTGCTTTCTGTTCTTCTAACCAATTTAAAGTTATAGTACTATTCGCATCATTTAAAGTGTTGTTTATTTTATTAATCAGTCTCGTAATAGAACTTCTTGTAACTGTTCGTTTTTTTCTTAATTTTTCGATTTCAGTTACGTCGAGTGACATTTTTATTGCTTCTTTCTTATCTTCTATTTAATAATAAATCAAATATTTTCTAGGAACGGGCGTCACGTTAAAGGCGCCAGATAAAATAAATCTTTATATCTTAAACTAATTATAATATAGCAAATGGCTTTGTCCCATCAGGAAATTAGTAACTCGCAATTTAATAAATAAATGAATGTTTACCTGATAGGTCTGGTTCTGAATCGCCGGCGTTGTCTTGAATCATCAGCTTCAATCCTTTAGACACGAACACTTTATTGACGATATTTACAAAACACTTGAAGATTTATGCCAATAACTGCATCATTATAAAATTATTAATAACAGCTATCTTTACAATAAAACATTAGCTGCTCAACGATGAAAGTCTCAAAGTCTCAATATAGTACCATTCCGGTAGAATCCTTTCATCTCTCTGCCAACTGTCTGCAACAGCGATGGTGTCGTAGCTGTCTGTCACAGCGCCACGTCTAATGGCGCACTCGGAGATTTCCCATCAGTCATCGGAGTTTCCACAATATGTGAGGAAAACCACGAAAGACAACCATACAACCGGTTCTTTCAACTATGATCGAACCCGGTTTCAGCTCCCAGTTTTCAGTGTTCATAACCAATCGGCCGTTGGTGAGAAGAGAAATTAAACTATAAAAAACACTTGCAAATTTCTTTAATATTTTTTTACCTTAGTCCATTACTTTTTACTCGATTTCAGTGTCATTTGTTGTTTATCAGAATAGTATTATTTTAATATTTTTTAATGTGTAAGTCGTTACCTGTATCAAAGTTTCCATATATATAAAGCTACGAATAAGATATTAAAGAAGTGTTAAAGTATTATGATTTAAAATACGTATCTTTGGTGATTATAAAAGTATACAGGTATTATTAATTAGATTTTATATATGGGCGCGCATTTACTTCTTTACCTCAGGTGAAAAAATAACTACACACGGCTCGATCGATTAGACTTCTTAATTTGACTGCATTGTTTATTATATAAAATTCTTCTTGACCCTTTTCTAAGAAATATCAGAAATTATGGATTAAAAATATGTGAAGAAATCTACTTGCGTTAAAGTAATACAGTAAATCAGTTAAATCACATTTGAATCATTTTTCTGCTCATTGTGTTCACATATACTGCATCAAAATGTAGACTGAAAGGTTATATCCCGACTGAGAAGGTGGCTACGAAAAGGTGATTAATGGCCTTGTCATATCTACCTATGCGAGATGATATAAGAAACTTATGAGAAATACTACATTTTGCACAAAACTAGTTTCAACGAGAGGTTTCTACCCTTTGACGTTTCAGCGAAAAGGTAAAAACCCCTCGTTTAAATCAGAGTTTAATGGAAATCAGACTGGCGGTTATATAACACAGATCATGAAAGAAGTATCAAGAACACAATAATTTGAAATTATCATACAAATTTTTACAGGGTTTTGTTAAGTGCAATGTTTTAAAACGTTCTTTTATGGTGTGTTTCAAAGCTGACAGTCATTTATTTCTTAAGATATTTTCCCTCCTTTTCTAACTTTTTATCGTTAATTTGGCACCTATTTTAGTTGTTCACTTGAAGGGAGTCGCCTCATTCTTGTTCGGAATCTGCTTATCAGTTGAGAACATTTTGCATTAGTTGTTGTGATTAAATGCTTGCCACAGAAAGCGGTCTTTGTAACGAGCGTCGACATTGTACTCAAAAATAAGCTATTGGCCTATGGTATTGTAAACCTTAAAGTACTGGTTAATACTCACAGAAGTAGCATACCAGAAGAAAATGTTACGATCTACGATTTAGTGCATATCGCTTCCTTATAACCTCATTATGTTGTTACGGATTTCGTATTTATTTAGCTATTTATTTACAATTGTAATTAAGATTGCTTTATTTTCCCGTGCAACGCAGACGATTTTTGAAGAGAAAGCTACGCCGGAAAAGTAAAAATAAAAGAGCGCGTGCATTTAATATTTAATAAATAAATATCTCGTAATTACTGTTGCCATCCACAAAAATCGAGAAAATAGATTTTAAATAGGTTTCACCAGAATGTTCTAGTGAATAATTAAAAAGCTTATAAAAGCCGAATTAAAACACCTGAGCTCAGTTTTAAGCGAATTGTTGTTTACTTAATGCTGTTACTGATTGTAGCGAATTTGCTATGAGATTGAATTAGTTTCTCTGTTTCGAATTGTATTCTGTTAAACGTTTGAGATATTCTGATATTGTATGAATATCTCTGACAAAATATTTCAGCATTTTGTTTTATTTCTTGTGAAAATAAAAAATTTTATTACGTTTTTATCAACTTGTGCATTCGATCCATTATGAACCCGTACGGAAGCAACAATTTTTGGTGCCAGCGGTGGGACTGAATGCCATTCACTAGAGCTATGGAAGAATAATTGAGACAGCTCGTCATTGCTTTTTCTGTATTCCAAAAAAAGATGGAAGCTGGTCAAGAATCAGTTAAAGAAGAGATGAGAGCCGTTAAAGAAAAGATCTAAGCTGGACAAGTTTCCGTTAAGGAAGAAATGAAAGCTGTTAGAGAAGAGGTTACCTGCATAATAGAAAACAAATTGGAGGCAATGGAAGACAGAATAGACGTGGTTGAAAATAAAGTTCGACAAATTGAAGAGAAAGTTTCTTCTGTCAAGGAACAAATAGAAGAGAAAGTTTCTACCGTGGAACAACAAATCGATTCACAGAGTTTCTGCTGTGAAAGAACAAGTAGAAGGAAGAGTTTCTGCTGTAGAGCAACAAATTGGAGAATGGTCTCTATCGTACAACACTAAATCGAACAACAAATTGATGACAGGGTTTCTGCAATTGACAAAGTTGATAATTTAAAGAAATTCGTAGCGACGGCAGGGAGCAATTCGGATTGTTTTAAATTTCTACCCATGCCTGCTCGTCCCTCTTTGAAGCTATCGACATCGCTATCGATGATGGGAAGATCTTAGAAGATTGTGTCTTATACACTTCCTAGGAAGTGTATAAGACACAATTTTCTACAGTTGCGGATGCGAATGGATGGAATTCCCAAGCTAAGGCCTGTCATCTTGCCGTTTCACTGAGAACAGACGCAGCGGATATCCTGCAGACTCTTCCTGAAAATCAGAGACTAGACTTCGAAGCTCTATCCGGCGCATTGGAGCTGCACTTCGGGGAGAAATATTTGAAGGACAACAGTAGGTTTCAATTAAAATTTCGCCAACAGAAGCCACCGAAACAATCCAAGAGCTCGCCACGGATGTTGAAAGGCTGTCTCACCTCGCCTTTACGGAGTGCTCAAGAGAAACAAGGGAAATCCTGTCCCTGCAGTACTTCGTCGACGGCATCCGGGATCCTGAAATACAGAAAGCAGTGCGAATGGCGGATGTCAAGGACGTAAAAAGCGCTCTAATGTACGCAATGAAATTCGAGGCAGCCCAGCAAGCAACTCATAGAGATCGTTATCCAGTCAGAGCTGTGCGAGTCCACGAGTCAGTGGATCAGTTAATGGCTCGTTTAGATGATTTATCCAGACAAGTCAATGTCTTGAGACGGTATATTAGTGGCATCAAACCAATTCTAAAGTGCTGGAGCCGCGGCGTTGAAGGCCACATACGAAGGAACTGGAGAATACCCAGAGCACGAAAAATAAGACAGACGATTTAAATAGACAAATAAATGATATGAGACGGAAAAGGAGTGAGAAGAAGCCAAAGTGCTGGAACTGCGGAGCTGAAGGCCACGTACGTAAGATCTGCAGAACACCCCAGAGTACGGAAAATAAGACCATTTCGCAGCAACGACGCAGGAAGCAAATTAATGATCATATCACGGAGCGAAGTTTAAACGATAGTGAAAAACACTGTTTTTTAAAGCGCTCAAAATTTCTGCAGTGAGTAGCAACAGTAATGGACTATCCATCAATGGGCATATCGATGGAGTTCCTTGCAATATGAGGATTGGGGAAGTTAAACGTGAACAACACGTTTAGAAGTGCCGCCTACCATGACACGACATACATGGCAGATATTACAGATCCCTGCATACTCGGATTGGACGTTTGAAGAAAATACAATTTTTCCTTGGACTTCAAAAACAGCAAACTGCTTTCAACATCAGAGAAGAAAACTATCCATCATCAGAAGGGATCCTCAGCTGGAAACGCCAACATCTCGTCTGAAAGACCCTGCTCAGAAAGTTGCTGAAATCATACTAGGGTCGAAGAGAAAACCGAGACTACCGCCAATTCTTCCTAGTGATCTCTTGTTTGGTCGCCCTCCGGATTGCCTTCATCGCCTGAGGAATACGTCTAAGATCTCCAGGCCCTGTTTGAAGTGATGCATAATTTTGCGCAAGAGCGAGTCAGCGTGACGACAAAGAAGATGAAGACCCGATACGAGAAGAGAGCTACTGAATATCGATTCAATGAAGGAGACAAAGTGTAGTTGTGGAATCCGACTCGACGCAAACATTCTCTCCAAAACTACAGTCACCTTAGGATGGTTCATACACAGTCCTAAACAGGCTGAAGGACGTCGTGGTTCGGATCCATAAGTCATCGAAATCTAAGCCAAAAGTCGTTCATTACGACAGGTTAGTTCCTTACTATGGCCATAGTACGTAGTGTGTAGAATTGTAAATAGTAATGTAAATAATATAAGACCATGGTCCTTTTTGTATTTGGTTTGTATTTAGTATTGATAGTATTTGATTTGCCTATTGCAAATATTGTTTATTTTGTTATTGTAATGTAATGTTTATTATTGCATTGATGCATTAGCTGTAAGTTTGGCTTCCTGTCCAGGGATTATACTGCCTCGGACGTATAGTCCTTGGGAAGGGGGCAGTGTTACAGATTTCGTATTTATTTAGAATTGTAACTAAAATTTCTTTATTTTCCCGTGCAACGCAGACGATTTTTGAAGAGAAAGCTACGTCGAAAAAGTAAAAATAAAAGAGCGCGTGCATTTAATATTTTATAAATAAATATCTCGTAATTTCTGTTGCCATCCACAAAAATCGAGAAAATAGATTTTAAATAGGTTTTACCAGAATGCTCTAGTGAATAATTAAAAAGCTGAATTAAAACACCTCAGCTGAGTTTTAAGCTGTTTTAAGCGAACTGTTGTTTACCTAATGCTGCTGTTACTGATTGTAGTGAATTTGCTGTGAGATTGAATTAGTTTCTCTGTTTTGAATTGAGTTGTGTTTACCGTTTGAGATATTGTGATATTGTACGAATATCTCTGAGGAAATATTTTAGCATTTTGTTTTATTTCTAGTGAAAAGAATAAATTTTATTAACTTTTTATCGACTTGTGCATTCGATCCATTACGAACCCGTACGCACGCAACAATATTTATAATTTTCATATTAATCACAAATTGATATGACGTTATTATGGTAATAAAGTCAGTTTAATTTACTATTCAGATTTTAGCGTATACCAGTACACATAATCGTATGTAACGATTATGTGCGCATTCATGTGCATTACTTAATAGACATACCTGGGAATAGGTAATATACTCATTTTTTTTCCGATTTTATTTGTAATAGAAAAGTCTATTTAAAATGCTTCATGCGTATATATACGAACTTACAGAAAAGAGATAAATTATGCGCATTTTATTCAGAAATTTTACATAATCTTTTCACACATTCCACATTCAGAAAGGTGATTGAATGTTATGTATATGAACAGCGGCCGACTTCTGCAATCTCGAGAGTACGGATAAAATCCAGCCTTAGCCCCGTTCCGATAGTTCTTAATTTCTGAGTGGAGTTATAGATCTAGCTGGAATCTTGTATAATATGAGGCTGGATATTTTAATTTACTAATTAATTATTAGTCATTAATTAAATCTAATATGTAAGTTTTTATTTATCTTTTTTACATTTTATTCAATTTTAATTATGAATTATTTATTATTTTATAAATTTATCTTTTTCAGCTTTTCTTTTTTTTTTTCCCCTCAACTTTGACAGAGCTCCAGAACTTCTAATTTTAAAAATTAAACTTTGCTCGAGAGACATTCTGAGCCTTGGAAATGGCCGCACAAAATGTTATGCTTAGTAAATATTAAGAATATGTCCTGGAGTAATAAATACTGATTATTTCAGTATTTTTAGCCCAGAAGGGCTATTAGTCTCGAAACGGCATTTTGCTTCCAATCACTATAAACGGCTGTATTACTTTTCAAATTGTTGCCACCAAATATTATCGCCCTTTATTGTATTTAAAAAAAACTAAATAACGAAGAGTCTACATGAATGTATGTACGTTTCTCGCATTGTGAAAAAACAATGGTATCTAGAGTCATCAAATTTTGAATAACACAGTCCTCCACTTGAACGTGGGCACCTAAAAGCCTGAATTTGGAATTTATTTTACTGTCTATTCCATATTTTCTGAAAATTTAAAGAATTTTTGATTAAAAAACTCAATAATTTCAAATCTAGCAGTGGCAACACTCTAGAAAATAAAACATTTTTATCTCCAGCGCGCGAGACTGTCTATCGTAAATTCTAAAGATAAATTCTGATGATGATTATAGAGATATTAGATATGAAGATGATTAAATGATATTAAAGATTCTTAAATATTTTTAGCCCGATGTGGCCTTAGCTCAAATGCTCTCGAAAGGTGTATGTGTCTTTAAATGAAAAAATCGTCTGTTTGGGTGTAATATAAAATCTGAAAGCTTTCAGATTTTTTTAAAATATTAATTTCAATTAATATTTTTGACAAGATAAATCCTCATATGAATAGAAGTATAAGAATACATACAAATGCGGTAAACAATAACAAATTTTCTTAACTTAGTCACGGGCTGCAGAAAAGACTTGACGAAGCGCATACACCCTGTACGTGCTTCGAAGTGTAAGATTAAAATGTTATGAAAATTGAGTTCCCCACCGATAGTAAAATACGATCAGTTATTCGACCGTTATCAGCAAGAAACATGAAAACTGCAGATATTCACAGACGTGTATAATGTGACGTGTATAATGACAATGCAATTTTTGCAATAACGGCAAATTGCAAAAATGAATGAGATCGTCGAAAAAAAGTCGGAATACCAATGAAGAAATGAAAACTACCCTAAATAACTGGTTGTCATCACAAGTGGCAGAGTTCTGTGAGGAGGGTGTTCGTTACAGTAAATAAATGTCTAAACCGACAAGGAAATTATGTCGAAAAACAGAGAATTCTATTTAAATGCAGAAAATAAATGCTTTTTTTATCCGTTTTGCAATAAAAATGAAAAAAATTATTTTGCAATAAAAATGAAAAATAATTTTTTTCATTTTTATTGCAAAACGGATCTTACTTACAAAATAAGTTTATTATATTTAGAAAAAAATGTTGTTGAATGCAACCTATTTTAAAAATAAATATCTTGCTTTCAATCAGCCTGAGGCCTATTAGTGAATGAGTTACTTTAAACCACGAAATACTCAGTTCCCGATGGTTGAATAAGTTGGTTGCATGATTCTGTATTACATAAATACGAGTCAATTTCCCTTAGAAAAATCTTCCGGCTCAGGTGATTTTCCCATCAGCGTGTTGCCGTAATTAATTTTCGAAACCTGAAGCGGATATATTTAATTTTAACTATCAGTTTGGCTGTATTTAAGGATACGTGAATGCTATCTCGCTAAATTGTTTTATAAATCCTGTTAACGCCGAAAAGAAATGACGCCAAGATCTAATGCTTGAGTTTTGTTTAACTTGAGGAATCTGGCAACTTCTAGTTAAAAAAAAAAGTAGTAAGTTTGCCGCCGGGTGTGTGTTCTCAATGTGCTATTCTAATGAAATTATAGTTACTGTTTTTTTAAAGTCCAGATGGCAAAAGTGTCCATCCGATTAAAATACGTATAGGTTCTTATTTGTGTGTGTGTAATTTCTGTTAACAGAAGTAGCATTAAAAGTAATGCAGTCCGCTACATTTGTGAATCTTATGAATTTCGTTTCCGTGTGTAATTTGATTCGAGTTTCGCACAAACCCAAGTAATAATATTTCCGGCTGTTAATCTTGAACAGGTATACTCGGGCTGCCTTTGGGAAAGAAAAATAATTAATGGTTAAGTGAGTCATTTAAACAGTCATTTAAAGTTTGAATCCAGCGTTTTAAAAAGAAATTATATCTGTAATGGATTAACAGCCGATATATTTATGCGGAGGATATCGCGATACAAAATACAAAAATAAGAGCTGGTTTCTGCCTTTGACAGCTCGAACGGTAACAACAGCTTGTCCGTGAAACAAGAAATTTCCTAGTTTCGTATCTTACCCAAAAGTCGTAGGCTTTTCATATTGCTATTGCATATTCCATACCTTTCACCTGTTGCTTAGAGACTGGTTAACTACGATTAGGTTCTCTTGAAATGAATATCATTGTCAGCACAATCCCCAAATATTAAACAAGGTGATACACAATATTTGCCAATACTTGCTCATGTTGTTATATCATCAATAAGATGTTCTATACGTTTGCATCAGAAGAAATTAATAGAAACTTTGCAGAACACTTGACAAGATATCGAGAGATCGCTGAGTGGTCCTCACGAAAGATCCATCATGTTTTTTATCAGATTTATTCCATCGTTACAGAATGTGTTTTTTAGTTTTAGTATAATTGTTTCCAACACGCAATGGGATTTATATGTTGAAAACAAGGACAGTCATTTTGAAATATAGTTATTAAGTTCCTTATCATGCTGGACGTATGTGACACGCTATCGAAAGAAAAACCATTTAAAAACTAAAATGAAAGAAGAATATTTCGTTATCGTAAATGCTAATTATTCTGCATTTCAAATTCTGTATGCTGTTTGTTAAACTGCAGCTCTATCTTTCTCAAAATCCAATGTCAATCTTTCTCAAAATACCCTTCATCAAATTAATGGTCTTAAATGTTTTCAGATGCACTTAATATTTAGTCCCATTTAAAATACATATAGAAATTACTGCTAAGATCTGTCTTCTTCAAAGTAGCTGTAGGAAAATGCTTGTTATAACAGTGATGTTTTTTTAAAATTGTATTTACCCTCGAGGAACACGTCACGGGCACAAAACTCGGATCATAGTCTTCCATGACTGATGGAGGAAGGTAATACCGTTCTACAAGCAGTGGTTCCCATAACTTGAGCTAGAATAAAAATTGTTATTGTTTTACTTTTGAGAAAAATAGAAGATACATTTTATGTAATCTAAATTACTTCACATAAACAGCATCTCGGATAAGAATGACATAATTAATGGTTAAGTAAGCTAACAGAGATAAATACCGAAATTTTTAAATATGCTAAAGCAACAGTAGTTTATTTACTTCGAAAATGACAACAATTTCATAAAATTCTGGAAGTGTTTATAAAATGGCATCTGTTAACGAAAACTGTTTAGAAAAAAATCATAGATTTTTTTACGATTGGAATATCAAAAAAAAAAAAATTGTTGTATTTAAACTTCACAAAAATAGTCAGATATCAAAACCAAAAATATATCGAATTTTAAAACAGTATGAAAGCACAAATATCTTTATATTAATAAAACGTTTGGAAAAGGAGTTTGGAAAAAGAAGGAAACAAGTCATGAAAATTGCTACATGAAATTCGTCCAAAAATCGGAAACTTCTCTTCCCCGAGTAGCATAAAAACTAAAGTTATCGAAATGAATTACACTGATGTGCAAAACGTAAACAACAATGTAAAAATTTAGCAGATAGCCATGAAATTGCAGAAAAGGAGGTCTGGAGATCAGTACAATGAACACGTAAGTCAGTAGAAACATCATGCGTATGCAAATATCAGAAACGAAACGTCAGAGGCGAAGTGAACGTACACAAAATGCGTGATGTTGGCGTTCGCAGCTCAACAGTAGAATAAAAGGAAGGACGGAGACGCAATTCAACATATTCGCTGCAAGTGCCAGTGAGTCAGTTCGTGAAATATGGCTAGAAGAAATCACCTGGACGACTTCACACGTGGAAGAATGATCGGAAAGCTGGAGGAGAGGCGTACTGTCACCAGTGTAGCTGCAGAGTTCGGAATCAACAAAAGTGTCGTTTCGCGCGCTTGGAAAGCGTTCCAAACCACAGGTACAGCTGCTAGAAAGGTTGGTGGTGGCCGCCCGAGGACGACATCTGCAGGGGATGACCGATATATCATCCTGCAGGTAAAAAGAGGCCGACAGCAGTCAGCAAGCGCCATTGCTCAGCAACTCTGTACAGCAACGGGGCGACAAGTGTCGCGGTTTACTGTGGCCAGACGCCTTCACAAAGGGGCCTATTCGCCCGCCGTCCTGAACGCTGCCTCCCGTTGAACGTTGGCACGTTTACAGTGGTGCAGAGAGCATAAAAACTGGACAACTGATCAATGAAATTGTGTCCTCTTTACGGATGAGAGTCGGTTCAGTACCAGAAGCGATTCTTAACGCGTTTTGATATGGAGAGAGGGCGAGACCCGGTTTTATCCCAGTAACATCAAGGAAAGACACAATAACGGTGGTCCTTGAGTTCTTGTCTGGAGAGGCATTATGCGGAACGGGCAAACTGAGCTCCACGTTTTCGACAGAGGGTCTGTAACCGGGGATCACTATTGTGAGGAGTAACTCCTTCCCCATGTGCGGCTGTTCCGTGGTGCCATTGGCCCAGACTTAATTTTTATGGATGACAATGCACGGCCACATCAGACTCTCGCTGTTGAGGAGCTACTGGAAAGTGAAGATATCACTCGAATGGATTGACCAGCCTACTCCCCAGATTTAAATCCCACCGAACATGTGTGAGATACTTTGGGTAGACGCACTGCAGCACGCTTACATCCTCCGGAGAACACCCAACAACTCAAACAGATGCTGATTGAGGAATGGGCGCTCCTACGGCAAGAAATGTTGCACCAGCTGATTCTGAGTATGCAGAGACGGTGCGAAGCAACCACTGCAGTGAAGGGAGGTCATATCCCATACTAAGGAACATCTGCTTGTTGTTCTTCCTCTTTTATAGACAATCATGAGTCACGATACTCTGCGTTCAATAAAGCTTGTTTTTGTTTGATTCCATACCGTATGCATTGTATTCGTTTTTCAGCTCCGATGCTTTCGTCATCCTTTACGTACATAATACTCTCCTTCATTTCTGCATTTCATGTCTCTCAGTTGATTTCTCGTGGAGTTATGGCAAAAAATCCTGCTGTTGCTTAAGTTTTGCACACCAGTGTATTTACAAACATAAGGCAGATCTGAGTTTAAAATCTGATACCAAAGGATAAAATCAAACAGCAGAAAAGCTAAAAGAATTCGAACAAAATCATTTTGCCTTAATATCTTTAAGAAATGAATTCCACCCGGAAATGGCATAAACTCATGATAGGTGACGGATCGTCATATTGTACGTTTAATAATAATCTCCGTGGAGACATTAGGTATTATAATTCAGCAATCCTTAACTCCGTCGTTATGCATTTCAGAGTAACCTTAAAGAAAATTAAGCAAAAAATTAAATAACAATAATAATGATGATGAAATGATATTGTAGGCCACAGATGAAAGATGGAATGTCTCTGAAACAGTCTTTTTTTTTTTTCAAGAAGCTAAATAATTCTATGTATTTAAATCAACTTATTAAAAAATATTTGATTCTACGTCAAACAGCATGATCAGAGTAAAGATATTTTGTTTTACCTAGCTGTCAATCATCGTAAGCAAAATATTATTACTCGTTTGAACAACCAGAAAAATGATTTTCGACTAAATCGAACATTACCTCCGAAGTACCCCAGTATAGAGGTGTAGAAAGGTTTTTGGAGGATTGTCAAAAGCAAATACTCCAATAAACAAAATAAAAAATTTTTTGAAAGTCAATGCCTACTTAGGTTAACAAAGAAACATTTTATTTTAGTTACTTTTTATTACTTTAATATGTGAAAAAATTGTATCAACATCAAGTGTCCTCCACTAAAAGTTTAAAAATTGTTAGATGGGTAAAAAGTATTTTATTAACGATTGAAAATTTGAACAAGATATAATGTGAGCTAATAATAGGAATTTAAAAAAGGGAGGAGAGAACAGTTTTAGAAACTTTATTTATTTCTAAATAATTAATTTTCGACTATGAATGTCAATGTTTAAATAAACAGTAAAAGTATCCTTGAGCAGAGCAAATTTTCTGTGCTCTCAAAAAATCTTAAATTTGTCTCATAATTATTCGAGACACTTTTTATTAACAATACATAGATACATGTTTACTTCAAATAAGAGCGAGACAGAAAGCTATATTATTTAATTACATAGTATAACAGAACTGATGGTATCAATTTTAAGGGCTGATATATGGTAAAAGCAACAATTTTTACAATATAGTGTGTTGTGAAATGTGAAATATTATAAGGTATTTCTCCCACTTTCTTCGCATGCCTTCGTGGTGTAGTGGTCTGCATGCTCGACGCGTAACCGAGAGGTCCGTGGTTCGATTCCCGGCGAAGGCGTTGCACATTTTTCATATCTGATGCTTCCATAAATACCTCATGTCTCTACAATATGAACGCGGAAGCACAATAAATACGAAGCACGTGGAAAATGAAACGTCGTTTTAATTGCGGATATTTACAAGTAGAGTGTTTAATGTATCGATATTTATTCTATTGCTATCGGTTCGTGTATACGTATCTTTAAAAATCACTCCAGACGCGTAGGAAGAAATTGACAATTGATTATAATTAATAATAATATACAGGGAAACAGCATATGTTAGGCAAATTAGCCTTAACACTGGAGGAATATCTTAAATTACCGATATTACTCAGAGAGAGTAAACTCTAAAACACAATTCAGCTAACTGTCTTCGTACAGCAGTCTTTCTGTAATCAGGCTCACCAGCGGCTGAGCAGTTAAGTCGTTGAACCAATGGTAGTTCGGTTCGGGGTTTTGAATTCTGGCGAACGGGCTGGCTGCACGGGCGTTTTCGTGGTTTTCCCCATGTGTAGCTTGTATACAAGCCAGTTTTCTTGAGAAAGTCCTCCCCTTAGCCAGACAGCCTTCAAGTGCTTTGCCATAATCAAATAAACCAAACCAACGGAACTTGGAGAAAAACTTTGTCACCAAGTTTGGTAAGAAGCATTTTTACTCATATCTAACTTCCGCTCTAACTATTTTCTCAATGTAAACCTTATTTGATTCAAAACCACAAGAAAATTTTATACAAGAAATAAGCTGTTACATATAAAACACATGACCACAAATGCAGCTACAGAAAAATACACCTTAAAATTATTAATCGAAATGCAAAACCTAAACAAATGAATAAATGAAATAATACGCAAAGACGTATGAAATGGATTTAAATGTAATGTGTAATGAAATGGATTTTAATATTTAGAGAAATTTACAGCATGGCCTCCTGATTGAGAACTGCAGGTCCCGGGCAGTGCAGTTCCTAAGACTAAGGGCCAACTAACCTTCATTACTATAGTAAGCTGCAAGTCTATAGTAATGCACTATTTGCGAATCAGAAGTCGTTTTTAGTATACCCTTCAGTACACCTCTCAGTTTCCTGACCATACGAATAACTCTCCAAGAAGTCTGTAGTTTGGGTAAAATCCTTTGACAACTCTTGAGGTTCCACAACCAGACTTGATCTTCCTTGAACTCCCTTTTCATCGTCTTCGCATCACATCATCCTCTCGTTCGCTGGGTTCATTCTTTCCCTGGCGAAAAGATGAAAACCTGGCTGTATATCTTCCAGGTACTGTTTAGGCGATAAAAGGCGTGTTCGAAGGTCGATCGAAGACAGATCGTACGGCAAACGAAAATCACAGTCAAAAATGATTTGCAATACTGCAAATCCATTGCTCTTATGGACTGCAATCCGACAAGTCAGCA
>KK119788.1:144546-171838 GCA_000611955.2 Stegodyphus mimosarum
AATCCAGGATATGAAGAGGGAGACACGGGCTAGTGTTTGTTCGTTTAAAAATTAACTATGCTGTCCGACAGCGGATGTAAAAGTGGTTTTAGTCTTTTATCTACTTAGAGTCCTGCATAATACTTCAAATGCGGTCATATATGAAGTTTGTTTCTTGGTTACAGTGATTATGACGTTGCACCTGAAATCAGAAATCAGAACTTTTGCGATGGTTGAAGCATCTTAATCTGGGATCGCGTAAGTTTACAGCCCTTTACTAAAATTGTTTATGCCAACTAAGATGCACTTTTTACCTCTAGATGTACGAAGTGAAAGTCCGAGAATAACCAAAGGGATCCTTTCGAATGGTACTTCTACATTATCACAGCCAAAAATGATTGCGCTATATTCAGTGTCGTGTTCGTGTTTGCTGGCATTTTCGAGTTTCATACACGTCATGCGATTTGCTCTACTTTTCTACATCTGTTTTGGCCTTGTTTCGAAAGAAACATTCATGAAATAAGCAGTCTTTACACCAAAACGGTCTTCAAAAGGGTTACCGTGAAACCCTGATAGAACAATAGGAACTCGAGATCTTGGTAAGATGTATTCCCATCTGAAACTCTTTCCGTCCTCGGCTTCCCACCTTCAGTAGAAAACTTCTCCTCGCAGGTTAAGTGAAATCTAAAAAAGGCAAATAATTTTTAATTCTCGAACATCGTCGATCATCATCGTAACTGTCTTTTTTTGTAATATCATTTAGACGTCTGTAGTTAAAACAAAATTGAAAAGTTATCTTACTTGCGAACTAAGACTATAGGTGATTCTCAAAGAACGCAGATAGGTTCCACAATATCATTGTTTTATATGTTTTGCAGAAGTTTTCCGATTTTCTTTAACTTTGTGGGAAAAAAAGACACGAAGGATATTGCAGAATCGGTAGATGGCTTTCAGCATCACTTTGGTGTTGTGTCACATTCGTGTGACCAGTTTCGCTAGATGAAGTAGAAAATATATCTTTTTATTTTTCCATTAATTTGACTTTAGTATAAGTTTGGTTAGCATTTAATTCTTTGCGTGAAATTAAATCTTTTAATTCAACTGGGGTCTCTTTCTGATCTATGCAACTTCATACAATGTTTGTCACAGAGGAACACGAAACAATTTTCTCTTTCTCAAAAGTACGTGCCCTTTCGCCTTATGTTGGCAACGCTGGCCAACACATTTTCTTAAGTCCACTTGCACAGCCTCAATTAAAAGTCCCTTTGAATATATATTTCCTTAGAGAAATCAGTAATCACTACGCGTAACTTCTGGTGAGTTTTCGCTGTACGGTTTTTGCTAGTGATGGATTCTGTTCAAATAGGAGTGATAGTGATTTTTTCATGAGTGTATTAAAAAATACTGATAATCAGTATTTTTAATGAATTAAAAAATACTGATATTTAGAGCGGGTGAAAATGAAGTGTATTGTCTTACAACAGTATACTTCATTTTCACCCGCTCTAAATATCAGTATTTTTTAATTAGAAATTCGAATTTCCTTGTTTTTGACATCTAAACAAAATTCATGTTTTTTAAAGTATCAAGACGGAAGAAGCATGGACATGCTACATCGGCCACGTACCGAATTTGATGTGCACATTTAGTTTCTTTTGCATTAAAATTTTCTCTTCTTTTACAGTCTGCCAAGTTAAGGATAAAGCTGTATATAAAAAAATTCTGTTCACGTACCGGACCTAAATGTGCTCGCAAAAGTTAAATTAGCGCCAGTGACCAGGCAAGGACAACCGTTTATAGGTCCTTCCATTTGCAGTCTAAGATTTTTGCCTTGAATTGCCGATATTTATAGAACACTGACAGCTGAGTGTTCAGCTTTCACAAATTGCTGTTCTTTTACAAGATTTTTACTTCTTAGTTCTTCATGCGCAGAACACTGCCACCGTAAATATCATTCGCTACCGCCAGCTCCAGACGCTTTAAATTAATATTACTGCGCTTTTGTGTCATGAGTGTTGCCACTATCTCCAGCCTTTCTGTCAGCTGCATCACCGTTTTAAGCACCTCCTTCCCCGGGTTGTTAACATTTCCTATTATCGAAGATGTTTTCACACAAAGCGCTCTTCAAATCTTCTTTACCTGTTATCTGGAGAGCTTGTTTATATCGGGATTACTAATAACATTCACAAAATATTGGAGACTCAGTGCTTTTTAAATTTTCTGGCCACGATCTAGAACTACCAACTGAGCTAATATTTCGATTCTTTCTCGGGTCTTGTTCTGTAGTTGGTGATAATCTTTGAGGCATTTTTTACCATTTTCTCAAAAGCGCAGTTCTAAAGCATTATTCAAGGTTTCATCATCTGGTCATTTTTCTGCCGGAAATGTCTGTAGAATGTCTGCTACTTCACCTCGCAAAGAAAGAGCTAATTATAAGGCTTTTATGATGAAATTCCATTGACTTGCCTTCAGAATCTTTAATATGTTTTCTATGCTTTCCATGATGATTGTCCGCCATATGGCGAGAATTTGATAACGGAATGAGATGAGTGAATCGGGTTCTTGCTTATACCAGGATGGTCAGAGTGTCAGCCGCGGAAGGCTGAGCCAAGATCTTTTTTTACAAGCTGAAACTGTTCGAGAAATATTTTCTCTAATCTTCAGTTTTTTCTGTCACTTTTTAACTGCAAAAAAATACTTCAATGACACTGGCGATTTCATGATTTAAATTCTGTAACACTTTTTCAAATTTTCCTTCTATAGCTACTACTTTCTTATTTATAGCCTTCACAATTTTACTTTTACAGCAGTAACACTAACTTTGATTTCAATAACATTTACTGTGTTTTTTAATTTTGGAGAAGCCGGTGAAGTATTTTATTTCTGCTGTAGTTTCTTCTATGGAATTTTTCATTTCCATCTGCATTTCAACAGCATTCACTGTTGCTTTCTTCCTCATCCCAGCGGCGTTCGCTTCGAATGAGATAATCTTGACGGCATACGTATTTGTCTCTCTCGTCATCCCAGTTGCTTTCTCGCTGCTGAAATCAATCATTTCCATAATATAGCTCTTCCATCTTCCTGGTTATCGGCATTCATGAAAACCCCACTCTTGACACTAGTTGCTAAGAGGTTATGTCTCATGGATGTGTCTTTAAATAATCACTCCAGATGAGCAATAAAAAACTCTCAGTCTATTTTAATTAAAAATAAATTAACTCCTTAACACACCAGATATATTGCAAATTATCAGTATCACTCGCAGAGTAAAACGCAATTCAAGCACTCCCTTAGCAGGGCAGTGTATCTGAAATCATTCAAAACTAACACTTTTTTGATCGCTTGATACGTTGCTACTTTTAATGTTATAGTGGAGGAGAGGGAATGCAGCAGGGGATAAAATTCTGTACTCTTACCAGTTTCGTCTAGTGTCCCAAGTGGGTCGTGAGACATGTGGAAAGCCGAAGAGAAGGTTTCTCCAGGAGAGAGGAAACCGGCGGAATTGATCGCTGGCTGACAGAGCCATATTTGAATGGTGTAGCTAGGCCTACTCTTTGGAGAAAATTGCTCATAAAGCTTCTATGATGAGTTTTCCCGAATCTTTCAGACGGTTGCCAACTTGGAAAGAAAGCACTAAACATTGACAACCTGGCGAAACTGTTGTCGTTAAGGTCGATCAGGAACGTTTTCGCCCATATCTAAATGTTTACTATTTTCCTGATGTACACGTTGTTAGATTCAGAATCAGATGATCTGCAGTATACATGAAGTATACAAGTACTTAATGCGCAACGTATACAAGCCCTTAATGCACAAAATACAATTTTAAAATTGGCCACAAATTCAGTTATACCAAATTACATCTTAAAATTATTACCGAAACACAAAAATCAAACAAATAAAGCAATGCAGAGTGTTACAGAAATGTTATAAAACAGCAATGCAATCCGATGGATTTATATATTTGAAAAAATTTACAGCAATATTAATCGATTGTTCTAAATGGGATGTAAACATTTTGAGAGTTTTACAATTGTGGATGATCTAAAAATACTCAGACTCTATTATTATCGTATATTTTTTATAAAAACAGTAGAATGAATGAAAAGAATAGTCCTCCCCGTAATACATAGTTTATAGTTAAGCAAAATGTTAACACAGTTTACACATGAGAAAAATGTAAGTTTAAACAAGTGTTAATCTTGTAGGATATGTTTTTTAACGTACTCCTTCATTAAGGATTAAAAGTGTTAAGCGCCATTTAGGTTGAAATATGCCACTTAAACGGATTAAATAAAAATTAAATAAACTTCAAAAAATGATGTAATTGCGAAACAAAATGAAAGGGTAAAAAATTAGCAGATAAAATATTTAAGCATAAAAAAAGGGAGTCAAATCCTTAAATAAACGTGATCGATTTCAAAGAATGTGAAAAGTTTCAACGAAATGTAATCTGCCAACCAAATTATATGTTAAAAGAATGATTAAGGGAAACAATGATTAGCGAAGAAAGATTTATTTATATCTTTTTTTCTGTTATAATATTTATGTTTACTTAATACGAAATTTTGTCTGCGTTTAATTTAATTGAATCTATTGCATTTTTAAAATTAAATTCACATTTAACAAAAATTTCATTCAAAAATTCCCCCTTCCTTTCTTTAATTTTTTTTGTGAGTGTATGTGTCAGGGAAGGAATTATTTATTTTTTTTTATTTTTGCCTGAGCATGGAAAGCTTTAAGCAGTTGCACAGAGGCCAGTTAATACTTTTCAAGTAATTTTCTAAAATTTGTACTATAAAGGAAAATTAATGAAAAATTTTTTACTTTTTTACAGAGAAATAACTTTCTTGCCTCAAGTATGCGGAAAGGAAAATGCTTTTAAAGTTAGATTCCTAACATTTCGATGCGGAATTATTAGAATTAAACTGATGTTTTTAGAAAGATGTAACGACATTTACATTGCATTTTGAAAGCTCTTATCATAAAACTTCACACAGAACACTGTTTTTGACCATATAAACGAAATTCTTTTCCCAAGATTTTATCAAGGAAAATTAATGCTCGTTTCGACAAAGAAAGATTTTAAATTACTATTAGCACTCACTTTGTCGAATTTCAAGATAAAACAAGGGCTAAAATTGCCATTAATTTCTTCGTAACCATAGCTGTCATTCTTTGAACACACTTCCTCTATCCATCGAGGATCAAAGTAGCAAGGATTTTCACTAGTTGGGTTTGCCAACCAGCAGTTCCTGTATCTTTCTCCTGGGTCTAAAGGGTAATCTGCAATACGAAATATTCACTTAATATAATAGGAATATTAACTATTTTTAGATAAGATGTATACTTAGTAAAAAAAGAAACATTATTTCCTGGAACATTATAAAGAAAAAAATAATTTATGCAAGGCGTTCCATAAGCCCAGCATCATCGAGATCATTTACCAGTTTTCAGGGCCCTGAATTAATCGTTGATGGAATACTAAATTTTATGAAACCCAGACAGAACTCCATTTATCTTTTCATGACGGTCGCTTAAATGTCTCGACTTTTAGTTTTTTCAAAGTGGCACAGACCAGTACAGAAAATTACTGGTCTCCATAACCTAGTAGAAATGATTTTGCGTCATTCCTTCCATCAGATTGATTTTACAAGTCATCGAACGTGGGCCGTTGCAACTCCGATTGGTTATATGTTGCTCTAGTAAAGTTGGAAAGGCGGCTGACTATCAAAAGGCCATCGGCTGAACTGGATTTGCATTGAAAACATGGATGGTAGGTTTTGGAAAAATTCAGAAAAATTTCTAACGATGCTGGGTATAAAATACCTTCTAGACAGTACTCATAGGAATGTAACGCACTCGCATGTATGTAGGTACACACATACACAAATACAGGTATAGGGTATCTTAGTACCATGTTTCAGAACTACTAGCAGGCGTAGGGTGCACCCAGGTGATTCGGAATTAATAGCAATGCAAGGTCGAAAATGTTTTCCTGACGCGCTGCTGTACAAAGAAACATCAAAAATTAAAAGACGCAAAGTAAATTAATATTCGTTTTAAAGATAAATTTACATAAACAGAAGTACCTGAACAAAGTAGTGTTCGAAGTTTCATCCACCGACTTCAATGCGTGCCCCATATTTACGGCGCATGGAGTTCTGAATATACTGGAATATTTATTCCAAGCACATCGCGAATTTCCCCGATTGCCACTGCGATTCGTGAAACCAGTTCTTTGGCGTTCTCAAAGGGGCTGTCATAAACCAGTGTCTTCACATGCCCCCATAAAAAGAAATCAAGACATGTTAAGTCCCCTGATCGAGTAGGCCAATGCACCGGATCACCACGTTCGATCCACTGTTGCTCGAATGTGATGTCTAGGTGGGTACGAACATTATGGATGAAATGGGTAGGGCCCCACTGTGTTGGAACTCTACATTGTCTTCGCAATCGATGTAGAAATCTGTTCGTCATCTAAGAGTTGTGGTATGACTTCAGAAAATTCAAATTTTCGAAAGGGCCATAGCCGGAAGATTAAGACACCATATCCATATGAACAAGAGCAGTAGTAACAATCAGTACGACTTCTCGCTAAACAGGTGCGCAATACAAGCTATAGATGCGGCAACAGAGGAAATCCAGAAGAACAAAGCCATCAGACTATTTCCTTCTTTGCCTGGACTTAAGAAAAGCATTGTACTCCATGTGGTGGTCTGCAGTCAAAAAGGCGCTCAGGAATATAGAATGCCCCTAAAAGATCTGCAGTATTCTTGAAGATTTCCTCAATAACAGGAAAAACATAATCCTACATAATAACAGATTAGAGGAAAGGACACAAGAACGCGGTTGCCCACAAGGGTCATGTCTAAGTGCTGATCTTTGGAACTTAACATTTAACAAGATCACATCCCACGCATGGCCGTACCATACCAAAGCCATAGCGTTTGCTGACGACGCGGCGTTTGTTATCAGCGGAAGAACAAGAGAAATCATAACAAAAAATGTTAATGAAAGCCTCGATGTCTTCAACAAACTTTTCCAGAAGCAAAAACTTTAACTGTCGGCAGAAAAATCTCACGCAATAATCTTCAATAAACCAGGACAATCAATTACAAAAACTCCAAAATTCAACATCAGTGGAGAAAGGGTCAATGTAGTCAAATAGACGGAATTCTTGGTATCATTATTGACCACAAATTAAATTGGACACCTCATGTATAATATATTCAAGACAAAACTGCAACTATCGCAAAAACGTCAGAAGAATGCAGGCGTTCAACTGGGGCTTGAGGCCGCATCTGTATAAAATAGTATTCAATACAGTAAATGAGAACATCGCTCTTTACGGTTGTGCAATTTGGACTTTAATTAAATTTAAAACCTTTAGGTGATTCAAAGGCCATTTCTGCTTATTATTTCAAGGAGTTATAGAACGACTTCTAATGCAGCCCTGCATGCGCTTACAAAAATCACTTGCCTTTTCCTTACAGTGTAAAATATTGCAGCCACAGACAGATTTCTCCAATTAAAGAAAGACTCCACTGTAGAGGACATCCAATTCGAATCCACGAGCTATGAGCAACCAGAACACCCATGCGAAATTCATACTACTGTAGAATCAAATCTTCATCTCAGATTCAACCACAACGGCAACACTGAAGAAGTATTCAATACGGAAATATTTACAGATGGCTCTAAAAATGAAGAAGGAATTGGAAGTACCATAGTAATACATCAAACGTACCAACAGACAGTAATTCTTTAATATCATCTAAATAACAATAACACAGTTTTTCAAGCAAAAGCACTGGCCATCAAAAAAGAAATAACCTGTAGCATCAGTAGTAACGTGCCTGCAGTGAAAATCAAAACAGATTCCTTATCAAGCATACACGCAATTGCAAACAAGGCAACAAATCTTCTGTTATCAGAAAGTTAATTAATTCTTCATTAAGAAACTCCAATATAAAAAATATTATTGAATGGCCGAAAGCACATGCAAGGGAGCTTAGGGAATGAGGAAGCCGACAAATATGCTAAATAAGCATCAAGCAATCAAAACTATCATCCCATTTTTTAAATCCCAAATTAAAAAAATCATTAAATGAGATAGTGATTAAAAGGTGGGAAAACTGGTGGCAAAACGCAGAACAACGCAGAAGAGCCTTTAGATTTATCCCAAGCATCAAAGAGAAAAACAATAGCATTAACCCTTACATAAATTGCTATATTACAGGACATGGTCCCTTCTATGAAAGAAATATCCCTGAAAATGACCCATGCGTATGTGGAGATACGGGCGATCTAGAGAACTGCATTTTTGACTATCCTATAAGAGAGGAACTACATCTTAAAAAAACCGACTTAGAACTTGGATCCGTTCTTAAGATATGCAACAGCAAATAAACGCCTTCGGGTAAAAATTCAAAAAAATAATCGAGTTCATAGCAGCAAAAGGACAAGAATTATGTGCCCCCGTTTACCATAATACCTCTCAATTTCTCTCACAACTAGTCACACTAAAACTAGAGAAACGTACGATAGCGTAAATCGTCCACAGAACTTTGTAATAATAATTGAGTACTTGTATAATCATAAAATATATTAAAAATTCAAATTAATGTAACTGCACTACAGCATGTATACTCATAACAGTGACATGTTAAATATAATTAATATGGTATAATATCTATGATATGGAATTTTGCAAACTATGTGATTACAACAAAATGAATGCGAATACGAACTCTACATAAAAATATGCTATATGTAAGAAGAATTGCTTGCAAGAAACGCAGGCATCACGGAACTGACTGAAAGAACTATAGAACTTAAACTCACAAAATACTTTATCAAACAAACATGTAAAAACAATCGTAATTCATATGATTTAACAATACGTAACAAATTTATAACTACCATGTAAAACCAGTATGTATCACTACGTAGAAGCATTATTTATGTACCACCATGCATAATGTAACTTTTCATAGATATAAATCTACAAACGAAGCACTGGAGACATGAGGGCGAGCCCGTAATGCACTGCTGCAGTAGTAGTGCAAGGTGACTCGGGCATCTTCTGTTTCAAGCTAGGCTATCCGGGAAAGTTAGTAGAAAGGGGCAACACTTGAATCACACATTGGTAAATATCCGGTGTCCCCCCTACTTGTACCTGTACCTTCAGAAAGATCAAGTAGTTACAACCGGTTAGACAAAAAGCAACAGGTGAGGTCCGATGAGGTGATCTCCCACAATGAGGACACAAACATTAACCGGATACCGACTCCGCACTGCACTACGTCGTGTTCCATGAGAGTTCTCTACCGTCCAGAGATAGGCGTTATGGACGTTCAATATTCCTTTCCTTGTGAAGGATGCATCATCTGTGATTAACAAATTAGCAGAGAAACGGTGATCTGTTGCACACTTTTCAAGATTAAATTGTGAAAAAGGAAAAAAAGTTAAATAATCGCTCAGTTGAAGTGCCTGGATACGCTACACATGATACTGATGCATTTCGGTTTCTCTGGGAATCCAGTTAGTAGTGTAAGTTCGCAGAACTATACAATTCCATTTCGTTTACAGACACATATTTTACGAAATTTGACAATCTTAATTTAGGCACTACATTTTTCACATAAATCACTTAAGGTATTAAATTTGACAATATTAGTGATAAATCTTTGTATAATATTTTTCATGGCGGAACAACTAAATAACAGGTGCTCTAAATTAGCATTTCTTATAGCACAAGGACAAGCATAATTTTTAATCGAGAACCTTTCTTAATAAGATGGAAAATGTCCATGATGAGTCAAGGCTTGATTAAGATACTTATCGCTCATACACCTTCTTTCACTTACAATTGAAATTAAATTGTAAGTGAACCTAGCTTTGGAATCAAGGTCATTCCACCTTGCCTGCCAAGAAGACATACACTCACTTCCAAAAGTTATGCACGGAGAAGAAAACGCTAATTTCCGGAAGCCAATCAGAATTGAAGAGGATGCAATTCGCTGCAGAGGTAGATGGAAGTATGGAAATATGTTAGCTAACAGCCCATCTCGCTTTCATGTCAAGAAATATGCAAAAAAGGCAGTCTTATAAGAAGCTAGCTTTATGAAGGGTTGCAGAAGTTGATTGTAAGTGCTGATAGAAGGTGTTTAAAACTTTCGTACAATTTGGTTTCAAGACATACGTGTTTCTATGACTTCCAGAAGACGAATAGAAGATTCTGAGCGCTGGCGTGCTGTGGGACGCATTGTAGCACAACAATCGATCACAGATGTTACTCTTTTCTTCGGCGTTCATCATTCTGTAATTTCACGTTTATGGAAACAATTCCAAACCACACAGACAGTTGTCTGAAGGCCCGTAGCCGGTCGCCCAAAGGTTACAAACCCCGTGGAAGATCGATATATTGCTATTGTAGCCAAACTTAATCGCAGAGCGACCTCCACACGTGTGACATCTATGGTTACAGCGTCCATTGTTAAGGCGATATCTGCAGCTACTGTACGCCGAAGATTACATATGAGTGGACTGTACGCCTGGGTACCTCGAGTTTGTGTTTCTCTATCCGTCCAATCAAGAGGGGCACGATTACAGTGGTGCCGGGAACATGTCAATGGGAATGTGTTTGACTGGGGCCCTGTCATGTTTACTGATGAGTCAAGATTTGCTCTAGAGCCAAATGACAAGCGTATAAGGATTTGATGTGAGCAACGAACACGCAGTCAGTCCCAAAACATCACCGAACCTTCCGAGATGGAAGCATTATGGTGTGAGCAGGGATTTCATTAGGATATCGCACCGACTTGCACACCTTTAAACGGGGTTCTTTGATGGCTGTCTGGTAAGCGGATAAGCGACGGAGGACGTGGGCACCACCCCTCTACCATTATGGTTAATTGGTATGGCGCCACGTCCACCCTTATCTGAGGCAGGAGAGACCAAGGAGTGGGAGCCACCCAGGCCGCTCACAGCCGTTGGCGAAACCCAGCGTCTGAAGCATACCAAGCCTGCACTGCACCAACAGCAGCCACAAGGAAATCATTACAAGATTCCAATATGATACAAGGAACCGTACAATGTCCTACAAGGTTAAACCTTAAGTGAGTCCTATGTAGGTATGCACTAAGAGAACAGAATTCATTTGCAGATTTTTACAGAAGTATAGATTGAGGGCACTGCGGATAAAGTTGCAGGAATTATTGATATACTGTACAGGAATGGTGGAGTAAAGAAGCAGTTACGGTTGGCATGCCATGCCACAGTCATAACTTTAGTGCGATTACAATCAACATCGAAACAATTGTGAGTGCAGAGCCTACAGATCCCTTGGAAATTAAAATAAACATTACATTAACACATTACAATATACATTACCTAAAACACATTACAATAGACAGTACGTAATTGCAGATTTTTACAGAAGTATAAATTGAGGGCATTGTAGATAAAGTTGCAGGAATTATGGATATACTGAACGGGAATGGTGGAGCTAAGAAGCAGTTACGGTTGGCATCCCATGCCATTGTCATAACTTTAGTGAGATTACAATCAACATCGAAATAATTGTGGGTGCATAGCTACAGATCCCTTGGAAATTAAAATAAACATTGCATTAACACATTACAATATACTTTACCTAAAACACATTACAATAGACAGTACGTAAATACAGGTACATGAGGTATACACAATTTTTTTTCCCAAATTAAGTTTTTTTTTTAAATTACATTTTTATCTTTTTTTTTAAGTACCATTTACATAAAAATAATTACTAATCGCACATATTCATGAATTTACATGACGATTATTACATGAATCATACAGTAGCAATAATGCGCTTGCCATGGGTGCTTAACATATAGGCAGTGCACTAAAGAGAAAATATATAATAATTAAATACCATTTGCATAAAAATATAATGAACATTTGCACATATACGTAAAATTACATGTATATTATTACATAAATCATACTGCATTTAATAGGCGAATACCATGGGTGATTAAAAACTTTGCGGTAAACTAAAGAGATGCAATATACAAATCAATTAAAGTCAGCACTTGAGTCTACAACAACTATATTGCTATGGACTTGGTGTGCATTACACAATTGTCAGCTTATCAAGCATTACACCGGATGGTGCGTAACAGGTTACGGGTGCGAGAAATATTGTGCTAACTGCCGCAGTGCAAATGTGCATATTACTGATGCGATTCCTGCATATGATGTTGGGGAGTAGACATCACTCTACTTGGCATAGTTCGGTGCCATAGTTGGCAAGCTCATCCATAATTTGAGTAATCCTCCGCACAAAGTGTTTTTGCTTGATCATGTATTTGCTGAATGCTTGTTGATTTGCCGTCGGCATTGTGATGTGAAGTCTGCTGGTAAGGGGACATGCCGTCAAATAGTGCTCTGGGGTCCCGGTATCATTGCAGACGCAGACGTCCGTTGTTGTAATGCCGCGCTTGAAGAAGTAGGACGGAAATGGCCCATGTCCCGAAATAAAACGCACAAGCTGCTTATTAGTAATATGTCTATTCGTGTCAACATAGGACATATGATAATAGGTGCGTCTGCCGGTGTCAGAGACATCCCATTCACTTTGCCAGATGGAGATGGTTTTAAGACGAACAGCTCTCTTCAGATGGGATGCAGGCCATTTGACTTGCAGTTGTTCGGCACCGTCGCCCTCTGCAGCTTCTTTAGCTAGTTTGTCCGCTAAGGTATTACCAGCATCACCCGCATGGCCTTTAGTCCAAACCATGTGTATGCGCTTGCCGTCTAAGTCTCTGAGCTCTTTTCGTATACCCGATATTATTGGAGATGGATGTGCGCTGTTCTTGATTGCATGCAAAGAAGACAGGCTATCTGTGATTATCATAACATTGCGCACCTGTTTATTTACAGTGTGCTTAATTGCTTGGGCAATGGCTGTCTGGTATCGAGATGCAGTCCTAGAACTCATTGTGAGATTGTACGCTGCAGCAGTTGGCCCTACTTTTGTTTTAATGGACGATAACGCACGTCCCCATAGAGCTGACATCGTCGATAACTACCTGGAGAGTGAAGGGATTGCGCGTATGGCATGGCCAGCATATTCGCCGAACCTTAATCCCATTGAAGATCTTTGGGATGCTCTCAGCCGTGCTGTATCTTCAGGTTTCCCACCTCCAGCCACTCTTATTGAGCTGGAAACTGCTCTACAAGAAGAATGGCGATTGCTTAATTCTGCGATGGTTGACCACCTAATTGAAAGCATGGTCACAAGTGTAAACTTTGTATATAGATGAAGGGGGGATCACATACCCTATTAACGTCCTTTTTTTCA
Organism: Stegodyphus mimosarum; assembly: GCA_000611955.2. Taxonomy (NCBI): domain Eukaryota; kingdom Metazoa; phylum Arthropoda; class Arachnida; order Araneae; family Eresidae; genus Stegodyphus; species Stegodyphus mimosarum. The sequence continues at coordinate 157,880 of KK119788.1, forward strand.
TTTTATGCTGTTTATTTTCACTTTATACATAATTCTGTGTAAGTCTCCAGTATGTCATTAACTTACAAAAATTTAATATTGTTTTCATTTCTGTATATAATTATTGATTTTGTTTTATGCATAAATATATATGCTACTTTCCTGCCGAATTTTGTGTCAATTAAAGCAGTATTTGTTGATGTTTTTGCATTTTACATCTTCATGCTTAACTTTTGGAAGTGAGTGTATTTCTTTTTTTTCAGCAAGGATTTCAGGAAATCAAAATGGGTTTTTAAATCAAAATGTGGAAGTTGACTTTCTGTGGCAGACATTGCCAGTCTATCGGCTAGCTCCTTACCGATAGTGCCGATATGACTCTTCCTTTAACATCTCTAAAAGAACCAAGAAAGATGAGCCATGTCCTTTATCTGCTTTAGTAGATAATTACTAGGATAAAAGTCCGTAATTGAAATAATAGCACTCCGACAATCACTGTAGATCTTTGCAGGAGCTTGTGTGAAATTTGAAATGAGCTTATACAGAGCCTCCCGTAAAGCCACTATCTCCGCCTGATAGACAGATGTATTATCAGATAATCTATACTTTCTTTGTATGCTTAATTTGTCACTCGAGAAGGCGCAAAAAGCTGCCCCACATGGCCATTTAATTTAGAACCGTCTGTAAAAGCAGTATTATCTGATATATTCGAGAAGCCCTTATACCAATTCAGTTTCTTCGATAAGGCCGGGTGATAATCTGATACTTTGGTTAGCTCAAAATCTTTAACAGAGAAAACATCACCGAAGCAATCAACAGAATCATTGCCTGCTTTTAATTGGTTAATTGCATATTCTTTTTCAGCCAAAATATCAATCGGAATACATCCAGTGAATATCTGAAGAGACGCTGTCGAAACAGATCTAAAACACTTAGTAATTCCTAAAAGAGCGATTCTTTGAATATGTAATATTTTTACGCGCATTCGAATCGAACCGGTCCACCATGAACCGCAAAATCTTTCCCTCAATAGTTCTCTTACACAAACTCTTAAGTACTTCACCTTGGAGATTCATTTTATTGAGTCTGTTAAGAATGTATATACACTCGGTCTTTATTTGATCCAAGTGCGGTATAAAAATAAGTTTTTCATCAATCGTAACCCCCAGATATTTAATTGTCTTAAAAACCTTGATTGACTGATCATACAATTTACGCCTAGGATATATTGATCTAGTATTACTTTTTCAATACCCAAAAGAAAACTTTTCTTTGGATCAAATCGAATTTAAGCGTAACTTGCAAAGACCACTTCTCTTAACTCTTGAGTGGCACAACTCAATGCACTATCTATAGCAGAACGATCACTTGCTGTGGCCAGTAGAACAAAGTCGTCAGCATAGGCTGGTATGCTAACATTTTATGGTAGTGTAACATTTAATGCTATATTCGTTATTAGATTCCATGTAAGTGAACCAGATATTGATCCTTGGGGACAACCCCTTTGATGATTTCTATGATACCACTTGTTGCCATCATACAAAGAGACTTTCCTATCATTCAAAAAATCAAATATCGATAAAAAGATATTTCTTGGACATTTCATGTCTTTTAATAGAATCGGCCACCAAACGTTACTGAAAGCGCTCTTGACATCTAAAGATAAAATTGCAGTATGTTTACCTTCCCTTCTCTTTCGAAGTGAAGAGAACACCTGTTGTAGTACAACTTTTCAATAAAATGTTTTCTCTACCATTAATGTGCTGCTGATTCTGTTCTTTTTCTCTGCTTCTTTGCACCATAGCTTGCAACTACGGCATTTGCGACCCTGCATACCTATGTGATTCCGAGTCGTCTCTGTACCCCCTACATACCTGTAAGTTTGTCAGTCTGGTAGCGAATCACACTGTATCTATATACTACATATTATAAGGTTGGGCTATCTTAGGTAGCATAAAATTAGACCAGAACTCTAAACGGCAAGTGCTGAATTATCAATATGTCTTGTAAGTACTACTAAGACAAGAAAAAGGGTGTGAAGTTAATCCAAATAAAATTAACAGTTGCACCAACTAGTGTTTACAGATGCCAATAGCTTTGACTGAAATCAAAGATAATAGATAACTAAAGCTAATGAAATTAGGTATAACCTAATGGCTTCATAGTATATCAAGCGCTCAAGCTGGTTCTGACCGAAGTCTGCGTAAACAAGCCTAATAGTAAGAATAACTCAACACCGCAGAATACTAATCGAGAGAACCAATTTTAGCAACGCGGCTTTCAAATAGGCAGAACACGCTCTGATTTTAGCCTATAAAATCTTCTTTTGAATACTCTGTACTTTCTATCCCATTTGAATATCGCGCGCTCCAGAAATTTCGCTTTCCCCCAAAAAAACATTTACATTCCGGCAAGGAAATGGAAACTAGACTGATAGAAAAGGATATTAATATTGTGATACTTTACAATGTATTTTGAATAGCACATATGAAGTAAAATTTCAGTAGTTAAATGTAGAAATACATATGTATAATACGGTGAAACAAAGTATAATACGTATTAAATGATTCGAGTTTTTTTTGGGGGGGTGCAAAGTTTATGAGGAGCTCCATCGAGCCCTTATTTAACAAGAAACATATAGTGCGAGCAACTAGAATTTGACGATTTTGAGACTGAAATCTTAAGGACCATGAAATATTTATTTGTTTCTCAAAACAATGAAATATGCAGTGATATTTCTTATAGCGGTGTCATTCTTCTATTCTTATTATTTTGGCGACATGTTTTTCAAATGTTCTGACCAACACTGTTTTAGTTGCATCTATTGCTGTCCATCGTGGATTAGTAAATTTGGGAATCACAGGACCATACCTTCCAAGACAACGGGAATTAGTCATAGCTACATTTCCTCAAAATAAAGTGGTTTGTTTCAAAACTGCTTCGTCATGGAAATAATGACAGGATGTTATGGTTCCAGCAGGATTGGGAAACACTAGTGTTAGCAGAGAATCAAATTTCAGCAAGTGTTTTCGGGTTGTATGATTTTCTAAAGAAAAGCAAATGTCCTTTTCCGGAACCATATCATCTCGCCATTATTTCCATGACGAAGCAATTTTGAAACAAGGCACTTTATTTTGAAGAAATGTAACCATGACTAATTCCCTTTGCCTTGGAAGATATGGCCCTGTGATACCAAAATTTGTAACTTGCGCTTCGCTAGATTTGTCAGCAAGCTTCTTCTATCTCAGGGATTTTCTTAAATCTGAAGTGTATCTTAATAACCCAAGGAACGTTCAAGAACTCGCATGAAATATTAAAAATAAGTTATTCAAATAATAAAAAGCTGTGGAGAACAATGGAATTGTTATAATAAATAGAATAATAAAAGCTATCGTTCTGTAAAGTAAACGAATAATGGAATTACAACTCATGGTGTTGATTTCAATCTCAGAATCAAAAATTATTCATGGCGTAGTATAATTACATGGAAATCGTGGCCTGAACATGGTTCATTATTTTTGAGTATATACATTGAAATCACTTTTATATGTTATAAAATATACATTTACTTCAAAGAATGAATATGAGATTACAAAACAGAAGTGGGAAATGAGGGTACCCGAAAACATAAAACTAGTGTAAACGTGAAGGTGCAAGGGGCATTGCATTGAAATAACAGAGTGTGTATCCAGTTCATGGTGTGTTAAAGTGCACGCATTTAAAACATATTTTCAACGCCAACGTTTACTAACGAAGATTTTCTCCTATTGTTAATTAAATTATTTTACATGAATTTAATATTTATTTCACGTCAAACCGGTGAAAACAAAAAAACTCGTATGTGATAAAAATCGAAGTGGTTTTTTTTTTTTCATTAATTTAGTTTCTTTTTTTTCCTTTTCGGTTATTAGTAATCTGAAAATTTTAAACTTACTTGTTAATAGCTGCTGAAATCTTTCTAGTGTCGCTTTGATGTTCTTCTGTGGCAGAGACGTGGAATATATCGTTTTAATTCCAGTGCTGATGCCATGCTGGAAAGGATAAACTTGGAGTCGCCCTTTAAAGACAATAATAAAAAAAGGCACAAAAACATATAATAATAAAAAAAAAATCTGAAATGTTTCAGATTTTAAATTACGTCCAAAGGGACGTTTATTTAACATTCTGTGTGTTACCTTTATTTGTTAAATACCATGTTCTTCGCACTTAAACCATAAAATTCAGTTCAACAGCAATATCGCAAAATAATTTTAAATTGAGCATATCTTTAGAAATTTCGGTACACGCTCTCACGCGCTGGAGATAAAAATGTTTTTCTGTACAAAGTTGGTATTGCTGGCTTTGAAATCTTTGAGTTTGTTAATGAAAAATTCGTTAAAGTTTTAGAGAATATTGTTACGAATTTCACATTTATTTGGCTATTTATTTAGAACTGTAATTAAAATTCCTTTTTATTTTCCCGTGCAACGCACGCAGACGATTTTTGAAGAGAAAGCTACGTCAAAAAAAAAAAAAAAAAACATGCATACATTTATGCAGATTTTTCATTTTTTAAACTTTAATGCAGAGCGATAACATTTAGTGGCAACAATTTGAAAAGTGAATCGGGCATTCAGAGTGAATCAACGCAAAATCGCAAAACGAAAGTAATAGTCCTTCGGGACTAAATCCCTTTGGACTAATTAAATAACTACACGTCTATTTTACTCAGATAAGGGGAAAATGTTAGAAAATGCAGCTTCCTGATGCTTTAGTTTCCAGTAATGAATATTAAATTTTAATTTCAATGTCTCTAAATATTACGAGAAAATACCAAGTTTATTTTTTTCTTCTTTACAAATATTTCTTCTGATTTACTGCAAGCGATATTTGAAAGATCAAAAATCTTGTGTTTAGAACTGTTCGGTTATGCATTTATTTTTACTTCCTTGTACGAAGTAAAGGAAGTATTGTAATCACGAAAAATTCCGGTTGCCATATTTCAAAGAAAACATCCATTTTGACCGCTCTCGAATGCAATTTAACGATGTTTTTGCGTGACATCTGTACGTAAGGACAGAATAAAGGACTCTATTTCCCCAAACGAATTATAAAACTGATTTAAAATGGATTCAGAAGAGATTTTTCACGGTGCCTGTACGTACGTATGTATGCATGTATCTCACATAACTAAAAAAAAAAGTAGCCTGAGAACGCTGTCATTTTGCGTATAGGACTAGTATAATATGCAGATGTGCACCTCTCTTTTTGGTTGCAATCGGCAGCACCAAAAGTATATAAATATAAATAAATAAATATATATATATATATAAAGAGAGTAACAGAAGTAACAGAATATATATATATATATATATATACCCACTCTGTTACGCGGCTCAGTGATCTCAGTTTTTTTTTATCCTTATATGCTGGTAAATAGGGCATTTTTTGCTCTAAATATGATTGAGTTGTGCTATTCTTATCTTCCGGTTAAGGTTTTTATGCCTTTAGTAAATTTGCATGCAATATTTGCAAAATTATCAACAGTTAAAAGTTGTTTAAATGTGGCTAAGCCTAATTATTTTTACCATAGCAGCCGTATTTGTTTACATTTGAAACTCAGCAGAATTTGTTGCCAATATAGAGAAACTAAGCTTCGCAACAACGAAGATAACGCCTTTCTTTATGATTGTGAATTAAATCATGCTTAATCCGTTCTGGAATTTACTCGAGGAAATAAGTGTTTAAGATTTACTTCGTAATTTTTAATATAGATATTTTGAGTTTTTATATATTTTTGCTTTGTTGCGAAGAGAAAATTGAATTAGAAATACTGAATCGTCTGTGAAAAATTGCTTCTTTTCTTTTTTTCTTCTTTCTTTTTTTTTAAAAAAAAATTTCTTTTATACATCTTTTTAGATTCATTATATTATTTGAATAGAACATGTGGCAATAATTTCTTAATTTTTCAGAAGATATAATTCTGAGTTATAAAATGAATGAGACGTAACGCTGTTAAGTGAACCTAACAGAGTGTCGGTATGGTAAACAAATATTGTGAATGCATTTATTCTAATGTGCTTTATGCGCTATCTACGAAGTAGATTTTATTCAATCCAATAAGTTTAAATGAAATGTAAGAAAAAATGCGCATAATTTAATATTTCGTACAAGAAAGTCATGTGGTGTACACATCAGATTTTTTAAATATATTTTTCCATGCAAAGAAAATTAAAATATACACGTTCAATCGTCAAAACAGTTAAGTGAATAGCTTGATGGACGACTTTCGATATCTTCCAGTCTGACCATCATCATAGCGTTTAGATTCTTTTTTATTTTCTACTAAATAAGGAAGTAACAAGAAAAGTTACTGAAAGATTAATCTGTTGTTATCAGGGTTTTCGGATTAAATTCCGGTCTTGGGATTAAAATATAAAATATAGTTCTTGCATTTGTGTTGCTGCATATTATGTAACCCACGTAAGAGGAAGTTACGACGTCATTTTCTAACCATTATTCGAAAGAAAATTTGTTGCGCCAGCGCGTTTAAATATTTCGATAGGGAATTGAGATTTCATTCAAGAATTTGCATAGTCAGAGCTTCTGAGTAATGTTTAATTGTGCAGTATGGCGTAAGTCACTAAATAAGGATTTCTTAAGCTAAGAAAAAAATCAGAAAACGATCTATAAAGAGGCTGATTGCCTAAAAGTAGGCTTTCATCAGAGTTGACCATTTAAGCAATAAATAAGGTTACCATATTTTAAGAACAAGAATATCGAACCAGGCGTATTCTTTTATTGATGTTATACTGTGTTCTATAATCTACTTCTGAACCTACAATTAAAAAACTAAATAATGTTTATTGATGTAATTATTTGTCTCCTGCTCTTTCCCAAAACTTTTCCGCGGATATTCATGTCCAGGAAGCTTTATGAAAAATTAATTTCAGCAATTAAAAAGCATACAACATGTACCTTAAACAAACCTATCTTAGAGAAGAAACTTTGTATAAAGAAATAAATTGAAATTGGCAGTGCCAATAAGATATTTTCAAGAAATGTTTTGCAGCATTTATACTTTGACGGGAATGGCTGAGATTCACGTTATTCTGCTCTTATATGTTTTTCGTTAGTTAATGTTTTTTCTTAGAAGTCTTTTGGATTCCGAATGAGATTCTCGTTGTTCTGCTCTTGTATGTTTTTCAATAGTTAATGTTTTTTCTTAGAAACCTTTGGATTTTGTATGTTCATATTAAACATCTGTGGGAACATTTGGAATTCACTTTCAATAATAAGTATTCTTTTAGTGTTGAGGCTGTAATCGACTACTTTCTGAAGATCAAATGTTGTTCACAGCAAAAAAAAAAAGTACTGGAGATGATGCATTTAGTATCGCAAATGATTGACTAGACGTACAATCAATCAGTTTCACTTCAAAATTTCGACCAGTTTTGAATTTTCCGGTTACAAGCCCAGAAGCATTTATAGGAAGTCCCTTATTGTCTGGACTAATCCCGAACCTCTAGTAACCCTAGCAATGAAGCAATGTTGAGTTAGACCGTCGTTACGAAATATGTCTGATTTACAAACAGTTACGAAATCAGAACGTTTCTTAACAAAATCTTTGGCTTGCATCACTATTTTGATGTGGTCGCGGACTCTTGGCCAACACTTCTTAGCCAATGAGACACTTAGCCGACAGGACATCTAAACGATACGTATATTTAGCCGACAGCATACTTAGCTGACAGAGACTGAGCCGACAGGGACATTTAACAGACACGAACATTTAGCCGACAGGAAATTTCACCGACAATGACATTTAGCCGACAAGATATGTAGCTAGAAACATTTAGCCAGAGAACATTTAACCAAAAAAACGTTTCGCTGACAACGTGTGCATATAGGCAAAAAACATGCGATAATGTTTCAGTAAAATTTATTCATATTTATCTGGAAAAAAATGGCTATTTCCAAGGTACCTAATAAGAAGGTTCATGAACGACTACCATATTTTTAACGTATAATTTAATGTTACAGAAACAATGGATTTTAAAACTGAACACAAAAGTAAGCTTATTTTGGCATAGCTTTTGAAATTAGTTTAAAGAGTAAGCAGACATAGGTCTCTACACATTAGAAGTGGGAAAGAAAATTTTAAGAGTCGGAAGAGTGAAAACCATTTTGCATATAAAGAATGAACGCGGCAAGGCGAAAACAAATTTTTCTTTAGGAATGATGTTAATTTTTCAAAGTTTTGAAAATTCTAATATCTTAGCTTTTCCATATTACATTTGTTTCCACTTTGCTTTAATCATTTCTTCAAATAAAAAATCGTTTTCATCTCTTCCAACTGCTGAAATTTTCTATCCCACCGCTGAGACCAAGCCCACCAACGGCCGAGCGGTAAAGTAGCTGAACAATGGTATTTCGGTTCGGTGTTCGAATTCCGGCGGACGGGCTACTGCATGGGCGCTTTCGTGATTTTCCTCTTGCGTAACGTGTGTATGAGCCAGTTTCCCCTAAAACGTCCTCCACGAATTCATCCTTTCCTTTAGGCAGATGGCTATCGAGTGCTTTGTCATAATCAAATAAACCGAACTGAAATATGGAGACCTATGTCTAATTACTCAAGAAATTGCTGTCGAAATCTACACCAAATAAGATTGCTTTTCTGTTTAATTTTGAAATTTAGAGTTTCTTTAATATGAAAGTAAAAAATATGATACTTATTCGTGAATCTTCTCGCTGAGTGCCATGGAAATAGCCCTTTTTTTCAGATAAATATAGAGAAATTTTACTAAAAGATTGTCGGATGTGTTTTGTCTATGTGTACCTGTTTTCAACTAAGCACGCTGTCGGTTAAAATATCTTATCGGTTAAATGTCTTGTCGGCTAAATGCTCGAGTCGGTTACATGACCTGCAGGACTGTTGGCTAAATATCCCGTAAAGGCTAAATGCCCTGTCGTTTAGATGTCTTGCTGGCTAAATCTCCGTGTCAGTTAAATGCACGGTCGGCTAAAAGTCTCTGTTGGCTAACCGTCGTATCGGCCAAATGTCCTGTCGGATAAGTGTCTCGTCGGTTAAATGATTGTCGTCTAAGACCCATTTTGATGCCTTAGATCAAGGATCAGCAAACTGCGGCCTGCCACCTGTATTTAATCGACCTGCAGATTAATAGTGTTTTTCACAAGGGAAAAAATAAGTCAAATTAATCTGTGTAATACCACGACTGACAGGCAAATTGAGAAGCTGTAATTAATGACCACACGTGGCGTTACTGACATCGCACATCGCATTCTGTCTACCGCTGCCGTAGAATAAGTGTTACTGGTTCTTTCAGCTTTGTTTTAGGGACGCACATGATTTTGTCTGTTGCAGTCTCTGTCATATTTTATTTTATAAATTATTCAACATTTTTACGTTAGTCTCAAGGAAAGAAAAGAAGCTTAAAGTGGTCTTCAAATGTCGTGCTTTTAAAGCAGAATGAAGTGTAAATTCTTTTGTCGTAGAATTAAATGAAGGAATATATTATTATGTATATTTATTAATGACAATATAGTTGTGGGAGGAGAGTGCAATATATGTCATCATAAGCAAACTAAGCATGCCACACAACTCACAGAAAATGAAAGATCACCAAAATAGCCAAGTTAAAAGTGGAATGGCTTCATCGCAGACCAGTTTATTTGTAAAAATATACGTATGAGGAAGCATTAGCTAAATAAGCTCACAAATAGCTGATTTATTAGCCACGAAAGGAAGACCATTCGCTGATGACAAATTAATTAAATCATACTTGCTTGTGGCAGGTGAAGAAATAAATGTGCCGAAAGAAAACGGATTTGTTTTGATTTATCAGTCTCTTGGCAAGGACAATTATGAAGTGTTGAGGACATCGAAAGCTACATCAAGAATCTATTAAAAGTCGAGGCAAAAAATTTCAAGTGTTTTTCATTTGTTGTTGATGAGTCAATAGGCATTATTGCTACTGCCCAACTGCTGCTGTTTATTAGAGGAGTCAGTACCGAGTTTAAGGTAACTGAAGAATTAGCTTCTGTGAATAGTCTACTTGGAACAAATACACGCGAAGATATATTTAAGGAAGTCTGCAAAACAAAGTATAATTTCCATTGGAATCAGTTAAAATGTGTCACAATTGATGGTGGTAAAATATATGTGGAACTGGAAATTGGACAAATATTTGAGGTTCTGGAAAAAGCTAAGTGTTCAATCTGGATCATATCATATCTGGATTCCGTTAATGAGAACTTTTTCAAGAAGTCCAGGGCAAATGAAACAACTAGATTTCTCCATGTCCTCAATTGCGAAGTCCTTCAAGAAGATTACTTTCTCTGACCATAAGATTAGAAATTACAATATGATCTGAATTCTATAGTTCTTCATTTCAGTCAGTTCAGAAATTCTTAACAGCTACTAGAACTTAATATTTAAATATCCAATGAGTTAAAATTTAAGGTGCCTCTCTGTAGTTGGCTGTAAATTCAAGCTATTTATATGCGACTGAGAACTGGACCCCGAATACTACATAACAATAAACTTTGACAAATTCCACACCCCTGGTAAACATCCCAGTCTGATGTTTTCAGAAACACCTCTGCAGTGCTTTACGCTTCATGCATTTATTAATGCATTTTCTGCAACCAGAATATGTCACAAAACTATCATTATTCCCGCTTCTCCCCGAAAACAAAAATAGGACTTTTCTGCATTTTGTAATAGCGCTTCAGTGATTGACCACGCAGTTATTTTCTGATTGGACGTATCTGATCTGAGTATCTCACAAGAAGCCTGTTCAGTCCCATATCATAGCCTGTTGTCTCATCTCTATATAAGGTATTTCTCCCGCCTTCTTTGCATGCTTTCGTGGTGTAGTGGTCAGCACGCTTGACGCAAAACAGAGAGGTCCGTGATTCGATTCCCGGCGAAGGCGTTGCTCATTTTTCATCTTTCTTGCTTCCAAATAAATTCTAATGTCTCTACACTGGCGCCCGAACTAAAAAAGATGGTGTATGATGATTCTTCATCACCAGGATCTGGCGAATGGGTCCCCAAAATTCCAGTCTCCCTTTAAAAGGGGGAGTATATAAGGTATTTCTCCCGCCTTCTTCGCATGCCTTTGTGGTGTAGCTCGACGCGTAACCGAGAGGTCCGTGGTTCGATTCCCGGCGAAGGCGTTGCTCATTTTTCATCTTTTCTGCTTCCAAATAAATCCTAATGTCTCTACATCTAAAATACCAAGAAACCAGCTTAGCGCTTTTTTCCTTAACTTCGATGTCGCCCTGAACAGCCTCACGACTTTCTCATCCGCACTCTTCTTAAATACTTTAAACCTACCTTTCAAGCGACTGCTCAGTTTTTCCCCTAAATTTCGACACTTCGAATATGCTGAAATTCAGGCACTTACTCTTCCTGGCCCGTATTTTGAATTAGTTATTTACAATAATAGGAAAGAGCTGTTATAGTATAGCGGCTGATGCTTGATATTCACCAGTATCCGCATATCTGCATAAATGCTCACAAATTCGGGTAATTCATTGTATTATTCACCACCAAGTTATTTGTATAAAACATTTCAATATGTCATGTGCTGTTGAACCAGTCGTGTTAACGGTTAACTCTATTTACCCTCATGGAGTTAATCACCGTCAATTTCGCGATTTTGTTAGAGATGTAAATCGAATGACTTGTTCTACTGCACAGCATTTCGATGGCTCAGAAATGAAAAGGTTTTATTGAGAATTTTTGAACATACATAATTCATGGATATCTTTCTAAATGGAAAAACACTGCCCACTGCTATTATCGAACAATAACTGGCAATGGCGTATTAACATTTGCTTACAGTTATAGTTAAATATATTTATGAATTTAACTTAACATTGCAAGAAAAGGCAGTGTTCGTATGTGAAACGCATTCTTTTGTAAAGTCATATCGCCGAAAATTTGCATTGTTTGAAACACAGATCACATTACACAAATTCGACAATTTCCTAGCTAATAAAAATTTCAAATATTAACAAAATTCTAGTTCCAGTTTTTGATTACGTTTGGAAAAAACATCCCCGTATTTCAAGATCAGTACAATCCTGTACAGATCTTGAGGATCTGTATTTCAAAATCTGTACAATATTGTACAGATCTAAGGATTTTGTACATATTTGTACAATCCTGTTAAATCTATACAAAGTATTCAGGAGCTTCCATGAGACCTTCAACTGGTTGCTATTGATCTGCAAAAGGATGATATGTTGAAAATGTTGTTTCAAGAAATAAATCTAAACCATTTCTATAAATAGCTTTCGGAAGACAAATACTCTCAATAAAATTCATATGCACTGGAATTTATACCTATGTTTGGGAGTACTTTCCCATGTGAAAGGATATTTTAGAAAATGTAGTATTGACCAGTTTCACTATGTTAAATCCAATACAGATCATTATTAATAGGCCGTCATTTGCAGACAACATTAGCGTTAGGAGTTAATATTTAAACTCCAGTGTGAGGAAATACTATCCGAGAAAAAAAAACAATTGCATTCATCGCATTTGTACAACATTTAATCTTGTCTATTTTACGTTTGCTAATAAATGGAAGTACTTTCGTAAAGGGCAGAATTAAAAAAAAAGTTTGCAGACTCCTAGATTATAAACTAAAGGTCTGAAATCACTATTTTATCATTAGCAATATATGATTAAATACCTGCGGGAAAAAACTGTGGGTGCAGTTTAAAATAAACAAAGAAGTAGTTCAACGTAATAATTATCACAGGTAAAGATGAAAATATCGTTGAATGCAATTTCATTTGTTCATCTTGTCATTCAACTTAAGTGATGCAGGTATTTCGGATCTGTCAATAGGAAGGTTCCTACTTATCATTAACTTCTTCTTGAGACGTTCCCAAAGAAATAATATGAATGGTGCTTTTAGGGATACGTGTTGATGACAATTTTGCGTTTATTTTTTGGTTAATGCTATTGTTGTCTTGTATTGCGTTATTTAGTCCATCAGTATCATGTTTGTTATTACATTTAACCACATGCCCTCCTTTTTGTAGCTTTGTAATACTATTAATATGAATCCCCAAGCTGACGATTGGTGTATTTTTCCAGGTCGTTTTGAAGGTTGTCATTGTGCGAATTTTCTTTCGGGAGAACGAAGAGCATGGGTAGCTTTCCTTGCCTTTTCTGAGACAGAGTTTGACTTTCTGTGTGTATGTTGGGGATGGCGGAAGGCGATTACTGGTGCAACAGTGCTGTAGAGATATTGCTAATGTCCCTAATGTTGAAGTCCTTTGGTTGAAGGGAATGTGCTACTATTCCACTTCCGGATGCAGTGTGAGCATGTTGGTTTTGAAAGTGAGTGAGAGATTGGAAGCATGTGCCTAGGCCTATGTTTCGTGGCAGGACGATCAGGATTTGAATTCCATCAACAAGACCTTTTGGAACAAACTTTTAGTTGTTCCTCATCGTCATTAGAAGTTCGATGCATCGTTCATAGATGGCACTAATGAAAGTAAATTTTTCATTTAATCTGATTCGGCAGTTATCTGCGGTGCTGCTGAGAGATATCCCGCGCTGGTTCATTACCTCGAGAGGGAAGAACAAAGAATTCAGGGAGGGGAACATCTGCGAATTGCTTGACGATTCACTTGGGAATCTTGATTTAGTAAAATTCACCATGTTGTAAATGTTCATGCTGAAATAGAAACAAAAACAGGTTCAACTGGTTCACAAGCTTCAAGCACCAAGGATAAAATAGTTAGAATGCAATTAGAATTGAGTCACACATTAGAATTATACTCAGCAGTGGTTAATGATGCTACAATGAGCTTAATTAATATACGCAATAATTAGTTAATAATTGTGTTCCAAAATGACTTACTTCTTTAATAAGTGCTAATAACAGGGAATGATATAAATCTTATTGTTGAACTTTGCTTGTTACTACTAAATTAACTACAAACTTTAGGAGGTTT